>SJYX01009724.1:118800-294222 GCA_006410675.1 Oreotragus oreotragus | reverse complement strand
CTGTGTGACCCCATAGACGGCAGCCCACCAGGCTCCCCCATCCCTGGGATTCTCCAGGCAAGAATACTGGAGTGGGTTGCCATTTCCTTCTCCAATGCATGAAAGAGAAAAGTGAAAGTGAAGTCGCTCAGTCTGTCTGACTGTTAGCGACCCCATGGACTGCAGCCCACCAGGCTACTCCGTCCATTGGATTTTCCAGGCAAGAGTACTGGGGTGGGGTGCCATTGCCTTCCCCGCATGTCTACTCTGGGTGCACCCAAATTACACCAGTAGCATAAACAGGGTGGGACTTCCCCAGTGGCTCAGCAGTTAAAAGAATTCACCTGCCATGAAGGAAATGCAGGAGACGCAAGTTTGATCCCTGGGTTGGGAAGATCCCCTGGAGGAGGGAATGGCAATCCACTCCAGTATTCTTGTCTGGAGAATCCCGTGGACAGAGGAGCCTGACGGCTACAGTCCATAGGGTCGCACCGAGACACGACAGAAGCGACTCAGCATGCACATATACAGGGCGAATGGATCAATAAATAACTGACTACTCAAGTTTAAGCATATTGTTTAGAAACATAGAGGATTGCACCAGAAGAAACACGTAAAACAATTGAAAGTGATTGCTCTGGGGAGGGGATTTGGGAAAAGCCCTAGGAAACAGGTGGGCAAGAAACAGCTGGTGTTTGTTAAAACTTTGTAATATTATTTGACTATTTGATACATATGCGTGTATTTCTTTTATGAAAATAAAAACAATATTAGAACATGCCTTTGACTTACTTTCAGAACAGAGCAGCAAGGGAGTAAAAGAAAAATAAAGAAATATAGGCTGATTAAGCTTGAAGAAGACAGAAATTTCCTTGGGAAAAAATGGATCTTAGTTAGTAGTTAGGCTAAAAAGATATGAAGAGAAAAATAATATACTAAAGGCCAGACAATCAACGAAGTATGGAAAATCTAACTTGTTAGAAACATGGGAGTATAAAACAGGGTGATGTTTTGTCATTGCTGGTTCTCGAGAGGCCAAAGGGGCCCAAAAGAAATGTGAAAGAGAAAGACTCATAATTTCAGGGAGCAAACCAGAATGGCATCTCTTGAGAGAATTCAGCTGTAAGAAGTACTGAACGGCATTCCCTTAAAGCCATAAATAGGATGCCCATAAAAACGTAAACTAGAAAGTACCCTTTGGAGAATGAAATGGCTCTAACAAGTGGTAACAGAAAACTTGGACAGCTTGTAGAGAAAATGAGTGAGAAAAATCAACATAGAATATGCTACCTACATTGTTAGGTATAACAATCTGAAGGTTAGAGAGTAAATGAAAGTGGATGGATTTTGGAAAGGAGAAGACACTTGGAAGGATAGAATGGCATAAGGTGAGTTTCCCAGTTTTCTGGCTTTTAACCCAGGGATAGGCTGCAGTTGACACCATGCAGAGCAGCTAGAACTCTGACAGAAAGCTCAGAACAACTCTGAACAACAAGAAGACAGAGTGCAGAAAAATACAGCTGCAGGAAACAAGAGCATTATCCCAGAAAGTATTTACATAGATGGAGTTAATACTCTCCGCACAGAGCTGCCAGACCCCTAAAGTCAAGCTAACAATAAAAGAACTGAACTGAGATTTGAACTGCCATCTAAGGAATAGGAAGTCTGAGTCGAGCCAAGTCAATTGCCTGATAAACCAAAGCCAAGTGAAAAAGAACACAAAGTCAAGCTCTTCTGAAGAATTTAATACAATCCGGTCTCTACAACATAATTTTCACAATGTTTAGGATACAGCCACAAATACCCCCAACATATAAACACCAAGAGATTGCAATTGAGCCTCAAGAGAAACAACAATCAATATAGACCAAAACCAAAATGATTCCGAAACCAGAATTAGAAGACAAGAGTTTTAAAGCAGCTATTGAACTATTTACAGATTGAAGAAGCTCAGCAAAACTCAAGCAGTATAAATATAAGGAAAACTGTACCCAGCACATGAAAATCAAACTGGTTTAAAAAAGAAAATAAAAGTCTTTGAATGTAGCTTGAGATAGAAATAAATACCACATTTCTTCTAGGTTATTGTTAACATTGTATCTGAAACAATGGAGGACAGGATGCAGTGTAGCAACATATTTAAGGTGCTGAAGAAAATTCTATTCAGCAAAAATTTCCTGCAAGAATAAAAATGAAGTCAAAACATTTCAGATTTAAGAAAAAGAAGCTAAGAGTATGCATCATTACAAGTCCTGTACGACAAGAAATACAAAGGACATTCTTCAGGCTGAAGGGGATAATATCAGATGGAAACTTGGATCCTCAGGGAGGAATAAAGAACATTGGGAATAGCAAAGAGCTAGGTATTTAGAAAAACCTTTTTTTTTCTTCAAGCTTTAAGGATTCATAAAGCAAAATTATAACACTGTCTTTGAGGACTTACTCTATATGGAGATGCAAGAAATAGGGCCATTATAGCATAAATTCCATGGACAGAGGTGCCTGGCAGGCTACAGGCTTCCATGGAGCTGCAAGAGTCAGACACAACTTATGACTAAACCATGGCATAAAGGAAAAGACTAGTAAATGCAATTTCTGTGGTCGTAAGGTTTCCTCATTTCACATTAAATGATAAAGAATAACCTAAGAGGGCCTTAAAAAGTTAAGAATGGTAGTTTAATTCCCAGAGCAATTAGTTAAAGCATTTAATGCAAAGAAGTATAGCTAGTAGATTAAAAGGGAATTCTAAAATATATGCAACTGATCCAAATGAAGGCATAAAAGGAGAAACAGAGGAACAAATGATAACAAGAACAAACATAAAATGAAAATCAAAGTGGTAGACATAAATCCAACCATGTCAATATAAGCTTTTCAATGGTGAAAAGAGTCTTTTCAACAAAAGACACTAGAATAACAAGATTATACATATGAGGAAAAAATTGACCCTTAGCTCACATTGGACACAGTTATTAATTTTCAGTGGATCAGAGGTGTAAATATATAAGTGAAAACCACAATGCTTTAAGAAGAGAACCTAGGGAAAAGTTTTCAAGATCTGGGGAGGGATAACATGTTCTTGGGGCTTTTGGGATACAAAAGCAATCACTACTCTGGAAAAATGATAAATTAGACTTCACCAAAACCAAAAACTTCTGCTCATCAAAAGACACTGTTAAGAAAAAGAATAGATAAGCCACAAATTAAAACAAACTGAGATCTACTTGGCAGAGGACTTTTTATAAAGGGGGTACACAGGACAGAGGGAAACCAAGAGAGATAATTCCAGACCAGAGTTGGTAACAGCAGAGGGCAGGCAACAGTTGCCAGAAACAAGACAAAGCGAATCGTATAGAAAAGCTCACCTTGGGAGTAGCTGTGACGTTCAGAATGCAAAGCAGTGACCTTTGGTCAAGACAGCCAGACTGAGGCAACCCCATAGGAAGGAAGCAGGGGCATAAATAGCCCACATATCACTCTCCTCCATCTCTCCCCTGTCACCATGGCTCCCTCTGGACTGAATCCATCTGAAAGCCAAAGTCAGGGACGCTAGTAAATAGTCATATGACACTGTCAGGGCCCCACCCACATCACTTGGGCATTTACATTCCAGCGTGATTTTTGTCAAAATCATATTTTAACATTTTAACTATATGATTACATAGGAACTGCCAACAAGACCATTCCAGAAGTTCCTATAGACACATGGTCAATCCTTGCCAACTCTCAGGTCCCCATCTCCTAGGATCCATCACCAGTGCAGGGATTCCAGAAAGCACACTGCCTGGCACAGCCCATCCACGGTGCCTAACAAGACTCCCTTTTGAGAAAGCTCAGAGAGACTTTCACACTTGCAGAGCTTATGAAACAATTGAACATTTCCTTACGCCCTCATCACCATTCACCATGCTTTTTAGTACCCCCATCTTATTATCTGCCAGGGTGGAGTGGACGGCAGATGTCTGGTCCAGATGTTTGCCAGTGATGTTTGAGAGGGGTTCTGAAATTGTAACCAACTGACTGGACTAAAATTTGAATGTGAAATAGAGTAGAAGATTATTGGGTAACTGGTAGCATTTGGGGCAGAAAGCAGCTAAATCACCAACATAGCTGAGCACCAGAATAGGATGAGATACTAATTTCTGAGGAAGTTAAAAAATTAGATTCAAGCAAGTTCAACTGTTTCTTAAACCAATATTTACTTGTTCAGAACACCTGCTGAGGCATTGTGTTTTATCCTAACAAACCTGAGGAGACTTCAACAGATCTCAGTTCTTTGCAGCCTTAAGATATCCCATTATATCTTTCAGTTAAGCGACAGGCATAAAAGAAAAAGGAAACATACTGCTTTATACAACTGGATAGTCTTGAAGTAGTCAAGTGAAGTTTGATCTAGCAGTTCAATGACATCACCAGGAACTTTTCTTATTGACTATCCCTTCAGCCATCTACAGGGTTGGCTTGATTTTCAGGTTTCAAATAGGAGCTTTCCTCTCATGGTGGCAGTGATTTCAACCCTTACAATTTTACAATTTGGTCCTTGGAGGAATAGTGAAGAAACTTCTGGTAGTTTCCATACAAATCTTGGGATTTACTCCCACTGAACCACCTAATGTAATATTCCCATCCATAAACCAATCTCAAGGGCCAGGAACAATGAAAGAGCTAATTTGTCAATGTTCCACCCCTGAAGTTAGAAGTGGCTTCAATTCTCATAGAGGTTCATGGCTTCCCAAAGACATTGGGGCCTATGAAGAACTGCAGAGTGGAAAATGAATGCTTGGAAGTAACCCAATATCTGCCTATGTCCACTTCCTAGCCTAAATGGCTACCCAAGGATATACCACTTCTATTGGTTTATTGAGCCCTAGCATTCCAAGCTGAGAAAGCCCTTTGGTTAAGCCTTGGTCCTCTACTAATGTGCAAGTATCCCTTGTAGGATAATATATTCAGACATAATCATAAATCATGGCCAGATGTAGTTTTCAGCAAGCAAGAAAGCCTTGGATACCTAGAAAGGAGAAGAAACTACCAAAGGGGAAGTAGAGAAGAAGAGACTTAGGAAGCTAATGACAAATTGTGTCTCATTTTAAACAGTGGATACTTTTTTAATGGTCAAAATTACTTCCCAGTACTCACAATAACATTCCTCTCAACTGCACAGAGCAGGCTGAAAATGCCCATTTGTCATCTCTGGCCCAAGAATGGCTTCAGGACTTCACAGACCACTCCAGATATTTGAGTCATTTTTTATTAAACTCTAGTGGGTCATTCCAAAGAGGGAAGACGGGTTTGTCCCAGGATTTTTCTTTTACTAAACTGAAATAAACAAGATCCATAATCAGCCATTTTCTTCCTGCCTTCTAATAAAATACACAGACACACACATACTGTTAAAAGTATTCCATTCTTACCTGAGTCAAAATCTGTACAGAAAAGATGCATCAGGCAATAATCCTAGAGGCTCCTCAATGTGCCAGCTCAGAATTATGAGCATTTTAATGAGGTGTCAATGAGGCACATTTATCCCTACTTCATACTAACCTGCTTCCCATTATTCCTCTCCCACTCTGAAAGGCCTAAAAACAATCTGGATAAAAACAAGCTTATAGAACCCAAACCTGATAAGCTGATAAGACAATAGGACACAAGACATAAACGTCAATTTATTCCTTTATAATAAAAANCATTTATCCCTACTTCATACTAACCTGCTTCCCATTATTCCTCTCCCACTCTGAAAGGCCTAAAAACAATCTGGATAAAAACAAGCTTATAGAACCCAAACCTGATAAGCTGATAAGACAATAGGACACAAGACATAAACGTCAATTTATTCCTTTATAATAAAAATTTAAAAATTAGTCCTATTGTATAGCACAGGGAACTATATTCATGTCCAGTGATAAGTCATAATGGAAAAAAGAATATGAAAAAATAAAAATACATGTGAAACTGATTCACCTTGCTGTACGGTAGAAATTAGCACAACATTATAAGTCAGCTATATTTCAATAAAATAAATTGTAAACAATTTAAAAGTCAATGAGTTAATTCGAAAATAGAATAAGTAAACACTATGCTTATAAAAACTAGGTAGTTTGGGCACTGGCACGTTATTTTTGACTTAAAAATTTTTAAATAAGGACACATTTAAAACAAGGACAGACTCACTCATAATTTGTTTAAATGTATATGTGTTTCAACAAACTAAATATCCACTTTTGAAATAACAAACTTCAATGCATATCTCCCACCATATATAAAAATTAACTCAAAATGGATCATATATTTAACTGTAAAATGTAAAATAATAACATTTCTGGGAGAAAATATAGGATTTTTTTTGTGTGACCTTTGAATATGATACCAAAAGCACAATTCATAAAAGAACAAAATGAACTTCACCAAAATTAAAATTTTCTACTCTTCAAAAATATAGTTAAAGGAATAAACAAATAAGCCACAGACTGGAAGAAAATACTTGCAAATCATATATATATATATATGAGGCACTTATATTCAGGATACATAAAGAACCCTCAAAATACTGTAACACATTTTTCAAATGGGCAAAAGAAATGAACACCTGACCAAAGAAGATACGTGGATGGCAGATAAGCCATGAAAAGATACTCAACATCATTAGTCAATAGGAAAAGGCAAATTAAGGCCACAGTGATATACTACTTCACATCTATTAGAATGGCTAAAATTAAAACTACTTACCATATCAAATATTGTGAAAGATGTAGAGAAATTAGAACATCACAGACTGCTAGTGGGAAGGTACAATAGTACAAAATTTGGGAGAAAGTTTGGCAATTTCTTATAAAGTCAAATATATACCCACCATATATTATTATAATTGGCTTCCCTGGTGGCTCAGACAGTAAAGAATCTGTCTGCAATGCAAGAGACTCCAGTTTGACCCCTGGGTGGGGAAGATCCCCTGGGGAATTGGAGAATCCCAGGGACGGGGGAGCCTGGTGGGCTGCCGTCTATGGGGTCGCACAGAGTCGGATACGACAGAAGCGACTTAGCAGCAGTAGCAGCAAAGACAGGTAGCTTCCCAAGATAGTCAGCAGGCCAGAGTCTGGGGGCCACCCGTTAACAGCTGGCTGCAAACCCAGGGAGGCTGGTTTCACCACTGCGTGGCTGGCTGCAAGGTCACACTCCCAGTCGGCACCAAAGGGCTCTGACAGCCCAGAAGAGGGGCACCGGCAGATCATCTAAAGCCCAGAGCGTTAATACCGATTCATCAGTCCTTTCAACTGCAATGCACCTGGACAGAAACGAGCCCTGGGAGCTCTTCAGGCCGAGTGGCAGGGAGACCCTGCATCCCTGATGCTGCTCCTGTTAGGCCATCAGGGAGGGAGCTGGTGCTGCCACGCAGAGGCCCCGCTGCAAGAGCTCCTTCACAAGGCTCGCCCCAAACTGTGCTTTAGCAAAGCATGCTCTCCTGAGGAATGAGAAGCAGGAAATGAGCCGTGTCTTCAGGCTCAGAATCAGAGGACACACTGTGCTTTCTCTGTAGTCCACAACTTCAGCTGGTACCGAATTCAGGCTCGAAGGGCTCCTGTTCTTGTTTCGCATCCCTAGGGCTGAAGCCCTGCTCTGTTACTCTCCAACAGATCTGTGACTAGAAAGTGTGCTGCCGTGTGCCCCGCACCGTGCCAGGGGCTTTGCACCCAGCGTCCCATCCCGTCTTCACCCAAGTCCCACGAGATCATTCTTTTCTTCTTGCTGCAGCAGCAGCAGCACCTCGGGGGGTTGAAGTGACTTACCATGCCAAACGTAAGTGACGAAAGCATGAAAGGCTCCAGTTGAGTAAGCACACCCAGACCCGACGCGATGCGCTTTCACCGGCGCCCAGCAGTGGGCTTACGTGAGGACTCTCCCTGCGAACAGAGAACCAAGAGCGTTCCCAGGAAGCACAGCAGGGGCAGGGGGACAACGTGCCAAGAAAATGGAGCAAGAGGAAATAAAAAGTTGTGAACGTTCAGGGATGCCTGCTTCGAGGACAGGGCAGGCCAGGACACTGGACAGGGATGGAGGGCCGCTGAGACAGTGCACATGCAGGGCGATGGTGACAGGTAAGAGCCTCACCTCTGCTGTTAACTGAGCATTTCCCGTGAACCAGGGCCCGTGCTAAGTGCATTGGGTATAAGAGCAGTGTTGTCGGCTCTGACAAGTACACTCTGTTGACCACGCTTTGGATGAGAAAGTGGAAGGCTGAGAGGGCCCGCTTCTTCCCTGTGGGTGGTCCCCCAGGTCGCTTGGTCCCCTGTGTGTGTTCCCCCATCACCTCATTGAACACCTGGAGTCGAGGGCAGGTCTGAGGCCTCCTGACTTCCCCCTTCTCCTGCTGCCTGGCATCAGGGAATGCGCTGGAGAGGGCAGGTGAGGCCTGCTGTCTGTTGCGGGGCCAGGACAGATTGTGTGGGAACCCAGGGCCCCAGCATCCCTGCACCAGAACCTGCAGGCTGGCCTGGCTCAGAGGTACAGCCTCGGGGGGCGGGAGTGTGGGCCCCCCACCCCAGGAGGAGAGCGCCTTGCCTTCAGGCTGGCACAGGCTGGGCGGGGCAAGGTGTGCCACGTCACTCTAGAATCATCTCGTCTTATAACCAGACCAGTGACGGTGTGGGGGGACTTCAGAGCTAAGAGAGCCGGAGAAAGGGGGAGGGGGGGATGGAGGGGCACTTTTGGAGGGCCCCTCTGAGGGCAAGGGGAGTTGGCAACATGAGCCTGCCTCCTTGGAGACAGACTCGCCCCAGCCCAGGGTGTAACATCGCTCAGTCAACAGGGTGCCCCCCAGGAGCTACAATAGCCCAGGCAATTAGTCCCAACAGCAGTCAACACCTCTGTCTGCAGGAACCAGAGTCGCCATAGAGACAGCACAGCTCAGGAGGTGAGTGGACAGGGAAGGCTGGGCCCCTCCACCTGCGAGCCCCCCGGGGACTTGGGCCATCCAGGGGCCAGACTCGGGGGCAGGAGGGGACTGAGGCTGTCTGACGGGCGCTTCCGCCAGACCCCTGTCCCAGGTGAACGGCGTCCACCTCATGCTTTAGCCTCTAGCTCAGCCTGTCCTTGTTGAACCAAGTGAGGGGATGGTGGGAGGCCGGAAAGGGAGCCCTGGAGGCTGGCAGCTGGGGTCACAGTCTTCCCCACAGCGACCGTGCGGACCCCGCCACGGTTCCTCAGGAGCAAACAGGCGTCATGTGCCTGTCGGCTGCGCCCATTCGGGGCCAGCGGGCGCTGGCTCGGGGCACCGGTGGCCTCCGCTCAGGCGGAGGATGAAGCTGGGCTGGAGGCCGCTCCGCAGGGCAGCTCAGTCCCAGCCAAGCGGCCCCCTCACTCACTCACTCTGCAGGCCAGACGGAGCGGCCGGGGGCCAGGACGGTCGGGCCCTGTATACCTTTCCGCTCCTCGCGGGCTGAAGCGTCTGCAGACAGAGCCCGCCCGGCGCCCGGGGCCCCCGCCAGCTGTCCCAGCCCATTGTCTCCAGCTGTCCCCTCCAAAGGCCCTGTGTTCCAATCAAAGGGACCTGCTTTTTCAACTAAACCTGTCGTTTTCCCCAATTTTCCAGCTCCACTGGGTTGGACGGACACCCTGGTGGGGCTGGAGCAGGCCCGTGGTGGCTACCGCTCCTCTCAGGCCAGAGTGGGGGTCAGTGAAGAAGCCGCAGGTGGACAGGGACCCAGTGCAGGGAGAACAGAGCAGGTGTGAAGAAGGCAACCGGGGCGGGGTTCCTGAGGCAGGGGCCGGAGAGGGGCCGTCACGGGCCCCCACGCTTCCCAGGTTCCAGAAGCCTCTCACGATACCCTTTTCCTGACCGTAAACCTCATACTTTTTTTTTGCCACAACATTGGACATGTGGGATCTTCATTCCCTGACCGGGGACCGAAACCGTGCCCCCTGCAGTGGACGCATAGAGTCCTTACCACCAGACAGCCCGGGAAGCCCCTGACCTCATGCTTCTTGAGCCAGCGTGAGTGTGTCTTTGCAGCGTGCCTGTAGTCCTGCGGCTGAACGTTTCCATCTGTGTTAACCGCGGTGCCTCATCTCCACATTCCCCCACCGTCTCCATGTGGTGAAACATGGACAGTGCAGGAGTCTGCGCTCAGGTGCCCCCACGGGGCTCTCTCCCGGAGCCCAGAGTCCCTGCCTACACCCATGTCCAGGCCTCTCTGCTGCTGTGTGTCTTGTCTCCTAGACGCAGGCTTTCAGGGACAGGGCCAACTCCTGATGAGTGTCTGACACCCCATAGCATCCAGCACCTCACAGTTTTCAGTTCAGTCTGTCGGAAGGAAAGGGACGTGTACCCCTTCTTGGAAAGGGTTGCTCCCACCAGAGACACAGGGGTTCCGAGGAGCCCACGCCTGCAAAGAGGGCCAGTCCACATGGCCACAGACATGGTTCTGAATGGGAGCCGCCACTTGGCACACGGACCCACCTTCAGGGAAGGGAGGGACTGGAGGGGGACCGTTGTCGCCCCTTGAGGACGCGCCCACTCCCCTCTGCAAGGATGCACTGCCCCAGGAGCACGTGCCTGACGGAAAAGACGAGCAGACTCCACACAACATGCTGGCCGGTGCCCCGAGGGGCCGGATGCCGGTCTGAGGGCCAGAGGAGCGTGCTCCCGCGGAGGCACCTTCTGGGTGGGCGACCAGGGCTTGGGGCCCTTGAGAGGAGAAAGACAGCCCATGGCTGGGGATCAGGAGAGGCTTCGGCGAGCGGCGGCCTTGGCACCGGACCCTGAAGCTCAGCGCTCGGCCGCTGTGGGAGAGGGCACGGGCATCCCAGGGGGGTCAGCTGGCCATCTCTCAATGGTTATGCTTGGAACAAACTGCCCCAAATGTCAGGGAATCAGAGCCGGGCCTGCCCGTCGTGCTCACGCCCCACGGTGGCGGAGAGGTTGGCCAAGGCCCTGGGGCGCTGCCCGCAGGCCTTTACCGCTGCGGGGGTCAGGGTGGCCAGCCTCACCTGTGCTCGTGGCTGGGATGACCGGCCAGCCACGCCGTGGTCCTGGAAGGCCCTGTCCCTGCCTGGGGGTGTGACTGTGCACAGACCTTGTGGCCGGGCCTGCGGAATGCAAGGCCCCCGGTGAAGGCCCAGGGCTGCCCTTGGAGTGGCTCCCCGGCTCCCGCGCCCTCGCATGTCCGGGCCCTGGCTCTGGGGCCGCCTCGGACGCAGGCTGGGGGTCAGCCGTCCCCAGCCTTTTCTTTCCTTCTGAGTCATATCACTGCTCTTCGGTGCTTCTGTGACGCTTGACAGATTCTCTGTGAATCAAGGGAAGAAACTGCAGCATAAATCATCCGGAGAATAGCATTTTCTAATTTGGATGGGAGGCAAAACAACTCCGGGGGCTTTTCTCCTCCGTTTTCAGCAGGGTGTCTCTGTTGGGCCCTCGTCGTCTGTTGTGGAGCTGTAAGTCACAGTCATGTTTCCAGGGGGAGGCAGGTTAGATCCCTCATCATCGCGTTCGCGTTTCCCCTCCTCCCCCACTTCCTGGGACTTGTCATCCTTAATGACTCTGTGACAAGAGGCGAAAGTCGGAGCCTCAGTCTTATCAGCGTGGGTGGACCAGCGACAGAGATCCCAGCCTCTTCCGTGGGCGGCCTGGCCCGAGGCCGTTGTCTGGTTTTGCCACCAACAGGACCGTCTGGAGTCTGCCACCCCACCAGGACGATCGAGCACGAGGCTTAGGTTGGGCTCTGTGCAGCCTCGCTGAGGCTGGGGCTCAGGCGCGTTTAGTCTGTGCAGAAAGGAGGGTGTGCTTGTTCCCTTCCAGCTGTGCCAGGCTGAAGGCAGGGTCCGGGGGAGCCGCCGCGTGAGCCGCGGGTGTGAGCCAGACCGTCGGAGGAGTGGCCGTCCTTTCCGGGGCTCCACGTGGGAACAGTGTTTGGGAGCTGCAGTTGTCTGTTAGCCCAGCCATTCCCCCCCACACTCGGTGCCCCTCACTCTCCTACTCTGTGAAGTGGGGTGTGTTGGAGGCAAAGCTGTCCCGGTGTGACTGGCGGCCGGTACCTGGCAGTTATGACTGAAATCCTCGCCTTCAGCTCTGAAGGCCAAGCCCTTGAAGTCACGGTGGCCTCCCATCACCCACTGCTTGAAATCGTAGACATGGGCTTGGAGTCACCTCCTGGCTCTTGCCCTCACCCCCCCGGGGGGTGCACGGTGAGGGGCAGGACCGCGGGCTCGCTTGCTGCGAGGGGCAGCTGAGCTGTGGAGGGAGCACGGGCTGATCCTGCTCAAGCCTCAGTTTCCGCATCTGTGAAAGGGGCGTGTTGGGAAGGCACTGGGGGTGCCGCTGTGTCCACGATGGCTTCATCTCATGTAACGCTGTGTGGCGCCCCCCCTCCTCCTTCCTGTGCGGGCCCCCTGAGGAGGTCGGGGTCTCCCAGGGACAGCCAGTTATGGGGGTGGGTTGGAAAGGAAGCCCAAGTTCCCTCCTCCATGGGGCCTAACGCAGGAGGGCCTCTCCCTGGACCTGATGGGTCTAGAGGGGCTGGAATCGCCTTTGAGTGTTCATCTAGGCACCGTTACCTTTTTGTCCTTTTGACGTCTTGACTGGAAGGAGGGAGATTATAAATAGCTCTCATCCGTTGCCTTAAAGGCCTGCACTGCATTTGCCGCTTGAATGCAAAGCGGGAGCTCTTTCTGAAGCCTCGGTCTAGCCACTAGCTGCCTGTTCCCCACTGTGTCCCCCGCCAGCATCCACCCAGCCTGCTGTGGCCGAGGCTGCTGGGGAGCACTTTGGGAGCGTGCCTAGCCGGGTCCTGCGTTTGTGAACGCTGACGCTGTGGTGGCTCCTGCCCTGGCCCGTCCTGGGGGTCGGAGCGCAGGGTGAACTCGGGTCAGGGCAGCGGGGTCTGTGCGGCCAGCCCCCCGTGAGTATGACCTTCCCCCTGCATCCACAATATCCAGGTGGTCCCAGAGATAGGGGACGCGAAGGTGTACCCCTTACCTGCCACCCACACCCTAAGTGTTTGTTTCTGTCACCCGTGCGTCCTGGAGAGGTGTGTGTGGACACACAGGGCCTGCTCACGGCAGCGTTCATGTCCACGGCCAAGTCAAGGACTGTCCCAGGGCTGGGGAAAGCCTCATCCACCAGGAGGTGGTGGTTACCTCGTTTTACAGGTGAGCATGCCGAGGTTTAGACCCTCAAGGAGGTCTGAGTGCGAGGGCTGGAGACGAGGCTGGGAAGGCAGTGCAGGGGTCCCAGAGCCTGGTCCCCAGCTCAGCTCGCTTGCAGACGTGCCCTGCTGAACTGAGCAGCCTGGCTGGGGCTGTGGTTACAGCGAGAAGCCCTTCCGCTTCCCATGCCCGGGTGCCAGGCTGTAGCTTTATGCTCCTGGAGTTCCAGGCCGCCTGCCAAAGCCCAGTTGCAGAAGAGGAGCAGGATTATGCGGGGCTGTGGGGACCCACAAACCTGGAAGAGAAGCAGGCCGCCTGAGGCTCTGTAAGGAGAGAGGCAGGGGCTGCTGGAGGCGTGGGGAGGGCCGAGCGGCCTTGGTTTGTTTTNACTGTAGCTTTATGCTCCTGGAGTTCCAGGCCGCCTGCCAAAGCCCAGTTGCAGAAGAGGAGCAGGATTATGCGGGGCTGTGGGGACCCACAAACCTGGAAGAGAAGCAGGCCACCTGAGGCTCTGTAAGGAGAGAGGCAGGGGCTGCTGGAGGCGTGGGGAGGGCCGAGCGGCCTTGGTTTGTTTTTCCCTCAGTTATGAGGCCAGCACTGTGTCTGAGGCTGGCTGTGTCGTCAAGTTGCTTAGAGGCCCCATCTCAGCTCGCGTCCCTTGACGTCCTGTGTTCTGGGGCTCTAGGTTTTAGGCTCGGGCACCACTGGCAGGTGGTTCCGGCATGTGGGTGGGCTTGGGCTTGGCATCACTGCTTCTGAGAGCGGGTCAGCTTTTCCTGTTCTCTTGCGCAGCAGGTGTGACATTGTTTTGGACACTGCAGACTCTGACTCTGTTCTTCATGGGCCCCTGGAGAGAGCTGATGGTTTGTTCTGGCAGGCAGCCTGTGCAGTGAGGCTCCCTGTGTAAACCCTGCCTCGCCTTCCTGGGCTGGGCGCCGAGATCTCTGCTCCTCCAGCTCAGTCCCCCAAGCCTGCGCTCTGCTGGTCTGCGTCTGTCCAGTGTGACCTGCTAAACTGTTAACAGCGCACCCCGGGTGGTAGCGCTTGCCAACTTCTGTGGTGCAAATACCTCCCCTGTGGCCAGCTTCCAGCTCCCAGCGTGACCTCGGGACACGGGGTAGGCGCAGCCAGCAGTCCCCCTGGGCCCCTCGGGGTCAGGCTGAGATGCTGGGGTCTGTGCTCGGAGCCCCAGCCAGGCAGCCTGGCCTCTGCCCTGGCAGCTGGTGGTGTCCTGTGCGGCCTCGGCTCAGGGCCGAGCAGAATCTGAGACTCAGCTGTGGGCCCCGGGGAGTCAGGTCCCCGTTCCACTCTCGAAGCCTCTGCTCTGTTGAGCTAGGGGGTCCCCTTCTCTGGCCCCTCCCCTCTGAGGTTGCCCCCCCCATGCATACTCTACCTCCTCCAGAGACCCCTTTCCCTGGACAGAAAGGTGGCGTCCCCCTCGGAGCTGGGCCCGCGGTGCTGCTGCCTGGCAGTCCATACAGTGGCTGCGGCCACTCTGGAGAGGAGGCGGGTGGGGCGCCCCCCCCCCCATGGCCAGCTGTCCTGCCCCTGCAGCCCCCGCCATGCCCCCGCAACGTGGCCGTCCTGCCCTGCCCGCGGCCCTCCACTGTGCCCCCCCCACGGGGCGCTCGGGGACATCCCCCATGCCAGTCCAGATTTCTCCCCGCAGTCGGTGGGCCGGCGGGCTGGCACGTGAGGGTCCAGGGGGCTGGGCATGACTCCAGCCCTCGGTCTNCCTCCACTGTGCCCCCCCCACGGGGCGCTCGGGGACATCCCCCATGCCAGTCCAGATTTCTCCCCGCAGTCGGTGGGCCGGCGGGCTGGCACGTGAGGGTCCAGGGGGCTGGGCATGACTCCAGCCCTCGGTCTCACCCCCGGGGCTCCTCATGCTCATCGCGTCATTCAGGTTCTCAGAAGCAGTTTTCAGTAACTCATTCAGCAAACGCTTGTGGAGCACGTAAGTTCCAGGTCTATGAGAGAGTGAGACAACTTCCTCTCTCTGTGAATTCACGGTGGTGTGTGTGTGTGTGTATAACAGGCATGTGAACCAAGCAGGATCATGAGTGTGTTTAACCGTCTGTTAGCAGGCACAGGGATCGGGGTCAGGGTAGGGAGGGTGCACTTTTCGTGGGGAGGAGGGAGAGCAGGTCAGAGTGGATGTCACGGAGCTGGGCCCTGGGTGCTGGGCTAAGGCGCAGCAGGCCCAGGGGCAGGGGCGCGTTGATGAGCCAGCTACGGCCCGGCGGGGTCTGGGCCTGGGCCGTGGGGCCCTGCACGCTCTCCTGAGGAGCTTGCATGCTCTGTGCCTCCCCCCGGTGCCCTCTGCTCCCTGTGGCCCAATCAGCACCGGGGGGGTGCCGTCACTGGCGGGGTGTGTCTCCTGGAAGCCCTCCAGCCTGGAGAGCATCCTGGCTGCTCAGCACGAGGCCTGAGACCTTTTAAACATCAGCGACTACACCCTGACGTTGCCCTCCATGTCCTCATTTTTACAGCAAGAAAAGGCTGCAAAAGGCCAGGCCATTTCCTGGGATGGCCGCGATGGGGCGCGAACCTGGCTCTTTGTGTCTCCGAGGTCCGAGAGCCCCGTCGGCCCCCCGCACTGACTCGGGGTGAGAGGCTGGCCACACCTGGTGCCCTCCCCAAGCTGGACAGACGTGCGGAAATCTGAGCTCCTTCCTTTCCTGTTTGCTTTCCTCATCGCGTCTAGGAAGTAGGGCATTCAGATCAGGATCGATGAAATGTGTCATTAGATGTGAAAGCACCTTTTTGCTAATGGCAGCTGGCTTAGTAATGGTCGAGGCATTTTGTTAAGAAAACAGAGGCGTTTCACTGCCTGAAAATCAATCAGCTCATGGCCCCCTCGGGGAGGTGGCGCTTCAGCCATACGCGAGGCTTTTGGGGTGACCCCTGGTTGTGCCTGCATTTTCTTTCAGGGAGGCAAGGACCGGCAGGCTGTCTGCCCCCCCGAGCGCTGTCAGGTGGGGAGGGCTCTTTTCCAGGGTGGCTGCGGGGAGCACAGGGCCCCCAGGGGAAGTGGGCCAAGGGTGAGCTTAGCCGGGGGGAGGCTGGGGTGCAGAGAGCAGTGTGGGCACAGAGTGGGGCTGGCGAGATTGCATTTTCTTTCAGGGAGGCGAGGACCGGCAGGCTGTCTGCCCCCCCGAGCGCTGTCAGGTGGGGAGGGCTCTTTTCCAGGGTGGCTGCGGGGAGCACAGGGCCCCCAGGGGAAGTGGGCCAAGGGTGAGCTTAGCCGGGGGGAGGCTGGGGTGCAGAGAGCAGTGTGGGCACAGAGTGGGGCTGGCGAGAGCTCTGTGGTGCTGGCAGCAGGGGGCGGGTGCAGCCCCTGCGAGAGCAAGCCACAGACACAGGTGCGGCCCCCAGTGCCCAGACAGGCCACGGAGAAATCCACACCGAGGCCTTTCTGTGGTGTTGGAGTGGGCCGGGGGGACGTTGTCTTGGTTTCAGCTCTGGCGCGGTCACATGAAGAGTTTAATCAGAAGAGCTGGTTGTTGACATAATGAGGGCTCGTGTGGGTGTCTCTGGAGTGAAGGCCCGGGCCCCCACTTCCTCCCTGCTCCAGCATCACCCCGACTTCCACTAGGCTGAAGTTTACGGGCTGCCACCCTCGCCCCCTGACCGTGGCATCCGTCATGAGCCCGGGGGCGGCTGGGGAGCCTCAGTTTCCCCACCAGAGCACATAGGAGCGACAGTGCTGTGCTCAGGGCTGCCTGGGGTCAAGTGGGAGTGAGGGCTCCGCTCAGCTCAGCAGGTGGCCCGAGTGTAGCGCCCGGCCCAGGGAGAGGGCCAGTGCACGGTAGGGATCGCTGCCCAGCATCCAGGCCTCTGAAAGAACCCTGGCCTCTGGAGACACACTCCAGTTTTTTTTTTGTCAAGGAGTCTCCCTGCACTGTCTCAGTGTTTGTACACGCGTTGTGTGTGTGCACTGTGTTGGCGCTGTTTGCACAGATGTGATAACCGGGCAGCCTCCATCATGCAGAGCCCTCTGGAATCCCGTGCCGTAGGCATTCTGCTTTTCTGATGGCAAGTGTGGTTTGGATTTGGACCACCGCACTAGCCTGCGATCAGGTCTTTTCCCTGTCTCCAGCACCGCCTCCCTCCCTCCCCCTCTCCTGGCTGCTGCCTTCCTTCTGGTAATCCTCTTTGGCCCCTCTGTCTAAAGAAATCTCTGGAAGCTCTAGGAAACCACTAGGCAGGGCACCAAGGGTGTCTTTGCACCCACTTTTATCAGGCTTCGTCAGCGCTCACCACCCCACTTCCAGCTCTGTTCTCCGGATCAGCCGCAGCCCTTCAGAACCACGGCTACTGACGTACACCGAGATCTGTGTCCCGCACGTGGGGTGCGGGGGGCCGAGGGGAGGCCGGGGCGGAGATCCGGGTCCCGCACGTGGGGTGCGGGGGGCCGAGGGGAGGCCGGGGCGGAGATCCGGGTCCCGCACGTGGGGTGCGGGGGCCGAGGGGAGGCCGGGGTGGAGATCTGGGTCCTGCGCGGGAGGGCCGAGGGGAGGCCGGGGCGGAGATCCGGGTCCTGCACGTGGGGTGTAAGGGGCTGATGGAGAGGCCGGGGTAGAGATCTGGCTCCTGCATGTGTGGTGTGAGGGGCTGAAGGGAGGCTGGGGTAGAGTGATGTCATCAGGTTGCCGAAACTAGAGCCGGGAGGGGACAGGGTCGGTCCATACCGCCTGCTGCCCAGGCCTGGAAGGCAGGGGAAGGGGGTCATGGGCCCAGCATGTGGGGAGATGGGGAGTGAGACATGCTGGAGGGGAGCAGCTAGGAGGTGGCCTGCATCTGGTTTGGGGTGCCTGGCAGAAGGAATCGTGTAATAATAGCGATGCAAGAACTAGGGTTTCTAAAAGACTTTCTTACGAAGAATACGCTGTCCAGATTAATCCACAGATCACCTCTTTTAGCTCAGTCATGTGCTTATCATACAGGTGAGAAACCGGAGGGTTACAGCTTTCAGGACACTCCCCAGGGGTTACCCCGTCTGCTGGCCGGGGAGCAGAGCCCAGCAGAGGAGACTCACAGCCATCGGGACCCCACCTTGGAGACTGGTTGGCGTCTGCCGGGCGCCCGTGAGCCTTCCTGGACGGGGTGTGAGGGGAGGAGGCTGGGCTCCACAGGCACAGGACCGTGTCCCCCTGCCTCCCAGAGTGCCTGCCCCTCCGTCCTCTGCAGCCACACGCGCACCGCCGAGAGAGCCCCACATTCCTCTTCTGTAGGATTCGGACGCTGACAGTGATAACGTTTATCAGCAGGCTGGTTGAGAGAATTAGAGAGAGGTGATTGTTGAGATCTCCTCAGAGAGCCTGCCCTCAGGAAGGTCTCAGTGGTGAGGGGACCCCCCACCCAGGCGCACGTGCACCCCGGATGCCCCGCCCCTGCCTGAGCCCCTCCCTTCCATGTTGCCCAGTTTAGGGAAGGACAGGCACACACCCTGTAGAAGGCAGGATATCTGCATCCCGACTCAGAAGGATTCCTGGTCCACAGACACCGATTCCACATGGTCTTGAAGGTTCAGCTCCACTTAACAGGGGCATTTTTATCAAAGGGAACTTTTATTTCCCCGAAGGCTAATTGGAGACTGTTGGCCTTCAGAAACGCAGTGTATTTCATTTACCTTTGAGACTGGCGGGGCACCAGGGTCCTCGCACTGCGCTCTGATGGCTGTGACTGTCTGATCCATCTGTAACCGCTCAACAGAAGCTATTTTAGGCTCTTTAACTCTGTTGGTTTTTGCGCTTCTGATTGGCTTGATGAGGGAAACTGCCATGGTCTGTCTTAAATCCAGATGTCAAAACACTTCCACGGATTTCTCCCGAGTTCTTTCTTAGCAGCATGCCAGGCGAAAGTCTGCCAGAGATGGGTTTGTTTCCCTCTTCCTTTTCGCCTCCCTAGAGCTGGGGCTGGGCCTGCAAGCTCCGCACCGCTGTTGGCCGAGTGGGTTTCAACCCCCACCCCCCGCCTCCCCCCCGCCTCTGCCGCAGCCTGCACACCTTGTCCGACCAGCGTGAGGCCCCGGGGAAGCCTGCCTTTCTCCCTTCGGGCTCTTGGACCCAGGCCCTGGGCTTTGACTTCCAGGCAGCATCCCTGCCAGGTGTCACCTGGGTGGGAGGTGCAACGCCTCCCCTGCGGATGCTCTGCGCACCCGGGGCCCCTGGCCGTCAGCCCCGCCGCTCTGCCTCAGTTTCCCCATCCGCTCTGTGAAGGCAGTGAGGCCGCTGGAAGGGTGTCATGTGTGCCAAGAGCAGGCTCTCGGTAAAGATCTCCCTCGGGGGCTTCCTTCTCCTCTGTCTCCTCCAGTGTTTAAAGAAATGTCCCTCTCTTCTTAAAACACGCTTCTGCCCTCCCTTTCTGCGTGGCTCCACCTGCCCAGCAGAGAAGGGGATGTCCCCCGTGAGCCTCTGTGGGATGGCTCTGCTTACCCCTCCAGCCACATCCCTCCTGGGTCCCTGGGGCAGCCGGCCCGGTGTCCCCCCCGGGGCAGCCGGCCCTGCGTCCAGGGCACGGAGTTGGCAGGGTTCACAGTCCACCACGTCACGCCCTGTGCCACGTGTGATGGTCCGAGGACCCGGGAGGCTGCCTCTTCACCTCCGCCTGACTCCCAGCCTGAGCAGCCTCAGGGACGTGGGCAGCGCCGGACACCCCCTGTCTAGGCCACACTTCTCCGAGGTCCTTGGGTCCTAGCCCTTGGCACACTCACCGCAGACCTCCCACCCGGTCTCCCCCTGGTCCATTCTCCCCCGGGATCCTGCAGCTCCCGGGGAGGGGCCCTGCTTCGGGTTTGCCCGCCTCCCTGCACGCCGAGCAGGGTGTGGGGCCTATGATGTGCTGGCCGCCCTCTGAGTGCCATCGTCCCGGTGTGGCTGGTCGCACATCTGCCCTGAGTCTGACCTGGGCAGCACCCTGCTGAACCCCAAGGCTGCCCTCAGCATGCTCTGTCCTTGCACCCCGGGTCGAGCCGCGGGGTAAGGCAACGAGGGGGCAACGGCAAGCATCCTGTCAGTGCGTGTCCCTCGGGTGCAGACGCTGACCTGCAACAGCCGTGCAGGACCCTGACGTGGTCGGGATGACAGGACTGCCCGCCGGTACCTTCAACCTTAGGTTCAGGCGCATCCTCTGCACGGGTGATGGGAGAGAAGCGGGCACCCGACGGGGACGCTGCTGCCTCAGCGGTCCCTCCCCGGCCAGCACGTCACTCCGAAGGACTCGGGAGCCCGAGAGGGTGTCAGCGCGCCTGCTTTTCACTTAAGGCTGCGTGGCTGCCATGGCCTGGCTGAGCCCACAGGGGCTGCCGCCCTAATCCAGCTCCTCGGGGTTTTCCCAGCCCACGTGGACTGGGCATGGGCCGCAGGGAGAAGCCGGGACTTGCAAGCAGCTCGTTTCCTGTTCCAGTTGGCAGTGGGAGGGCACAAACCCTGAGGGTGCCCCGCGGCTGGGTCCTCACCGGGGTTAACGCGTGTCCCCTGCCAGGAAGCCCCAGGCCCCCCGCACGGTTGCCCAGGGTGGGGGCTCCCGGTGGGTGACCCATCACAGGCACCCCTGGTGCAGAAGGCAGAGCTGGGCAGAAACCAGTCCTTTCAGACTTCTGGGAAAGCGTCTGATTGGTCTTTTGATCTCAGTGTAGACCTCCCCAGGGTCATCAGAGAGGAGTGTTGGAGGAAACCCCCAGCTCACCCTGAGAGACTCAGAGGTCCAGGGGACTGCTGACATGGTTCCTGGCGCCTACCCGAGAGGGAGCTCTGACTGGGGCGAACTTGCACCGAGCTGGGGGCAGGGTGGGCTCTGTGAGCAGGGCAGTGCAGGGAGTGGAGAGAGGGGTGCAGGAAGCCGGACCAGCACTGTGGGGGCCTCCGGGAGTGGGGGGCCATGGAGGACGTGGGCTGAGGGCGCAGTGGCTTGCTTGCACATTGGTCTTGGGGGAACATTCTCTGTGATCACAGGAGAGTGAGAAGAATAAATAAAATACCAATATCCAGCATTTATCTTACATTTTATTTTTTGAAAAATGTCTTTATAAATGCTTTCCTGTTTTGATCTCAATCCATTCTAGCAAAATTTTTTAACCTCCCCCCGACCCCGCCAAAGTAATTGCCATAATTCTGAGCATTAATGATATGCCAAGTGGTCCAGGTTCCCCACAATCCTGACTGATCCCAGCCTCACGTGCTCATTACACATGTGAAGAAGCGGAGGCCTGGAGACACCTGCCTAACCTGCCTCTGTCCGCCAGGCTCCCAGGTAACCAAGGTGGGCTCAGAATCCAGCTCTGGGTGGCTGCAGAGCCTTAGCTCCTCCATCCACACGGTCTTCTGTCCTGGAGGAGACGCTTCAGTCAGTGACCCACCCTGGGCCCCACGTCCCGTTAAGAGCAGAGTCAGGCTTGAACTCACCGCCTGCTAGGGAGTTCATCCCTCCCCTTCCCGCTGCATGGAAGGCATCCAGTGGGCCAGCCAGCCCTGCTTAGATGGCAGGCTCCTCCTGGAGGAGCAGAGAGAAATCAATGAAAGGCGACCCCGAGAGGCAGGGATTCAGCCCGCACTCTGCTTCCTGCAGGCTGTGGGGGGCAGCCGGCAGCTTGATGGCATTAAGAGTAAATCTCATTTTATTAAGCACTGTCTTCTGTGCGGAGGACACTACTTACAGGCCCCCAAGTAGTTGTTCTTCTGCAGAAATGCAAGGAAAGGGGGTCGTGCTTCCGCTGAAGCTTTGGCTGAGCTGGAAGGAGATGTTGCTGACACGCGAGAGCTGGCGTCTCTAGACATGAGACGCGTCGCTTTGTTTGTGGTCCTCTAATACAGAATAAACACATATCAGTTTTATGCAGGAGCTGTTGGGTTCACAGAAGGACTCAGAGGCTGCGTGTCCAGCTGTGGTGGAAGCAGCTGTGGGCTAGAGGGGGGTCAGCGGAGTCCGGCTGCCCTCAGGGAGGAGGTGGACAGGGCGCTGGGGATATCAGGGCACGGTGACAGAGGGAGGTGCCCCAGCCATCCTGGAGGGCGGGTGGGAGGCAGAGAGACTGGCTGTTGGGGGTGCCGTGGAGTCAGGGTTCCCTGGAGGAAGTCGTGAGAACTGGCCCGGGCAACCTTTGAGGCGAGGGCCCTGGGAGAGCAGGTCCTCGTGGGTAAGAGGTCTGTTCTCCCTCAGCTCACCCCTCTGGAAGGTGGGGGCCAGGCCCTGGGGTCCCCGCGTGGGTGGCCAGGGAGCACGTGCACGGGGGAGTGTGACGGGGCCAGGGAGCACGTGCACAGGGGAGTGTGACGGGGCCAGGGAGCACGTGCACGGGGGAGTGTGATGGGGCGCCGCGTGGGCCTCTGGTCCTGTTCTCCTGCAGAACCGGCTGGCCCCTTGCCCACGATCACACCACACGGTCACTCTTCAGAGAAGCTCTCTCCTCAGCGAGAGGCCATGGCTGCTAGGCAGCCCCTCCAGCCCCCACCCTGGCCTTAGCTGAACTCACAGAAAGCCTGTCAAGAGGTGGGTGGGCCCTCAACCACCTCCAGCTCACAGGGGAGGAACTGGAGACCCAGACAAATGGAGCACCCTGAGACAGAGCGAAGGGGGCTGGGACCTGTCAGACGCCGGCGTTGGCGCAGCCTTTCCCCTCCGAGTGGACCCCAGCGAGAGGGGGAGCCCTGGCCCCCGGGCGCCCGCCCTGTCTGAGCTGCCCTGACCCCATCCAGTGCCTGGCGCTTAGCTGCATCTGCCAGGTGTGTGCCCGGAGCTTGGGGGGCAGGGACGCCTCTGCGGACCCCCACCTCCATGCTCGCCTGCTGCGGGCCCCCCAGGCCGGGTTAGGAGTCCTCCGCCCTGCCTGCTCTCCCTGTGGCCTTAGGCAGGTGTGGCCTTGGGCTGCCCTGCGGATGGAGGGAGACGGTGGCGGTGAGGCAGATGCCAGGTGCCCGTGGGTGCCGCCAGTCTCCTGTTTGGTGTGATTGCCGATGATGCTGTGATCTTATAATACAGTGTATCTTCTCCTCAATTAAAAATGATAACAAGGAAGCTTTCTTTGAAACCATAACTGATCTACGAGGCTTAACGAGAAAATGATCATCTTGGGTGTGAGCCAGGAGTCAGTGTTGATGCCATTTTCCTGTCTGCCCCAAGTTCTTCTCATTGAGGATGAATGACTCCGNAGCTGGGGGCAGGGTGGGCTCTGTGAGCAGGGCAGTGCAGGGAGTGGAGAGAGGGGTGCAGGAAGCCGGACCAGCACTGTGGGGGCCTCCGGGAGTGGGGGGCCATGGAGGACGTGGGCTGAGGGCGCAGTGGCTTGCTTGCACATTGGTCTTGGGGGAACATTCTCTGTGATCACAGGAGAGTGAGAAGAATAAATAAAATACCAATATCCAGCATTTATCTTACATTTTATTTTTTGAAAAATGTCTTTATAAATGCTTTCCTGTTTTGATCTCAATCCATTCTAGCAAAATTTTTTAACCTCCCCCCGACCCCGCCAAAGTAATTGCCATAATTCTGAGCGTTAATGATATGCCAAGTGGTCCAGGTTCCCCACAATCCTGACTGATCCCAGCCTCACGTGCTCATTACACATGTGAAGAAGCGGAGGCCTGGAGACACCTGCCTAACCTGCCTCTGTCCGCCAGGCTCCCAGGTAACCAAGGTGGGCTCAGAATCCAGCTCTGGGTGGCTGCAGAGCCTTAGCTCCTCCATCCACACGGTCTTCTGTCCTGGAGGAGACGCTTCAGTCAGTGACCCACCCTGGGCCCCACGTCCCGTTAAGAGCAGAGTCAGGCTTGAACTCACCGCCTGCTAGGGAGTTCATCCCTCCCCTTCCCGCTGCATGGAAGGCATCCAGTGGGCCAGCCAGCCCTGCTTAGATGGCAGGCTCCTCCTGGAGGAGCAGAGAGAAATCAATGAAAGGCGACCCCGAGAGGCAGGGATTCAGCCCGCACTCTGCTTCCTGCAGGCTGTGGGGGGCAGCCGGCAGCTTGATGGCATTAAGAGTAAATCTCATTTTATTAAGCACTGTCTTCTGTGCGGAGGACACTACTTACAGGCCCCCAAGTAGTTGTTCTTCTGCAGAAATGCAAGGAAAGGGGGTCGTGCTTCCGCTGAAGCTTTGGCTGAGCTGGAAGGAGATGTTGCTGACACGCGAGAGCTGGCGTCTCTAGACATGAGACGCGTCGCTTTGTTTGTGGTCCTCTAATACAGAATAAACACATATCAGTTTTATGCAGGAGCTGTTGGGTTCACAGAAGGACTCAGAGGCTGCGTGTCCAGCTGTGGTGGAAGCAGCTGTGGGCTAGAGGGGGGTCAGTGGAGTCCGGCTGCCCTCAGGGAGGAGGTGAACAGGGCGCTGGGGATATCAGGGCACGGTGACAGAGGGAGGTGCCCCAGCCATCCTGGAGGGCGGGTGGGAGGCAGAGAGACTGGCTGTTGGGGGTGCCGTGGAGTCAGGGTTCCCTGGAGGAAGTCGTGAGAACTGGCCCGGGCAACCTTTGAGGCGAGGGCCCTGGGAGAGCAGGTCCTCGTGGGTAAGAGGTCTGTTCTCCCTCAGCTCACCCCTCTGGAAGGTGGGGGCCAGGCCCTGGGGTCCCCGCGTGGGTGGCCAGGGAGCACGTGCACGGGGGAGTGTGACGGGGCCAGGGAGCACGTGCACAGGGGAGTGTGATGGGGCCAGGGAGCACGTGCACGGGGGAGTGTGACGGGGCGCCGCGTGGGCCTCTGGTCCTGTTCTCCTGCAGAACCGGCTGGCCCCTTGCCCGCGATCACACCACACGGTCATTCTTCAGAGAAGCTCTCTCCTCAGCGAGAGGCCATGGCTGCTAGGCAGCCCCTCCAGCCCCCACCCTGGCCTTAGCTGAACTCACAGAAAGCCCGTCAAGAGGTGGGTGGGCCCTCAACCACCTCCAGCTCACAGGGGAGGAACTGGAGACCCAGACAAATGGAGCACCCTGAGACAGAGCGAAGGGAGCTGGGACCTGTCAGACGCCGGCGTCGGCGCAGCCTTTCCCCTCCGAGTGGACCCCAGCGAGACGGGGAGCCCTGGCCCCCGGGCGCCCGCCCTGTCTGAGCTGCCCTGACCCCATCCAGTGCCTGGCGCTTAGCTGCATCTGCCAGGTGTGTGCCCGGAGCTTGGGGGGCAGGGACGCCTCTGCGGACCCCCACCTCCATGCTCGCCTGCTGCGGGCCCCCCAGGCCGGGTTAGGAGTCCTCCGCCCTGCCTGCTCT
Organism: Oreotragus oreotragus; assembly: GCA_006410675.1. NCBI lineage: Eukaryota > Metazoa > Chordata > Mammalia > Artiodactyla > Bovidae > Oreotragus > Oreotragus oreotragus. The sequence continues at coordinate 268,896 of SJYX01009724.1, read as the reverse complement.
CCCTGTGGCCTTAGGCAGGTGTGGCCTTGGGCTGCCCTGCGGATGGAGGGAGACGGTGGCGGTGAGGCAGATGCCAGGTGCCCGTGGGTGCCGCCAGTCTCCTGTTTGGTGTGATTGCCGATGATGCTGTGATCTTATAATACAGTGTATCTTCTCCTCAATTAAAAATGATAACAAGGAAGCTTTCTTTGAAACCATAACTGATCTACGAGGCTTAACGAGAAAATGATCATCTTGGGTGTGAGCCAGGAGTCAGTGTTGATGCCATTTTCCTGTCTGCCCCAAGTTCTTCTCATTGAGGATGAATGACTCCGGAAGGCCGGCCTCCTCCCTTCCACTTGGCTAGTACTTCATTATAAACCAGAGACTAGGCTGGTGTTCTGCACAGTCAGACAGACTCCCGAAGGGTGCACTACATAAATTTAGAATACCGTCTCATAACTATCAATTATCTCCCAATGAAAGTTCAATTTAATTATACGTGGATAGTCCTTCTAAATCCGACTCCTTGATTTGTATGTAAATGTCATCATCATGACTTCCCTGGCGAGGTTATCAGCTGTTCAAAGGCTGAATCGTATGATATGGTTTAAAAAAAAAAAAACAAAAAACACACCACTTTTTTAATAGACTCTTCAGAAATCGCAGCCCCTGTTTATAGTGCCAACTCTTAACTATTACTGTCACGTTTGGCCATAAAATTAAACATGAAAATTGGCATTCCATAGTAGTATTAATTTTATTTCCCTCCAACTCGGCAAAGATGAACAGAATCGAATAGTGGTGGGGACTGTTTGGAGCGGAGGCTGCAGAATGCGCTGGGATGCTGGGTCAGTGTCAGAGCCGCATTCGGGTCTGAAGCTCTTGCATGAGCGGCTTGGGTCATTTCCTTAACTCTCTGGCCCCTCACCCTCCCCGCCTCCACGTATGGGATGCTGTGTGTGCCCAGGCCTGGCTTCCAGCCCCTTCTTGGAGGGCATGAAGGACGGTGGTGAGGCTCAGGGCCGTGCCCAACATCCAGGTCGACAGAGATGTGGGGTAGTCTTCGGGTCCCAGAGTTGCCATCCTGGCTCCAGGATTCTAGGCTAGGTGCCCCCTAGGCGAGTCACTCAACTTCTGGTACCTCGATTCCATCATCTGTGCAGAAGGAGGGTGCCGCCTTCGAGACGTTCGCTGCATGGTGTGCCCTGGGGCTGCTGGAGGGGGCACGATGTTGTAAATTTGGGGATCGGGGTGGGTCCTGTGGCGGGCGGGCTCTGCAGTCAATAGGTCTGTGTCTTCCACCAGCTCTGAAAACCAGAGGAGCAGAGATCGTTTCCCTTTAGGTCCTCGGCCTAAGCAAGGGAGAGCCAGAGAAAGCAAAATCAGGGCGGCCCTGCCTGGGCGCAGGCTCCCAGTGGGGCTGCCCGCCCTGTGCCTTTGGGCAGGCGGCTTTCGCTGACAGAGCTTCATTGCGTCTGTGAAAGGAAGCACATCACAGCATCCTTAGGCCGCCGTCATAAAAAGACGAATATATATTGAAAACCCCTCGCCCAGGCTGGGCACGTGATAAGCGTTTGTTGCATTTCATTTTTTCCCCTCTCCTGTTTTGTGGGCACACCTGGCTGTGCATTTCTCAAGGGTGGTGGTGGGTGATGTAATGTGACGCTTAGACTCAGTCTGAAATTGTCTGAAACAGCCTCCCCCCACGCCACCCCTCCTGCCCCACTGGCCCAGGCAATCACACAAATAGAATCCCAGCGGTCAGTGTGCATTCTGATCTGTTCTGATCACAAGTCTTCTGATAGCGGGGCTCTCTCTCCACTTTGCATTTGGCCAGAAGAGAGCTGGGTGACGGGGCGTGTCCACACCCGCCTGCCAGGTAAGTCACTGGTTGCTTTTGAGTTACCAGATGAGGAGACTGAGTTTGGCCCCTTTAGTGAAACTTGGGACGTATTCTGACCTTTGGTTTGAAGAGAGCTCTAGGCTGCGTCAAGCCACCTTGGAAGCGAGGGAGTAGGAAGCAGTTCTGCTCGGTGGGCGTTCGAGGCACTCCAGCTATACCACAGGGGAGAAAGAGGCAACTGGGCAGCTCCTGAAGAAGCGTTCAGCCTCAGGAGTGGTTCAGACCTGCACACTGAAACGTCAGTGAGGCAGCAGTTAGCCTCTTACCGGCAAAGATTTGAAAATCGATCGTCATCAGTATCGGCCAGGGTGCAGAGAGGGCCGCCCGACCCCGCCCCCGGCTCTGCTGAGGGCACGTGCTCGGGGAGAACCTCCTTGAAAAGGGACTTGTTCCCTGCCTCTGAGCCTAAAAGGCTTTCATACCCCCACATCAGTAAGTCCACCTCTAGAGCTGAAATCTCACAGACAGCCATAAATGCAGCAGGGAAATTTAAGCACAAAGATGGTGGTTGTGGTTTTTTTTTTTCCACCAATATTTTTTTTTTAAAGAATGCAAAATACCTGAGAGTATGAAAAATAGGGGAACTCATATGATAGAATATTCTGCAGACTAATCTTTAACGATGTGAAATTGTTCATCTCATATTAAAAAAATAAAGCAAGTCTTAAAATTATGTGTATACGTATGTGTGTATGCATATATTTAACACTTGTATGACTTAGACATACACTTATATAATGATTTGTTACATTAAAATATGAACACTTAGAAAAAAAGAGCATAGAATCAATGTATCAATCATAAGAGTATAAGATTCTGAGTACTTTTTATTTTGTATGCTGTTCTCTGTTTTCTAGCTTTTTACAGTAAGCCTATCTACTTTTGTAATCAGGAAAGAATGATAAAAAGGTAATTTTTTGGATGCGGTCCTTACCCTGAAGTGCACTGTTTCTGTGCTTACACTGAAGTGCCTCTAACTCTGGGGTGGCCGACCCTTAACCGTCACGCTCTCTGCCAAATGCTGCACATTGACCAGTATCCCAGTAATTCTTTCCAAGCGCTCAAGGCCTCTTCCTTAGGTTTACTTTGCTATTTATACGCCCTGCATACCAGCTCCTGCTTGCTAAAGACAGAAATCTCCAAAGGCCCATTAGTGCCTGCTGGAGTTCAGGGGAGTATTTTGGCTACCACACAGACTATGAATTAAAAGAAAATGCCTACTGTTATCTGTTGACTGGGAATCATCTTGAGGGCCTGACATGAAGGAGCCGCCCTTTCTCCACTTCTCTCTGCATCCTTCCATGTAGCACATTTTTGTTGAGTACCTACTCTGTGCCTGACTTTGTGCCAACAGGTAGGATTTCAGACATGAGTGAGACCCAGCCAGCTCCCGGCTGTGTGCATGTCAGGACCATGGGCAAGGGAGGGGAGGCAGCAGGCGGTTAGAGCCTGACCACCTCCTACAGACCAGGTGCTGTCTCACCAGGAGACACAGCTGAACGTGGATGCAGGTATGGGGGCAGGCAGCACAGCAGGCTTCCCTGTCCTTCACTACCTGCCGGAGTTTGCTCCCTCATGTCCATTGAGTCGATGATGCCATCCAACCATCTCATCCTCTGTAGCCCCCTTCTCCTGCCCTCAGTCTTGCGAAACATCAGGGTCTTTTCCAGTGAGTCAGCTCTTCGCATCACGTGGCCAAAGTATTGGAGTTTCAGGTTCAGCATCAGTCCTTCCAATGCATATTCAGGGTTGATTTCCTTTAGGGTATTAGGGAAGGATCTTAACTCACTGTTCATTTCTTCTTTGAACTGGTTCCTGCAGTGTGCCAGGCAGGCACAACTCTGGGCCCGGGAAACACTGCGAAACAAGACAAGAGGATCTCTGCCCTGAGGGAGCTGAATTCTGATAGGATTGCTGGACAACTCACAAATCCAGAAGTAAATATCTGCAGCTCGTGGTACATGGTGTAGCAGACATAGATTGAATACCGCCCCGGAGAAGGCGAGGGCGGGTGAGAGAGAAAGCTGCTGCAGAGAGGTGGTCTAGGAAGGCCTTTCTGAAGCTCTGATCTAAAGGATGAAAGACTCCAGCCGTGCCATGGGTCAGACCAAGGGCGTTCCCACATGGGGAGCTGTGGCACAGAGGCTGAGTCGCGGGATGGAAATTGCCCGAGGGTTAAGAGTGTAGGCACCGAGGGTGTGAGACTTGGGCAGAAACCTGAAGGTGTGGGGGGGTCCTGGGCACGGGGGCTGCAAATGGGCAGATGGGGTGCCGTGTGGCTGGCGAGGTGCAGCATGTGTGAATAAGCCAGTCTGGCGGAGGATGAAGTTTGAGGGGACAGGCAGGGCTCTGTGTTGAGTCTGCAATTCCCACTCGGCTCTGGGGCCTTGGGGCTGAGTAATTGCCAGCCCTCTCTGCGATTTTCCCTTTGGTTCCTGTCTGCTTTATCCTGTTCCAGAATCCAGGTTTCTTTCTGGGGTTGACTCTGTCTTTGGTGCTAAACTGTGTTGAACCAGCTCTGAAGCCAATGCTACCCTGGGAGTCAAATTATTTCATTTTCTTGGAGCGAATCCGTTATGAATTACTAACGATAATGATTCATTCTCCTGTTTCACGCTGGCATGTGCTGATTCCCCGAGAGCCCGCAGAAGAAATTACCGTCCTGATTCACCCTTTGCTGTGTTTCCCCTTCTCTTAGAATGGCCATTCAAGTGGACAAGTTCAACTTCGAGAGTTTCGCAGAATCCCCTGCGGATAAGGGGCAATTTGCAAATTCCAAACACCTGGAGGAGGAGAGGCAGGAAGCCCGAGGCCTGGAGATCAACAGCAAGCTGGACATCCACTGGACCATCATATCCTTTTCCCAGACCCAAGGAGCCCAGAGGGGTCAGCTAGTGAGTGCTGGGCACAGGTAACTCAGGAGTGGCCTGGCAGGGAAATCTGGACAGAGAGCAGACATTTCCTCACCTCTCACCGTGTCCAGGGCCCCAGGAGGGAAGATGAGGAAGGGCCTGCTTGGGGCAGGGGCTGCTCTTGGCTTGGGTCGCCTGTTTCTTGTCAGCATTCAGATCTGTGATAGTGACAAGTACTAAGGGCTACCTGTCATGGCTGGGCTGGAGGGCTTCCACTCACTGATGGTTGAATGCAGGATGTGGTTGTCAGGGAAACTGAAACTGGGTTGAACAGCTTAGCAAGACACAGAGATGCCATTTGGAAAAACCTGGGATGGGAGCAGTTTAGGAGACTGTGTTATAAAGGTCAGTTTCGTAAAACAGCTAGCCCTGCTCTGAGCTTCAGAGCAATGCCTGGCTCATGGTTGACACTCAGTTGGATGAGTGGGAATCTGGAGGAACCCCAGGTTCCCTTGGTTCTGTGTTTCTTCAGCAGTCTTCACTGAGTGCCTGCTTTGGGTCAGGTGTACAGTGAGCCACCTGAGAAGTGGAGATGCAGAGATGAGGCCTCACGTGGTTGTGTGGTCTTGAAAGGGGTGGAAGTCCTCTGAGGATTAGATGCACAGCAAATCCCACGGACAGAGGAGCCTGGTGTGCTGCGGTCCATGGGATGGCAAGAGTTGGACACGACATAGGGACTAAACAGCAGCAACAGGAACAGAGCACTGGGCCAAATGCTTCCTCAGAGGATGAAGCTGCTGGGGGCAGCGCAGTCAGGGAGGGCTTCACAGAGGAGGTGACATTAGCGTGGACTTTTTAAGGATAAGTAGAAGCTTGTCGAGGGGAAAAGGGTGGAAAATGCCCTACAGTGCTCAGGATGCGAGAGGATGGTTCTCTTAGAGCGTCTTCCCAGGAAGAGGCAACTCTGAGGGGACTGTCTGTCATTTATTGATATCTCGTTCACACACTGATTCTGTGGCAATGGGATGGCCGCAGACTGTCATGTGGTCTCAAATCATTCCAGACCATCTTCCTGGTTTCTGGAAACATCCTCGGGCTGCAGGAGATACGGTTTCCAGGATCGAGGCCACTTCCTTCATGCTAGCTCACGTGAATTTGAGCTTGGGAGACCAGACCTCTGTCTCCAAGGAGCTTGTGAAAAAGCGCTGTAGATGGATGGCTTGGGAACCAGAGGCTAAAAATAGAGCGTCCAGGGACTCATGGAGGGAGCCGGGTGCACGTCATGGGGTCAGGCATTTGTCTTCTATGCAGAGAAAAGTAAAACAGCCGGGAACATGGCGTTGCCCTTCCCGAGGTGCCCCGCGTCTCAGCAGAGTCAGGGTCAGTCAGCTGGCGAGTTTGAGTGAGCAGGGCCAACTCAGCCTGAGTCCAGCCGAGGATCTGTTTGGGTGGGGTGGCCAGCACAGTGCTCACCTGCCCACCAGGGGGCCCTGAAAGCGCCCTTGACCCCTTGAGGGGATGGAGGCACAATTGAGGAAGAAAGCGGTCAGCGCTCAGCTCTCGTGTCTGCGTCTTGACGCTGGAGCCAGGATAGGCCCCCCTATGTTGTGGAGGCTCCGCTCCTCCTGTGTGGGGTCCTCGTGGGGTCCCCATGTGAGCAGGGGGGCCCTGCCCCTTCTCAGAGCCTTAGCTTCCCCCAGGAGCTGCTGCAGAGCCTGGCCCACTGGGCTGCGGGTGACCCAGCCTGCACCCGGGGAGGAGGGCGCAGTGTGCTTGGGGTCCCAGAGGGCAGGGGGTCTCATCACAGGACCCACAGAGACTGGGCCTTGCTGGGGGCCAGGACACACAGCAGCACCTGTGAGCACGGCTTCCTAGGCGCTGACCCGGGGGCCCACCTGGTCCTGGGCGCCCACCCCCCAGCTCCCAGGGCACCTCTCGCCTGTCTTGCTGATGCAGCTGCCTCCGCGTTCCTGCAGAGAAACAAGGGGAGCTGGTACTGAACCGTCAGCCCCGCTGGAGCCCATGGCCCTTGCCTCCTAGTAGGATTATGGTGACCATCAAAACACTCACATTGTTTTATTGAAAACGTGCTGAAATGTTTTGGGGCTTCTCTCCTTTCAGCCTTGATTCTTTAAAGAAGCTGGCTTCCCTGTTTTGCGTTTTGATTAATTCATGCAAGCAAATCCTTATTGGATGCCCACCGGGTGCGAGGCACACCTGTCTCCTAGCTTCACTGATTTGGAAGGCTGTCCCCATAGGGGATGCAAGTGATGAGGATCAATGTGGTGGACATCTCCTCCCTCTCTGCTCCCCTCCTGTCTGGTGATGACATCTGGCGTGGGACAAAGAGCAGACTTTTGCTCTTGTAAACCTGGATCCAAGCAGATGGGAAGACCGAAGACGGAATTGCCTAATCATCTCATTGTGCATTTTGGTATTTTCTCAAGATTTAGACTTTATAAAAAAGTCGAGCCTAATTTGACACCCATCCACGGTGATGAAAATGGCCCACATGTAAGCGTGTACGGCTGGATAGACGCGTCTTAAAGGGAACTGTGGCTCTCGCGGTAGTGTGTGCACACCTGTCCAGAGAATACCTGCCACACCCAGGAGAGCCGAGGGGTGCTGGGAGCTCGCTCTCTGCATGCGCTTATCGTCTGTGTGCCTTGTTTCCACGCCTGGGGGCGTCGTGGGGGTAAGACGGAGCTCTCCTGCGGGGGCACTGGCCTGCCTGGGTGTTCCAGACCCGCCGTGCACTGTGGACCCGAGTCGCCGCCTGTGGCAGGTTGTACAGAGTGCAGGCTGGGGCAGCGGGTCGCCCAGGCGGTGCTGAGGAGTCCGCGTGGCCTGCCTGCCTGCCTTTCTCCCCATCCGCTACTCCCCTCCCCGTGCCCAGAGGCAAAGGTCAAGCTCTGGGGCTGCCTCCTCCGTGTCCTGCCCCCAGCAGTCTGGGCGCCTGGGCTCCCGCAGGCCACCACATGGGGTGGGGGGTGGAGAGGAAGCCTTGTCCGTCCCACCTAGGAGATCACAACCCTGCTTCGTCTGACCGCAGCCCTGCTCTGTGAAACATGCAGGGCAGGCGTCAGTGCTGATTTTTTTTTTAATTCTTGTTGAAGTCTAGTTGATCTACAATGTCACATTCAATCTCTGTAGATTAATCTCTCAATCACCTTGCTGTAGAGCACAGTGACTCAGGTATATCCATATATACGTTTTTTCTTGTATCTTTTGCATTCTGGTTTATCCCAGGACGCTGCATACAGTTCCCTGTGCTGAACAGGAGGAACTTCTTGTTTATCCATCCTCTGTGTGATAGTTTGCATCTTCTAGCCCCAGACTCCATCCCTCCCCGCCCCCCACCCACCCCGGGTGCTACAGGTCCAGGGCAGGCTTTCCCACATGGAGCCTGGAGCCTGCTAACTGGCCAAGAGCCAGTGTGGCTCAAGGGTCCCCGTAGGCTGCCTGGGGTGTCGTTGGGAGACCGCCCTCTGTGGGGACAGGGTGGCCTCATGCGGAGCAGGGTTGGGGGGCAGTTGGCTGTCGGGGGCCGTGAGCGCCAGGGCCCTCTCAGTGTTTTCAGCCCTGAAGCTCCCTGGTTCATCGGTTCACACGCTGGCCCTGGGCCCAGGCAAGTGAGCTAACATTGAACACTGCTCTTTGAGATTTATGATCCCTCTCTCTTTTCTGAAGCCTTGTGTATCATTTCCGTTATCACCACCGCTGTGCAAACCATCATGTGTGTGGCTCCCGTGTGTCGAGTCGCTTGGTGTGTTGTCCACGGGGCTGGGGAAGGGACACTGGGCACTGGGGCAGACGCCGACCAGTGGGCGCTCCCGCCCACCTCGCCCGCCCCCTCCCCCGGGCCTCCGTCCAGCCTCTCTGCTCCCCTTTCCTCTTCATCTGGTGAGGTCCAGGGCAGGTGATGGCAGCCCAGGGCGGACATGTGCTCTGGGGCCGCCGCTGGGATCAGTCCTAACCATTATACCCGCCCTTCTGATCCCCTGGGAAAGTGAAAGTGTTGATCACTCAGTCATNTCCGTCCAGCCTCTCTGCTCCCCTTTCCTCTTCATCTGGTGAGGTCCAGGGCAGGTGATGGCAGCCCAGGGCGGACATGTGCTCTGGGGCCGCCGCTGGGATCAGTCCTAACCATTATACCCGCCCTTCTGATCCTCTGGGAAAGTGAAAGTGTTGATCACTCAGTCATGTCCGATTTCTCTGCGACCCCATGGACTGTAGCCCGCCAGCCACCTCTGTCCATGGATTCTCCAGGCAAGAATATTCAAGTGGGTTGCCATTTCCTTCTCCAGGGGATCTTCTTGATCCAGGGATTGAACCTGGGTCTCCCGCCTAGCAGCCAGACCTGATCCCTACCTGGTGCCAGACAGGATACTAGCATTTTTCTTAAAACCTGCAAGCTGGGTAGTATCTACCCCTTTTAAAAAATAAATACTCAAATTCTGGAAGTTGAATAAATCTCCTGACGTGTGTCCCGGAGCTGGACGGCCAGGATCCGAAACTTCACGTTCTTTCCTGTTGCCTGAGGTCAGCCTGGAGGGACAGCCCACCCTTGAGGTACAGCCGCGCTTCCTGATCCTGGAAGGTGTCAGCACAGCTGAGCCCCCGCTTCCCGCTCTCCTCGGGGGCCCGGCCCCAGGTGAGGCTCCTCCAGACGGAGGGTGCTGGGCCAGGCCTCCCCCATGGCCGGCCCTCGGCGTCCCTGCCTCCACGTCTGCCTGGGGTGCCTGAACGGCATCGGGGTCCCCCGGAGTGTCTAGTTTGGGAGCTTTGGAAGCTGACTGTATCTTCCTTCACTCTCCACGTGGCATTCAGAGGAGGAGAGACAAGCGTCACGCAGGCGCAGGTGGGGGTCACCCTTTATGATTGGCCTCCTGTGTCTGCTCTTCTCCGGAGCCCTCTCTGCCGCCTCTCCCATCAAGCTCCAGTTGGAACCACCCCCCTCTGGGCTCCTGCAACCTTCAGTGCTGAACTCCTGTTTGGGATAGTGCTTCCAGAGCACAGGAAAGTTTCTCCTCCTCCCAGGCCCGGCTGTGCTGTTCTTGAGGTCAGGTCCTGTCAGCTGTCCCGATGGCTTCCGCCTGATGGGGTTTGTGCCTAGAGTCGGGACGCTGCAGTGAGCAAGAACTCAGCCTGGACTGGGCTCTGCCTGATGTAGCCTGGGTGCGCTCCCTGCCCACCTGGTGCCACGTGTAGTCCTAGCGCCAAGGGATGGAAACCGTTTAGTGAATGGATGGTTTCCGTTTCATTGGTGCAGCCGAACGGCCACCAGCTTGCTTGCATGATGCCTAGTGCCGTGAGCGTGGGAAGGGAGTTTGCAGCCAGCGTGACTGTCTAGCTGAAGCCTGGCTCCCTTTCCAGGGGGCAGCGCAGCACAGACGGTCTGCGCGGGAAGCAGCTGCAGGAGGCGCTTGGGGCGAGCTTGGTGTCAGCATTCCTCATTTTCCTGTTTTTGTTGCAAACCTCCCTTTGGAGAGCATTTCAGGGTTGGTGAGATGCCTACTGACCCAGCAGAATCCAGCCCCGGGTCAGTTTTCTGACAAGACCTGGGTGTCTGCTCCGCTGATCCCCACGAGGCTGGTGACTTGGACCATCTGGGCTGGGTCTCTGCCAGGTGGGCTGATAAGCACGTGTCTCCCGCCTTCTGTCTGGAGGTTATTTGTAACCGTCTGGCTGCTTGAGGGTGAGGCAGAGGCTCAAGGAGCCCAGTGGCAAACCGGGCTTTAGGTGCCTAAGAATGAGTAGCAGATGAGGGGCTGGGACGCCTCTGTGGGATTCTCAGGGCACGTAGGCTTAAGTAATGGGAAGTGGAGGTGTATGGAGCAGGTCGTGTGCCCAGAGGGGCTGTCTTCTCGGGGCTGGCCCCCGCCCATGCCGCTGATATTGGCCATGTTTGGTCAACCCTCTATAAATCTATAAATCCCAGAAGCTCAACAGTGGCTTTGACATTTGTCATCAGTTTTTACTAGTCCGTCCTAAAGGAAATCAACCCTGACTATTCATTGCAAGGACTGATGTTGAAGCTCCAATACTGTGGCCACCTGATGGTGAAGAGCCGACTCATTGGAAAAGACCCTGATGCTGGGAAAGATTGAAGGCAGAAGGGGATGACAGAGGATGATATGGTTGGATGGCATCACTGACTCAATGGACATGAGTTTGAGCAAACTCCAGGAGACAGTGGAGGAGAGAGGATCCCGGTGTGTCGCAGTCTGTGGGGTCGAAAAGAGTCGGACGTGACGTAGCGACTGGACAGCGACGACAGTCACAACCCTTCACGACCCTAAGCACAGTGTCTTCAGCGTGGCTGGTCGTCGCCAGGACAGGTGACCTGACAAACAGCCGCACCCAGCTTCTCAGTTTCCAAGACCAGGTTCCCACCATGAGGAAAACTTGTCAGCAAATGAGCCCTCCTTACTTTAAAGACAGAGGCAGACGAGACTTGCTTGGTGGTCCAGCGGCTAAGACTCTAAATTCCCAAAGCAGGGGGCCCAGCTTCAATCCCTGGTCAGGGAACCAGGTCCCACATGGCGCAACTGAAGATCTCGCATGCTGCAACTAGGGCCCAGTGCAGCCAAAGAAATAAATAGTAACTATGATAAATAAAGACGCAGGCAGGTTACGCGGTTTGCGCTGATTTGCCTGAGATAGCCCCTCAGCCTCCCTAATTGACTCCTAGCTAATTCTCACAGACGCTTTTATCGGAGCTCCATCTTCTCATCGCCCAAGAGAAATTAGGTATTTTTAGATAAGACTCCTTTAAAATAGTGCCCTAGGTTTTCCTAGTAGTCACGTTAGGAGAGACAGGTTTATCTAAATGGATTATAACACAGGCGGCTCCTGGCCTCAGCACAGCCAATTCCTCAATCATCTTCAGTCAGGTGCGGGCTTGGATCACATCTCTGTCCCAAGGGAATCGGTGTTTATGGCTGCGGGCGATCACGGCTTCAGAGGGTCGATCCTCGTGGTGGGGATGCCGGGCCAGCCAGAGAGAAGCGCCGCTCCTGACCTTCCTCCGAGGCTGTAAAGTTGCCCTGGCTGCTTAGCCTTCAGCGGACGGCTGGAGGCATGGGGCAGGGACACATGTTTGATCTTTGACACCTCCCACCTCCAATCCAGATACGCACACCTTGAAGTTACTTTGGGAGAGAGTGCGCGGATGTGAGGTTTGCCGGCCAGGAGGGTGGGGAAGGGCTCCTGGCCTGGAGGACACGGAAGAGCCCCCGTGTGCGTGAGCGGGCACGTGAATCCCCGCCCTGGGCTCGCGTGATTAGCCACCTGTTGGGCTTGTACACATCTGTGTGCTGGTAGCGTGACAGTGATCATGAGCACTTAATAGCATAAAATCACTTACGGAGCTTACATAGTAGCTAATACCCGTATGGCCCTTACTAGATGCTAGCACCATTCTGAGCAATTTACATAGATTTACCCAATTTTTACAAAAACCCAGCAAAGCGGTCTTTATCCACATTCCACAGATGAGAGAACCTTGGTCCTGTGAGGTGACCTACCTTGCGCCAGGTCACCTGGCTAGTAAGCGGCGGGGCTGGGACTCGCGCCCGGCCGTCGGGCTCCAGAGTCTGTGCTCTCGCCAGCTCTGTGCTGGGAAGAAGAACAGAAGGCCCCTGGTCTCTGCCACGATGGCCTCCGATTGTCCCCAGCTTCCAGATGAAGCTGGAGAGACGAGCATCCCACAGGCACGCTGCTGACTGCGGGGCTCCCTCCTTTTCACCAGCCCTCTACCCCGAGACTCCCCTCTCCTTGCCCAGCAAGACCGTGGCCCTGAGTCATTTTCAGACTCTTCCCCAGCAGTTTGTGAGCCATCAGGGAGCTGAGCCCAGATACCACCGGTGCCCCTGCTGGGACGAGAACACCCGGCATCGGCATTCTCAAAGTTCACGATGCAAATCGGAAAACAAAGTCACGGGAAAGAGGCTCATTAATCACCTAGAGCAGTCTTTCCATTAGTGTAATCCCTAGTTATGACAATTTGCTAATTCATCAGAGCTGAAGTGCGGCGGGCTAAGTCCCTGCACCTGTGGGAGTCTCTCCAGAGCAGGTGCGTGGGGCACAGGCAGCGTGTCTTCCTGGGAGGGGGCCGAGGTGCAGGCCTGCTTTCCACGGGGCTCCCCACTCCGGGATCCTCATCTCGGAGCCAATGTGGAGACGCCTGCGTCAGCTGCTCTTGAGGGCTGGTCTCCGGTGACCATGTTTGACAGCCAGGTCTTCTGAGTCCGGTGCTTCCCTCTCTTGGGAGAGACCCAGGCCTCCACCCTCTGGCTGCACCTTCCCCACGGGAGGAGCTGATGGAATGAACAGTCATTTTTTTAGAGCGTCATACTGGCTTGCGGTAAACTTCAGTCCCATATGCACAGGCAGGATCTCAAAAACTGATCCGTGGTTCTGAGGGGTCCTCTGCAGCCCGTGACCGAATGTTTCAGTGCTAATGGGCTGGCAGAAAATGAGAGGGAAGATGCTTTATTAAGTTTCTGCACCTTCCTTGCCTCGAGCTGTTTTTCCAGGATTTGGACGCATTGTCCCTGGGCTTCCCTGGTGGCTCCGAGGTGAAGAATCTACTTGCTAATGCAGGAGACGCAGGAGACACAAGTTTAGTCCCTGGATTGGGAAGATCCCCTAAAGAAGGAAGTGGCACCCCCCCACCCCAGTATTCTTACCTGGAACACTACCATGGACAGAGGAGCCTGGTGGGCAACAGTCCATGGGGTCGCAGAGAGTCAGGACTCAGTGACAAAACAGGCACATTCATGGTTCCCATGACGCATAGAAGATTAACCAAGACAACGTGTGTGGAGACGTTTGTAAGCAAAACAGTTCTGCACAGATATAGACTAGGCGTAATTAGCAATGATGGGTCACTAATAATCCTAAGATACGAACCTTGTATGATAGACGGGGCTTCTTAAAGTAGGGAGGACCTCACCTTGGTCAGTCTTCTCATCCCCAGCAGCTCCCGCAGCCCACATCACAGGTGTTGACATGCTGGCGTGGATCCAGGCCTGCCCACTGGCAGGAAGGCTCTTGTGGGCACTTGCGCACCCCGGGTGCAAGCAGTGTCCATTCATAGCCATCTGGCTGGGGTGATTGCTGGGGATGGGGTGGATTGTAGAGGATGTCCCAGATGACATGAAGTTCAAGCTTGAGATGGGTGGTGGTCACCAGGAGGCCAAGGCCGAAGAGGGTTCCAGGCTGGGAGGGGTGCGGGAGTCAGGGCCCCGAGGCAGCAAACCGCGTCTCTTGTCACCGGTCTCAGTGGTTCGGCTAGGCTGGTGTACACCAAGTCCTCCAGGTCTGCGGGGGAGAGGTCAGCATGGGAAAACTCGCAGAGAAGTTGTGTAGCCTGCATGGGAGCAGGGATTTTATCCCCAGGGTGCCTGAAGGGTTTCCAGCTAGGGGCAGTGTGGTCGCACTCGGTTTAGGAGGCTGGAATGACCACCTCCCCCTTGTCTCCACCCCCTGGTTTGGAGTGGGGCATCCATGATGTCCCTGCTGTGGGATTGCACCCCCGGCTCCTGGAAGGGAGGCGGGAGGGCCTGTGAGGCCAGGGTTGAAGTGGAGAAGCCGCGAGCTTTGGGGTTCCCGTTGGGCTGTGGGCTGCCTGACCCCATCTGTGCTCTGCGGGTTTACTGGGGAACCAGTGTGGGGGCCCCACTCTGAGCCTGGTGCATGAGGGACGCCGGACAAGGCCCCTCAGAGCCGGGGAGTCGCCCTTCCCAGGTGACGGCATCTTGGTTGTTCCTCGTTTTCTGGTTTTGAAGCGTGTAAGCCTCTCTCTCCTAGCAGATTTTAGGCTTGAAGAAGGGACTGGGAGATGCTACCACTGGAGAGCTGGGCTGCATCACCTCTGCCACCTCCGTGACACCTCTCTATGTCTCCAAAGAGCCGCATCCGCTACCTCTCGCTGGTGGGGGAGGGGCGCGAGGTGCAGGCCGGCCGTCCCAACCTGGGATCACGTGCCCACAGCCGGGGCGCTCAGCGCGGGGCTCCCTAACCCGAGGGTGCAGCAGTGAGTGGTCGATAAGCTGTGGCCCGGGGTCGTCATCACTTAAAGCCGCTGCATCACTCCTGGAGAAGCTCTCGTTCAGTTGACTTTTACAGCCTCCCAGCCCTGCGGCTCTGAATTAGGGACTTGGAGACGGGAAGCCTGGCCTTGGCCCCAGGCGCTCCCCGCAGCCTTGTCCAGGCCATAAATGCCCGTGGCCCGGGGTGGCCAGTGCTACCCGGGGAGTTAGGCGGGGAGCCCAGCGCTGAGCAGCAGCCTGCGGGCCTCCTGCTAGTGTTTGCTGGCTGCTCTGGGGCTGCCTGTTCATCAGCCTGGCAAGTTTGAGTACAGGGGAGCAGCGGAAGTTTAAACTGAGCAAGGCCCAGCCTGGGCCTCTCAGCTCCCCACCTCTGAGACGTGGGAGTGAACTGAGGTGGCTCCAGGGAACTCAGCTGTGGCAGAGGCAGGAAGCTGCAGGTGCAGAGGGCACTGTGAAGGGGCCGTGTGGCTTCTTGGAAGAGCCAGAAGTCACCTGTGGGAGGCCCCAGAGGCAGAACGCATGTGTGTTGGGTGAACTGAGCAGGGCGCTTGGGATTTCTTATGTTCCAGGTACACAGGGTTTGTCGACAGGTTTGTGCTCATGGGTGTGGCTAGGAGACTTGCAAAGCCTGACTGGCACCAGCAGTGGCCCACAGTCCCCCTGCTGCAGCAGTAGATCTTGGGGACAAGAACACATCCACTGACTTGGCATCTTAATTGCGGTCTCCCAAGTGACTGTTGCTGTTTTAGTCGCTAAGTTGTGTCCAACTCTTTTGTGACCCCATGGGATTCTCCAGGCAAGAATACTGAAGTGGATTGCCATGCTCTTCTCCAGGGGATCTTCCTGACCCAGGGACTGAACCTGCCTATCCTGTATTGCAGGCAGAGTCTTCACCAGGGAGCCAGAGGCGAAGCCCTTCCCAGGTGACTAGGAATGGCTTAAAGGGAAGTCAGGCTCTTCAGCACCATGGACAGTGCCCTCTGGGTGGGAGGAAGGGGCCGGGCACGGTCCTGCTGGGAGCAGATACGGTTCTGGTCGTGCCCAGGTCCTGTGCACTTCTGTCCTCACATATCAAGTGGGAGTCACAGGCCCCTGCTTCCAGTTTCCTGTGAGGAGTCAGTGCAGTGTTGATAGCAAGTGTCTGAAAGTGGGAGCCATAACATGGGCTCCAGGGTGGGATGGACTCAATCCTGCCACTTCCTAGCTGTGTTCTTTTCTCCTTATCCCCATGGGCCTGAGGTTTTTTTTTTTTAATCTCTGAGATGGAAGTAATAGTCCCTGTCTTATACCCACCCCATTCTCAAGTTTTAATTTGAAAATGGCGAGTATTTTTAAACTGAGAAGATCCACGTTAAACACTTAGCGCTGGGCCTCCCTCATGGGACTCACTTTGGAAATACTCTCTTTGCAGCAGAAGTAGCGATAGGAATTACCGTCATCCTCATCGTTCTTTTTTGACCTCTTGCCCCAAAAGCCAGAGTCCGGGCATTTAAGAAAGAGCGGCCACTGCCACAGCCACTGTCCTCACTGTCATCCGGGCTGTGAGAGCGGGTGATTAAGGTCTCGGTAGCCAGGGTTGTGTTCATGTGTCCAGGCTCAGGCACAAGGCTGTTTTGGTGGCTTATGGGGCCGAAGGGGAGGGAGACACCCATGCAGGTAATTGGCTTTATTAGCTCAGCAGTATAATCTTATGGCTCATGTCCGAAAGCAAATTAATACAGAAATACGCTATTAGAATGGCTTCCAAAGCCCCAGTGCCACTTGGCAACTTTGTGATTACTCACTCGCTCACTCGCTTTTCTAACTAATCATTTCAGAGCTCTGCCTCCTGGCTGTGTTTGTCAGGCACTATTTCTGTTCTTCAAGCGCCATGTGTGATCAGCCTCAAAAGCCTGCCATGTTTTTTTTTTTTTTTTAACAAGAGGGAGTGATCTGCCATATTCTGAAGTCTTAATTTCATACAAGTGAAAATGACCCCCAGGGAGTCAGGAGAGAAGACAGAACAGCAAGCACGCACATGTGGCCCATGCACCGCCGACCTGGGGTGCTGGCCTGTGCCGGCGTGCGTTCCGTCCTCGGTGCCCATGCCGGCGTGCGTTCCGTCCTCAGGGCCCGCGCCGGCGTGCGTTCTGTCCTCAGGGCCCGTGCCGGCGTGCGTCCCGTCCTCGGCGCCCCGGCCTGCGTGCGTCCCGTCCTCAGGGCCCGGGCCGGCGTGCGTTCCGTCCTCAGTGCTCATGGGCAGTCACAGTGCCTGGGGCCCTGTGTGGCACTGGTCCAGACACCACTAGGAGGGCTCTGCCCTCGCACGACTGACAGGCCAGTGGTGAAGCCAGGCAGCCGGAGACACACACATCTAGTGGGGTCGCTGATGGCCTTTGGCGCAGAGACAGCTCAGGGAAGCCTTCTTGGAGGAGGTGAGGTCTGAGATGAGAGCTAAAGGATGAGTATAGTGAGGAGGCAGAAGAGGGCAGAGAGCAGAGGGCAGAGAGCAGACGGCAGAGAGCAGACGGCAGAGAGCAGAGGGCAAGGAGAAGCATTTCTAGGCAAGGAGCATAGAATGTGGAGACTGGAGGTCCAAGAAAGCGTGTGGTATTTTAGAAGAATGGAAACAGGGTCAAGGTAGCCAGAGAAGCAGGACTGGAGAGGTAGATGGGGGCTCCTGAGTGCCCTGGACTCCAGCTGCTTGGCCCGAGCTCCTGTCTCAGACCCGCAGCCTTGTGTGGCTAACTGGCCCTCTTGGGGCCTGGCAGGAGGGACCGCAAAACTCTGGTCCTCCTTCCCTCTGGGCCTTGGCGCCCGTTCTGCTCTGCCTGCCTGGCTCCATCCTGACATGGCTGTCCTCCGGCTGGACAAGTGCAGTGGCCTGTTCCTGCATTGCCGTCCTTGTTGGAGTCTGAGCCTCCCAAGTTTCAGGCTCATGTGCAGTCATTTCAGTGTGCTCAGTGCTTCTCACCACGCATCGCTCGTCTCAGACACACTCTGTGTGTGTGTTGAGTGCCGTTAACTTGCTAAAGGAAGAAAGTAATGGGATTCTCCCCACTTCCTCGGTCACTAGAGTGTCAGGAGCTAGAGTCTTCCCTTTTGATTGCAGCTTAAATGCTGTGGCTTTCATTTATGTAGGAAAAGGGAAAGCAGTTTACAGCTGTGTTTCTGAGGACCACACGGGCTGTTTAATATTAGCACCTTGGAGACATCTATTTTCTGCACTTCTAAACCCAATTTCTTCATCCACTGATACTTGCTGAGAGGCAGTATGACTTCCTCGATTATGAACTTGCCTAAGTGAGCCTGTTCGTAATAATATGTGTAATTACATCAAGATGTATAACGTGACAGACGTGAAAGCAGCGTGAAACCAACACGTGTAGAGAAACACGTTGGGCTGTATAGAACAGTGAGCCACAGTTTCCACGCTCTTTAGGAAAAACAACCTTCCCTCTTCTTTATTTCTCCCAGCAAGAATGGCTGCTGGATTGAACCTATCCGGGTGGATTTCCCTTCTTCACACAACAGCTCAATTTATCAGATTTGGTGGGGGAGAGCTGGGGGGGGAGGCCCTTGACACATCTACGTACCTGTTTCTCACACATTTGTCCATCCCTTGAGAGGAGGGGGCCGTTCACCTGCTGTGGAGGGTTTCCTGTCTGTCAAGAAACATCTAGAACTTCTCCTTCGGGCCCTGGGCTTGACGATCACAAAGTTTTCCTTAACGATGCTCACCCATCTCTGAAGCGCACGGGCGAGGCGAGTGTGGAGGGCCTCCTGAACCAGCTGGTCTTGGAGCACCTGCAGCTGGCTCCTCTCCTGTGGGGTGAGTACTGCCCGTAACCTCTGGGTGTGTGCACTCCTTTGCTCAGACCTCGTGGGCTTGCATTTGGTGCTGTGTGCCGAGGTCTTCAGGGAACCGGGCGGGGAGGTCTATATCTCACCCGAGCTCGGTCCGTGGGTGTCTGTCAGCACAGCCTTATGGCCAGGCTGCTGGCCTCTGAGCTCAGGCGTGGTGACAGTGCGGATCCCCTTGCTGCAGAACCCGCGTCCTCTGTGGTGCACTTACGGTGTCTGCATGGATGTGACTTCCGCAGACGCTTGTGCTCCTCGAGTGATGAGTGATGGGGTGGTGGGCGAGGGGGTGGTTCCTCCTGGCTCCTGGATGAGCTCAGAGATTGTTTGGTAAACACCTTAACTCACTCCGGTACTCGGCCCGAGAGAGCACTGGGAGGTGGCACTTAGAACAAGGTGTTTGAATGCTTGCTGCCTGCCCCACTTGAAACTTTGACCCCAGTCTGTGCCTTCCTAAATAGCAGTGGAAAATTTTGTTGAGAAACAAGCTCAAACGTAGAATTGTTGAAATGAAGTCTGTATTATTCTCTGGAAATGATCCCATCATATAATCTGTGCTGGGTCAGATGCAGACTGTCATGGATGTGCCTTCTTTCTCTGCTTTAACCCAGAACCTGTTGTCAGTCAGTATCTGGTCTTTCCTCCAGTTAATTCATTAGCTCGACCTCCCAGTTTTGCACTCTAGAGACACAGGAGAATTACCCCAGGGGCTGGAGGAGAAAGACAGACTTCTCCCCCTGGTGTTCCCTCACTGGTCTTCGGTTTGTGAGAAC
Organism: Oreotragus oreotragus; assembly: GCA_006410675.1. Taxonomy (NCBI): domain Eukaryota; kingdom Metazoa; phylum Chordata; class Mammalia; order Artiodactyla; family Bovidae; genus Oreotragus; species Oreotragus oreotragus. Next base: position 249,488 of record SJYX01009724.1, on the reverse strand, counting down.
CCCTCGAGCTGCCTGGGGCTGCCCACTCTCCTGGGCTCCTGGGCTTCACAACGGGTGAAGGTTGTTGGGGGTCCAGTGAGCGGTGCCAACGTAGCAGCTGTGAGTGGACTTGAGCCCGACACCCGGGGGCTCCTTCCTTGGAATCTACCTGCCTCGCTGGTCCAGCCCAAATGAGAGGAGGTGGATGGTTGTTTCTGCAGAACGTGCCCTAGTTTGCACCTCTCAGGGTGTCCCTCACGTTCCTAGCTCACAAAACTTTGTCTCTTGGTGACCTGGGCTCAGACAGCGACTTCCACCAGATGTACTGGCCAAGGAGGGTTGGACACCCAGTCCTCCTGCCCCTGGGGCTGGATAGGCCCCAGGAATCCAGCCCTAGGAAACAGTGACACAAAGTGTATACTCAGGCATCGAGTCAGTCAAAAGAAGGCAGTGCCCCAAGGCACCAGCCGACTGGGAGTGAGCCCCATGGGGCCGGACTCCTTCCAGAGACGGGGTGGGGGGCGCACGTTGCTGGATTTGCATCGGTCGCCTTACAGGTGTTTTCCTTGTCGTGTGTCACATGCACACCAGTGCCGGTATTAAAGATTTTATCCGGGAGAAATGCATGAGTTGTTACACCACAGGACCGGGACTCAAAGGCATTTCCTCTAGGAGGTCTCGTGGGCATTGCCCACGATGGCAGCCAGCCCCGCCCAGCACTTTCAGGCCCCCAGCAGCATTCAGTGCGGTCTGGGTCCTGTCTCCGAGGGTCCGCACGCCCCAGAAACACCACGTGATATCTCTCTGTTCCGTGTCATGATTAATTTAACTGTCGCCACGTCTGGCAGTTTCTAGGGAACATCCATCTGCATGCATTTTTCTCTGATTTTTTCCTCAGCTTACTTGTTTTGGAATTATGAAGTCAAAAGACGTGTGGTTTTTAAGGCTTTTGGGCTGTTTTGTCTAGTGGACGTGGGACTCTTGATCGTTGATGGTGCCGTGGGCGTTGTGGGAGCCCGAGTTTTTGAGGTGACTTTCCCACCCCTTAGAGCGTAGTTCCAGGTAAGGGGCCGAGAGGTGAGGCTGTGAGTTTCGTCTGCCCACCTCCTGCCCCGGGCTGGCCTCCCTGGCCCACCGTCCTCTGCACTGGGGTGGGGTCTTCATCCCTGGCCCCAGTGCATGCCACCTGCCCCCTCCCTGTCCCCTGTGCCATGGAGCCAACATCTCGGGGTCACCGGTTCCTTTCCACATCACTTGGGCTGTCCTACTGGGTTTTCAGAGGCAAGGTTCCTTACCCTGGAATCTTGACCTTCCCATTCATTCATGTCACAAAAGCAATATATTCTCATTATAGAAAAGCAGGGCAAATCAGAAAAGTTCGATGGAGAAAAATTATCTTTTTCCACTCTTGTGCCCCCAGAACCAGTCTCTATTTCATCTCATATTTGTGCCTTTCTAGGTCTTTCTGCTGTCCCCCAATTTACATTTTGTTCACCAAGATGATCATACTGTTCTTGTACTCTGTGTCCTCTTTTTTAATACTCGAGAAAGCAAGTACTTCTCATGTTATGAACACGTCTTACAGTTGCCATTCAAATCCTCGTTACACTTTGATCACGTGGACGCAGGCTGACTTACTGCTCGTTCTGGTGTCTGGGAGCCTCTGCTCTTTGGAGGTGTTTGCTGTTACGTAAGTTGCTCGCACCGGCTGCGCACAGAGCCTTTCTGTGTCTCGGGGCCACACCCCCCACGGGGAGGCCCTGACATTGCAGCTGTGGGCCGGTGCCAGAGGGCACAGCTCCTGTGCCAGCGCCACCACTCACGGGGCCACTGATGGAGCCCACCAGGACTGATGTCGCGTGGGGGTCCCGGAAGAGAGGAAGCCAGGTTCTGGGCTGGCTTCAGAACTGTGTGCATTCCTTCTGCAGAACGTCCCAGGGCAAGGCGGGACAGAGGGCAGGGCAGAGCCCCGGCGGGGCTGGGGAGGGGCCTGGGGCAGGACCCCTAGTCGGCTGCCTCCTGTCTCCATTGCTCTGGGAGCAGAACCGCGGGCTGGGGGAGGCTGCGCTCCCACGAGGGTGGGAGCCTGGCAGAGCCCAGAGGGCCTCCTTGACGGCCTGAGTTGAGGGCCGGTCCAGTTGTTTCCATGGATACCGGGCAGTGGTGACTAGGGGACTGAGCAGTTTCTCACAGCTGACAGCACTGTACTTGTCCCGGCCTCTCAGATGCACAGCGCCTGGTCTGCGCCGGCAAGTCCCGATCAGGTGTCGGCTACACCGTGGAGGGCACGCTTTCAGTGCTTGTCCTCCGGATAATCACCGAGCAAGCCCCTGCCCCGGTGCTGAGCTGTGATGTGCAGGAAGCTCTTGTGGGCGCGAGGGCAATGCTCATTTGGGAGACAGCGGCCAGGTGGTGCCTTGTGTGGGGTCACCTGCTGCTGTGCCTCAGAGAACCACATGCCCTCATATTGGGGAGCAAGACGCTGTGCCTAAACTCTCTGTGCAGTTTGTCTAACCCGTGCAAGTCTTCAGGTCATAATTACCATCCCCCTGTTACAAATTCGGTGCTAATTTTAGAAGGTCTTGTAAGGTCTTCATAGAACCGTTCAGCTTCAGCTTCTTGCGCATTACTGGTCGGCTCATAGACTTGGATTACCCTGATGTTGAATGGTTTGCCTTGGAAACAGAGATCATTCTGTCGTTTTTGAGATTGCACCCAAGTATTGCATTTTGGACTTTTCTGTTGATTATCAGGGCTACTCCATTTCTTCTAAGAGATTCTTGCACACAGTAGTAGATATAATGGTCATCTGAGTTAAATTCTCTTCAGAGCTATTTGTAAAGCCTCCTCAGACAGCCATGTTGCTTTTTTGCATTTCTTTTTCCTGGGGATGGTCTTGATCGCTGCCTCCTGTACAATGTCACGAACCTCTGTCCATAGTTCATCAGGCACTCTATCAGATATACTCCTTTAAATCTATTTGTCACTTCCACTGTATAATCATAAGGGATTTGATTTAGGTCATACCTGAATGGTTGAGTGGTTTTCCCCACTTTTTTCAGTTTAAGTCTGAATTTGGCAATAAGGAGCTCATGATCTGAGCCACAGTCATGGCTTTGTTTTTGCTGACTGTATAGAGCTTCTCCATCTTTGGCTGTAAATTATATAATCAATCTGATTTCAGTGTTGGCCATCTGGTGATGTCAATGTGTAGAGTCTTCTCTTGTGTTGTTGGAAGAGGATGTTTGGTATGACCAGTGCGTTCTCTTGGCAAAACTCTATTAGCCTCTGCCCTGCTTCGTTCTGTACTCTAAGGCCAGATTCCATTCTCAAAGAAAGAAAATGCCAAAGAATGCTCAAACTACCACACAATTGCACTCATCTCACACGCTAGTAAAATAACACTCAAAATTCTCCAAGCCAGGCTTCAACAATACATGAACCATGAACTTTCAGATGTTCAAGCTGGTTTTAGAAAAGGCAGAGGAACCAGAGATCAAATGGCCAACATCCGCTGGATCACAGAAAAAGCAAGAGAGTGCCAGAAAAACATCTATTTCTGCTTTATTGACTATGCCAAAGCCTTTGACTGTGTGGATCACAATAAACTGTGGAAAATTCTGAAAGAGATGGGAATATCAGGCCATCTGACCTGCCTCTTGAGAAACCTTTATGCAGGTCAAGAAGCAACAGTTAGAACTGGACATGGAACAACAGACTGGTTCCAAATAGGAAAAGGAGTACGTCAAGGCTGTATATTGTCACCCTGCTTATTTAACTTTTATGCAGAGTACATCATGAGAAATACTGGGTTGGATGAAGCACAAGCTGGAATCAAGATTGCCGGGAGAAATATCAATAACCTCAGATATGTAGATGATATGACCCTTATGGCAGAAAGTGAAGAAGAACTAAAGAGCCTCTTGATGAAAGTGAAAGAGGACAGTGAAGAAGTTGGCTTAAAGCTCAACATTCAGAAAACTAAGATCATGGCATCCGGTCCCATCACTTCATGCCAAATAGATGGGGAAACAGGGGCTGACTTTATTTTCTTGGCCTCCCAAATCACTGCAGATGGTGACTGCAGCCATGAAATGAAAAGATGCTTGTTGCTTGGAAGGAAAGCTATGACCCACCTAGACAGCATATTAAAAAGCAGAGTGATTAGTTTGCCAACAAAGGTCCGTCTAGTCAAAGCTATGGTTTTTCCAGTAGTCATGTATGGATGTGAGAGTTGGACCAGCAAGAAAGCTGAGCACTGAAGAATTGAAGCTTTTGAATTGTGGTGTTGGAGAAGACTCTTGAGAGTCCCTTGGACTGCAAGGAGATCCAACCAGTCCATCCTAAGGGAAATCAGAACTGAATATTCATTGAAAGGACTGATACTGAAGCTGAAACTCCAAAACTTTGGCCACCTTGTGCTAAGAATTGACTCATTGGAAAAGACACTGATGCTGGGAAAGATTGAAGGCAGGAGAAGAAGGGGACGACAGAGGATGAGATGGTTGGATGACATCACCGACTCAATGGACGTGAGTTTGAGCAAGCTCTGGGAGTTGGTGATGGACAGGGAAGCCTGGCGTGCGGCAGTCTGTGGGGTTGCGAAGAGTTGGACACGACTGAGCGACCGAAGTGAACTGGTGCAGATTAGGAAACAGACTCGTGGGGTGTTTGTTGCATGAAGTTACAGGGAATACAGATTCTTGGATGGGTGGATCCGTCCATCTACACCCAGGTGCTGGGGACCCAGAGGTAAGTTAGACTTGATCCCTGCCTTCCAGACACTGCTGGTCTGATGCAGGTGGAGGATCCCAGGCTGGTCAACAGACCTTCCCCACGCGGCCTGGTGTGCTTGCCAGCTGTCCTGGAAGCAGCAGCAGAGGCAGCCCTGGACCCTGACACCTGCAGCCGCCTGTCTCAAAGGAGTGAGCCTGGGACGAAGCACAGCCCTCAGCCCCGACGCGGCTCACAGGCCTCCCCGGGGACAGAACCACTGCAGGGCGCTGTGGGTTCGTCGTGTCTGAACGTTGCTCCGTCTGCCTTAGTGGCCCCTTGTGCATTGTCCACCTCCGCCCAGGAGTCTGGACCCAGGCGCGCCAGGCAGCCAGCCTGTCCTGTGCCTGAACTCTGGCTGCTCCTGCCCTCCCGGGGCTCTCAGGGAGATGCGCCCCAAGTCCTGCAGAATGTCCTCTCATCGAGCTGGTACCTGGAGGCCTCACTGGGGGTCGTCCGTTTGTTTGTGTCATGAGATTCGTGGGTGAAAGGCCACACTTGTGTCTTCGGACGCACACGGCTGTGTGTGGCCCAGGCTTCCCTGGCAGCTGAGCTGCCCGCTGACCTCCGTCTGCTGTTGAGGTAGCTTAGTGATGGTGCTGGGCTGTGCGTTCTCCCCCGCGGCCACGTCTCCAAACAGCTGTGCCTGGGAAGAGTGCCAGCACTCAGGCCCCCTGACCAGGCCAGGTGTACAGGGCCAGGTTAACCAGACTTTGGTGAGTCCCAGACGCCAGAAACCCAGATATGATCCTTGGATTGGGGAGATCCCCCTGGAGAAGGAAATGACCACCCACTCCAGTATTCTCGCCTGGAGAATCCCCTGGGCAGAGGAGCCCGGGGGGCTGTAGTCCCTGGGGTCACGCAGAGTCGGATGGAGAGCTTGTCAGCAGCAGCAGAGGCTGATGGGCTGAGGACCCCTCCCCGAGGCTGAGCGGTGGCGAGTGGTCATCTGGTCTGAAGCCTGGCTGGCCCGGTGATGGGTGCAGGGAAGCCAAGGGGCTGAGTCATTGTCTCTTTGGCCCCTTTGCCAAATATAATTATGTAAATTGATTTAAAAGGGGGGAAATTTATAAAAGAAGATAAAACATACCTTCCTGGCTACCTTGGGAGAACTTTCCGCCACTCTCCTTCCTTTCATAATGACACAGGCTGGGTCTCCTTCCATACGGAGATACACGCACATATAGATGGAGCTTTTTCACAGCAGGCAAGATGTATGTGATTTATTTACTCTGTATCTTTTGATGGACCTTTAGCATCTTTTGCTATTATAAACATTCCAACAAATACCCTTATAAGTAGTCTAGTGCTCCCAGGAGTGAGTCAAGCTGGAAATTACTCATTTAAATTTAGCAATCTCTTTAAAAACCACCTTATATTTTTATATCATACTTAGAAAGACTTTCCTCATTTAGCTTACATTTTAAAAAAATTCTAATACTTTCATGGACTCGGGTGTTTTAACGTTGAAATCTTTTATTTATCTGGAATATTTTAAGGTGTGAGCAGTGAGGCATGGAGCCACCTTTTCTTTTTCCGGAGAACTGGCTAGTTATCCACAAGTTACTTAATAAATAATTTGTCTTCTTCTTGGAGAAGGAAATGGCAATCCACTCTAGTGTTATTGCCTGGAAAATCCCATGGACAGAGAAACCTGGTAGGCTACAGTCCATGGGGTCGCAAAGAGTTGGACACGACTGAGCGACTTCACTTTCTTTCTTCTTTCTTCATAAATAAGCAATGCCATTTTCTCATATGCTTAGGAAGATCTTTGAATTCTCTTCCGTTAATCTGTCTGTCCACTAGCCAGTATCATCCTTGTACATATATTGTACGTTTACAGTGTACTTCGATATTGGCTTAGATAATCCTCTTAAATGTCTTTTTCTTGCATTTATTCCTTTGTTTATTTAAATATTGTGGTAAGAAAATACATAATACAAATTTGCCATCTTAACCTTCTTTAAGAGTGCAGTTCAGTAGTGTTAACTGTATTTTTGTTATTATGCCAAAGATCTGTAGAATTTTTTTGTTTTGTAAAATCAACCCTATACCCATTGAACATCTTTCATATGTATTTTTCTGACTTCAGTAAGAGCTTATATAGCTCACTTTTTTAAAAAGAAAATTTCTCTAGGTCTTTAACTGCCTTTTTGAGTTTTTTTCCCCCATTTTTGCTTCTTTTATGTAATTTTGCTTCCTCTTTTTTTTTCTTGATTGAACAAGCTAACACATGATGTACTNAACCCTATACCCATTGAACATCTTTCATATGTATTTTTCTGACTTCAGTAAGAACTTATATAGCTCACTTTTTTAAAAAGAAAATTTCTCTAGGTCTTTAACTGCCTTTTTGAGTTTTTTTCCCCCATTTTTGCTTCTTTTATGTAATTTTGCTTCCTCTTTTTTTTTCTTGATTGAACAAGCTAACACATGATGTACTTTCTTCATTAATTATATCCCCTATCTCTTTTATAATTCAATAATTCTTCTATCTTTATTAAGTTTTTTTCTGCCTGATTTGAGCTTATATTATTTTTCCCTCACTTACTGGGTTGGACATGTAATTCATTCATTTAAAATTTCCTATTATTAGTATAGTTTTATGGGGCTATGAATTTTCCTATGATTCTATTTCCCATGATTTCCATTTCCGCTTCCTATAGTATGGTTTTAACCATATTCTGGTATTAAAATTTCTCATGTTGGATATTTTCAGGCATTCTGTGATTTTAGTTTGCTTCATCTTTAGCTCGAGAGCCTTCTTGTTTTCTCATCTTGTTATGACTCTCTAAGGTAACAACACCACGATCACTTTAGCACTATTCTTACCTCTTAGAATTTACTGAGATTTCTTTGTGGATAAATTTTTGTGTCTGACTACTCCATGGGCATTTAAAAGGAAGGCTTATTCCTTGTTTTAAGTGTATTGAGTTGCAATGTGTCGCCTGGCTCTACTTTACCAATTTGGTTAGGGTTTTAAGATCCTTCCTTATTTGACCTCACTTGGACTTTGAGAAGTGAGTTACAGTTACTGCTAACGTGTATCGTCTTCACCCTGACGGCGGCCTTTTGTCCATCAGTGTGATACTGTCTGTCCTGCAATATGTACAGTAGGAAGGCTGATGGGCTTTAGTGCATAAAAGTCATAGTTTCTCACTTTGTTGTGCCTTTCACCACTTTCAGTGTCTTTGTCGGTCTCCTCTAATGTTTTTGCCCTTTATTCAATCTGGTCTGATCCTGTAACTCCCGTCCTTGCTTTCTTTTTGTTTGGCTGATGTAGCTTTGCCTCTTGTTTGGTTTAAACATTAGAGAATTACTCCACCCCACCACCCACCATGTGGTTCTCTTAGGTGAAGTGTAGAGCTGAGTTTTGTTTGTGATCTAACTTCAGTGTCTTTTTGATTAATTAGGGAACTTAGGCCACTTACATTCTTTGATATGACACACGTGTTTGGTCTTAACTGTCATAGATTCTGTTATGCTTTTTTTTTTTTTTTTTTCAGTAGTTACTCATCTTGACTTCTGTGATCTGTGTCTTCTTGGTTTTGTTTTCTGTGATGATTTTTTTCTTCCTTCCTCTCCAGGCTCTCTTCTCTTGTTTCCCCATTCCCCCATCACCTCTAAGGCCATGCCTGCTTTATTTTTCTCCACAATTCTTATTATTCTCTGAAAGTTCATTACCAATGCCGGTTTGTTTGTTTTTTTCCTTGTCTCTCCACCCCTGCTGTGGAGTATAAGCTCCACAGAGAGAGAATCTGGTCTTTGCTGTACTCTCAGAACCTGAAACTGTTACTGGGACATTTCAGTGACAGCTGAACATATCAGCTGGATAAATATTTGCTGAAGGAATTAATAATGTAACCTTCACAGTCCATCTCAGAAGCAGATAGTGTTGTTTTTGTGCTTTAGGGGGACGGAAGTGCAGAGCGTCCGCGGGGTCATTCAGCCAGTGAGTGGCAGCGTGAAGGCTGGAGCTCGGTCGCCTTGACCCCAGAGTCCATGTTGTCCCCATTTTCATGCCTCCTGGAATCATGATGAGCTGGTGACCTGTAGCTGGCTGTCACGCCTAGGCCTACTGACTTCTAACCAGAATTTCCTTAGGCTTTTAGAAGTAGCAGTAAGGAAAAAGAAAGGAGGAAGCAGTTGTGTTATTTTTGACAGACCTGCAGAAAAGTTGCAAGCACAGTGGTTAGGATTGTTTTCCGAGCTGCTTNTGACTTCTAACCAGAATTTCCTTAGGCTTTTAGAAGTAGAAGTAAGGAAAAAGAAAGGAGGAAGCAGTTGTGTTATTTTTGACAGACCTGCAGAAAAGTTGCAAGCACAGTGGTTAGGATTGTTTTCCGAGCTGCTTTAGAGTCAGTGGCTGGCTTGGTGCACCGTCATCCCAAACTGTGCATTCCCTGTGAACAAGGCGTGTCCTTTGCTCCTGAAGGTTCTGGGTGGGGCTCAGAGCCACTGCTGCCTGCAGTCAGCATGTCTCTAGTCTCCATCGGGCTGGGACAGTTCCTCAGTCTTAGACGTTTCTATTTTTAACCTTGATGCTTCCATGTATCGCCAGCCGGCCATTCGTGGAATGCCCTCCACCTGGGCTCACGTGATGCGTCCTCGCGACTAGAGTCAGTGCCCGCGCCCCTGGCAGAGCCACACCTCCCAGATGGCCCGTGAGCTGTTTGTCCCGCAGAGACGAGGTGCTGGCCGCCTTGCTCCCCTGACAGGGCGCTGCCCGCCAGCGTTCCCTCCTGTCAGCCTCCTTCATAGTCACTAAGCATTCTGTGGGAAGGTGCTCTGAAACTCTGTAAACGCCAACCAGTCATCCTGCTTCTCTTTGTCCCTTTACTCTGCGTGGAGTCACCTCCCCTACTTTACTCAGTGGATTAAGTGTGTTACCATCATTCTTCATTCTGACGCCCCATGGGCACTCTGTCGGGCTGATTCCTATGCCTGTCGACACGTCTCCATCATCCTCTGAACACGCCCTTGCTTCCTGGCACCAGAGGTCCCAGGTTTGCCGGTGGGTACCGCTCTAACAGCACCCATTTTCCCAAGAGGTCTCGGTTCCCGTGAGTGAAGACCAGTGTTTAGAAACCGAGCCGCAGACAGGAGGATGGTTGTCCGTCCAGGGGAGTTGCTGCTCCCCAGCCTTCTCGGAGGGCAGAGCCCGGGGATGTGCGTGGACACGTAAGGACAGACTTGCCCATGCACACTCAGCGTCTCCTGTCTGTACCGACGGCCACCCGATCACCCTGACACTCTCATTCCAGTCCAGCACAGCAAGGCCCTTCCGGTCTGTCCCCTTCCCTCGCTTCCTGGGCGATGAACAGCTGGCTTCCGTTCTCTCTCCTGGAAATGCCAACAAGCCAGTGACCCCGCTGCAACCAGCTTCCCACCTCCGCCCCAGCCCTGCCCCGCTCTCAGTGTCTCAACCTCCTGACGATGCACGGGCGGATCCTAGTGGGGTGCAAATGCCCTGCACGCCCTCCTGGTCCCCCATTTCCCCCTGCCCTGGCCCCCTCCCTGCTCCTGTCTNACACACACACACACACACACACACACTGACTGAGAGACTATCCAGAGAGATGGGACTGGATTCTTTTTGGAGATGGGGTGGCACCTAGGTTGTCAGAATAACTGAATTTGGCAGAATTTCTGTGGCCAAAAAATCAATTAGTAAACAAAAGATGCTTTCTCCTGGGGTAGACTCAAGGCCTTCTCACTTCTTGGTCTCCTTTGAGATTTGAGCTGAGAAAGTGCCTACTTTGTGAAGCCAGGTGTCCTTAGGTTTCTTGGCAGGTAGGGTTTATCATTCCTGCAGCTCCTGTTGGGTGAGTCCAGATACACAGAGAGGAAAGGGTGGTCTGCTAACAGGAGTTACAGCTGGTTGCAGTGCTGGGAGGCGGGAAAGGGGCAGTGAGACATCATGGGGCCTGTGACTGAACCTTCAAGGGTGTCTAGGTAAACTGGGTACTGAGCTTGAGCAGGCAAGAGCTGAACTCAAAGCCAGTTTATTTCCGACTTAATGAACCACCATGATGTCTGATGGCTCTTTGGGGAGGACCTGTGACTATGCCTCCTTTCTTTTTCTGACCACCATTCCATTCTAAGCTTAATTTTATTTATTAAAAATTTTGGCTGCATCCCATGGCATGTGGGACCTTAATTCTCTGACCAGAAATTGAACCCACACCCCCTGCAGGGGAAGCACAGAGTCTTAACCACTGATCCTTGGGGGGAAGTCCTTATGCTTAATTTTTAAAGGGAAGTGGACACAGAGGGCAGCATAGTCAAGATAGATAAGCTACAGTAAAGAACTGTGTTTCCGAGCCAGCTTGGATTCACCTCCTTACCCTTGACTTTCCACCCGTGCAGGTGAGTCCCAGAGGACTCTCTGGGGTCCTGGCATTTGCCATGGGGTCTCTTAGGGCCTAAATGTATGTATCCCTGTGGGGTATCTAAGGGCCTGAATGGATGGATCCCTGTGGCCCACACACTCCTTGTTCCACTGAGAGACGCAGGATGGACAAGATCCAGGTAGGGCTCTTTAAAGCAATGCCTCTCCCAAACCTTAGATGGGAAAAGGTTGTTTCTTTAAAATCTCTAATCAGTAGAGTACTGTAAAGTAAAATAAAATAAAAATTAAAAAAAAATCTCTAATGGGTATTAAAAATAATAGGTAATACTCTGGACCAAAATTTTCTCAAGTTTAAAGTCATGTGCCTGAAGGTTGCGGCAGTATCCAGTTGTTATTAAGTTTTCTGAATCCTTGGGCTTCCTTTCTGTGTCTTCCTTGTTGCATCGTGTTCTAACTAAGACGTCCAGGACTGACAATGGGCTGCGTCCACATTTTGGGGAAAAATCAGAAGTGACAATGTTAGCTGCTCAGTCGTGTCTGACTCTTTGCAAGCCCATGGACTGTAGCCCGCCAGCCTCCCCTGTTCATGGGGTTCTCCAGGCAAGAATACTGGAGTGGGTAGCCATTCTCTTCTTTGTGGGATCTTCTTGATCCAGGGATTGAACCTCAGTCTCATACATTGCAGGCAGATTCTTTACTGTCTGATCCACCAGGGAAGCCCAAAGTATGCCACAGCATAACTAAATATATATTGATGTTCATATGTAAGTAAATCAAAGCTTTCAATTACCTATTATGTGCACAACATATTTATCCTAGAAACACATTCCACCTTCTCTTTCCTCCCTCTTCTCACTCCCTTTCCCCTCCTTCCCTGACTCTCCCTTCCCACCCCACCCCAGTTTCTATATTCCTTCCATGAGTACATACCAATTATCTACTTTTGGCTTTGCACCATGCTACGTGTGAATATGGTAAAGTATTAGCAATGGTTCTTGACATTTGCAAAGCCACTGGAGAGACCAGATCCATGCAGTTCTGCAGAGTAAAAGAGCCAGAGCAGGTTTTAGGAAGAGAGAGCAGAAGGTAGGGCATATAATAGTGTCTGTGATGAGAGGTCCCAGAGAAATGCCCCCATTAGGGGCTATGCATTCACAGAAGCAGAGAAATATCATTTGAGGGCTTGAGTAGTAGGGAGAGGGTTTCTGAGAGAGCACACGTTGGACTAAGCCTGCCAGAGAGGCTAAGACTTGCATTAGCAGAGAAGTGCACGGAGGAAATTTAAGAGGCTGATACTGGCAACCTGATGCTCTAGGGGTAGAGAGTAGGATGGCTTGGCTAGAGCAGAGAAAGAGCAGAGTGGAGGTGATTGATGTGCCTGAGGATCGAGACTGAGTTTATACAATGAGATCATTAATTAGGCTACGGTTTTTCCAGTGGTCATGTATGGATGTGAGAGTTGGACTTTGAAGAAAGCTGAGTGCCAAAGAATCGATGCTTTTGAACTGTGGTGTTGGAGAAGACTCTTGAGAGTCCCTTGGACTGCAAGGAGTTCCAACCAGTCCATTCTAAAGGAGACAGGTCCTGGGTGTTCTTTGGAAGGAAGATGCTAAAGCTGAAGCTCCAGTACTTTGGCCACCTCATGCGAAGAGTTGACTCATTGGAAAAGACCCTGATGCTGGGAGGGATTGGGGGCAGGAGGAGAAGGGGACGACAGAGGATGAGATGGCTGGATGGCATCACCGACTCGATGGACATGAGTCTGGGTGAACTCCGGGAGTTGGTGATGGACGGGGAGGCCTGGAGTGCTGTGATTCATGAGGTCGCAAAGAGTCGGACACGACTGAGCGACTGAACTGAACTGACAAGAAAGAAAACCAGACTAGAAGTTTATTTCTCATTCCTGTAACACTCCAGTGAGGTTTTCAGCCAGGCAGTCAATCAAGAGACCTAATGTGTCAGTCTCTGCCATTGTAATACTGTCTAACTTCTCAGGTTTTTCTGGGGGTCGCTTCCATTTCAGTTAGTCGGAAGGAGGAAAGAGTATGTGGGAAAGTCCTCCTGGGAAAGTTTTTCTCCTTTGTTTTTCTCAAGCCTAGAAATGGTCCACATCACTTCTACTCAAATTCAGTCACACGGTCGCATCCAAGTCAAGGAGGCTGGAAAATGCATGGTAGAAGAGGAGGAGGTAGATTCTGGTGCACGACAGTTTTTGTCAAAATAAATGCATTAGGGCAAAACCAAAAATAAGTGTTCCCTGAGGACAGGGAATGGCGTCCGTCTGGCTCATCATGGTATGCTCTGGGTCTTGCTTAGCACTTGACACACACAAGGCAGTCTGTGTCTGTGGAGGGGACACCGTGTCTTACCAGATCCTCCCTGGGGTCTTGCTGTGGCTCTCTACAGATCTCTTATTTCCGTGGTGTACTCTGACATTTATCCAATACACATGGCACCGAATGGGGACTATATCTGGTGCTATTTCTGTACCAATGAAATGTACAGACTGTACTGTCCAAAGGAAGAGGGACTTTTTGCGTTTTCCAGGGTTTGGAGTTTCAAGCAGATTTCCTGTTTGGATTGTTCATTAAAAGGTGTCAAAAGGAATTAAAATGTTTATCTCCTAAAATGCTTTGTATGCCTTAACTTTCACGGATGTGGAATATCAAAAAAGCTGTACTACATGGTTGCTGAGATATTGTAAGAGGACAGCAAATTTTTCATGCTTTAAATATAACAAAGTGCTTCCCATATGAAATAAGCTGACTACTTCTAGCAGTTTTTGAGAAATCTTACCTGGTGGCTCAGTGGTAAAGAACTCGTCGACCAATGCAGGAAACATAAGAAAGCTGGGTTCAGTTGCAGGAAGCATAAGAGACCTGGAGGAGGGCATGGGAATACACTCCAGGATTCTTGCCTGGAGAATCCCCATGGACAGAAGAGCCTGGCAGGCTACAGTCCATGCGCTCACAAAGAGTTGGACATGACTGAAGTGATTTAGCAGGCACACACAGCTGATTAGTATTTTTAAATTATACATATTATATATATAATTAATATATATTAATTATATATATATAAAGTCTATAGTTTAAACTTCCAATAGGACCAGATGGCTTCATAGGTGAATTTTACTAAGCATTTACAGAAGAGTTAACACCTATCCTTCTGAAACTCACCCAAAAAATTGCAGAAGGAACACTTCTGAAGTCACTCTATGGCCATCATCACCCTGATACCAAACCAGACAAAGATACCACACACACAAAATTGAAAGTCAATATCATGGATGAACTTATATGCAAAGAATCCCAACAAAGTATTAGCAAACTGAATCTAACAATACCTTAAAAGAATCATAGATTATGGTCAAGTGGGATTGTCTCAAGAATGTAAAGATGGCTCCATATCCACAAATCGATCAATGTGATACACCATATTAACAAACTGAAGAATAAAATCCATTTGATCATCTCAGTAGAAACAGAAAAAGTTTTTGACAAAATCAATATCTGTTTATGATTTAAAAAAATACTCTTGGGAATAGAGGAAGCCTACCTCAACGTAATAAAGGCCATATATAAAAAACCCACAGCTAACATCATACTAACATCGCACTCAATGGTGAATAGCTGAAAGCTTTGCTTCTAAGATACAGAGCAGGACAAGGATATCCACTCTTGCCACTTTTATTCAACATAGTTCTGGAAGTCTTAGTAATAGCAGTCAGAGAAGAAAAATAAAACAAGTTCAAACTGGAGAGGAAGAAGCAAAATTGTCACTGTCTGCAGATGACATACTATACATAGAAAAGTCTAAAGACACCACCAAAAAATTATTGATGAGCTCAGTAAATTTTCAGGATACAAAATTAATATACAGATATCTACTGTACTTCTATATACTAACAATAAACTACCAGAAAAAGAAACTAAGGAAATAACCCCATTTACTATTGCATCAAAAAGAATAACATACCTAAGAATAAACCCACCTAAAGCAGTAAAAGACCTGTGCGTGGAAAATTATAAGACGCTGATGGAAGAGATTAAAGACAACACACACAGATGGACAGACACATTGTATTCATGGATTGAAAGAATTAATATTGTTAAAATGACCTTACTACCCAAGCCAATGTACAGATTCAGTGCAATCCCATAAATATCCCTATCAAGAGAAGGCATTTTTCATAGGACTGAAACAAAAAATTTTTTGGTATATATTGAACTCCAAAACAATCTCAAGAAAGAAGAACAAAGCTGGAGGAGTTACAGCTTCAGACTATACTAGAAAGCTATGGTAATCAAAACAGTGTAGTACTGGCACAAAAATAGACACATAGATCAATAAAAGAGAATAGAGAGCCCCACTGAAAGAATTAATGTTAAAATGACCATACTACCCAAGGCAATGTACAGATTCAATGCAATCCCATAAATATCCCTATCAAGAGAAGGCATTTTTCATAGGACTGAAACAAAATTTTTGGTATATATTGAACTCCAAAACAATCTCGAGAAAGAAGAACAAAGCTGGAGGAGTTACAGCTTCAGACTATACTAGAAAGCTACGGTAATCAAAACAGTGTAGTACTGGCACAAAAATAGACACATAGATCAATAAAAGAGAATAGAGAGCCCCAAAGCAAACCCACACACTTATGGTCAATTCATGTGCAAGAAAGAAAGTAAGAATACACAATGGAGAAAAGATAGTCTCTTCAGTAAGTTACTCTGAGAAAATAGCACAGCTGCATGTAACAGAGGGAAAGCAGAACATTTTCTAACACCAGGTACAAGAACAAACTCAAAATGAATTAAAGACATAAATGTNACCTGGCCCCAGGCGTCCGAGGGCAGCTGCCCAGAGGCTGCTGGGGTGGCCGAAGGGGAGCCTGGTCAGTTACAGCACAGCCAACACCTGGGTACTGTGCCGGGTTCCTGCAGGGGGGTCGTCTGCAGAGGAAAGCACCCCCCACCCCTGCAGGGGACCACAGGGGAGCTGCTCCTGGTCGCATTGGGGAGTGGCAGGGCCGGCTCCGGTCTTGTTTTCCCCAGCCTGGTGGGGCCCTCTGGTGGGGCCCTCCGTCTGAGGCCCACCCTCCCTGGCTGCACCGGGAGCCGGGCCGTACGGTGGCCCCTCGTCCATCCGCCCACCCCTCCCTCGTTCATTTCTCCATAGGGAGCCGTGTCCTCGGCAAGCTGGCTGGCTCTCCAGGTGCTGAGCTGAGCCCCAGACTCTGCAGGAGCCAAAAGGGGCCCTGGGAAGCATTTCATGTATTTGTTCTCCCACTTGGCATTAAGTTTAACCAGTTCCTGTTGGCTTTTTCTCGTGGGGAAGATGAGCCAGATGACCTTCCATACATATTTTTGGAAGTGCCTGCTGAGGTAAAGGCCTAGGCCTCGGGTGGGGTTTCTGGTTTCCCCATCAGAGGAGGGGCCCTGGGGCTGTGCCGCCAGCTTCGGTGCCAGGAGGTGGGGGCAGACCCCTGGCAGCCCATCCCTGCTCAGTGGTCTCTCAGCCTAGACCAGATGGACTTAGGCCTGCTAAGCACAAGGCCGAGCAGGAGGAAAGGGCCACTGTGCGCGCGTTTGCGTCTCAGGAGGCCTGAGGGATGTGGTGGGGCTGTGCAGAGCTTGGGCCTTCCTGATGGAGCGGGGTGGCCAGGAGGCAGGGGTGGGAGGGAGCAGGCACTGGCCTTCCCCTTGCCCTCGAGGCCTGGCCTTTGGGGCGTGCTCAGGGGCACAGGCGTCTCCGTTTTGTGCGTGGAGAAACAGCTCACAGTTCTGACCACTCACCCAAGATCGAGCATCTGGAAGTTGGGCTGGGTCAGGGCCCCGGGCTCACCATTCCAGGGCTCCTGGTACCCCAACGATCAGCCAGCAGAGGGGAAGACGTGCTTTTTCCTGGTTCAGGGACAGCTGCATGCCCTACACTGACGGCCTCCACGCCTCGCCCGGAGCTGCCCTCTGGCCCTTGTGAACAGCTGAGCAGACGGGTCCTGACAGGAGGGGCGGCCTGACTGGGTCTCCTCAAGTCGCCCAGGGTGGTGGTGTCCGAGCCGAGCCCCCTGCAGCCCAGGCTGGGAGGGGCACACGTCTGGACGCAGAAGCTCTGGCTTCAGTCGTGGGCCCGAGTGACTGTGAACTGGTGATTCTACCTGAGTGCTCACCCCTCCTCCCCTGACAGTCCTTCCCTCGGGCAGACAGCAGGTGGAGTGACGGACCACGTGCACGGCCGTGACCGCGGAGGCGCCCTCGGGGGAGGGCTCGTGGGAGCGTGGGTGCAGACGAGGCCGCTCCCTCGGGGTCCTGTGTTCGCAGAACTAGAGCTGGTCTTCCTCTTGTGGTCTGTCCGTCTCGCTCAGCCGCCACCAGACAGGGCTACTGGCTCCGCTCGATTTTACCCTCCGTTTCTGTGTCTCACCCACGTTATTTGAAATGTGCTAAATAAGCACAGAGCAGATGCTTAAGGGAGAGTGTTTGAAATTAAGCTGTTTAATTTCTTAGGAAGGAAAGGAGGTCTGGAAACAAATGTGGGTCAGCTCAAGCTGCAATGCTAAGAGGTTTGCGGGGAGGGAAATAACTCCTTCCCATCTGAGGCATGGACAAAGGAAGCCATCCTTTAAAAGGCGCTGGCTTCAGGGCCACTTTGAAGCCAGACCTTGAGCCTGACAAGGCAGCTTCAAAGACTCCACTGCTGACCTTTTCCAGGCGGCTCCTGACAACATCCTTCTCCCCGAGGCCTTGGCCGGTGCTTCGTCACCGGACAGTTGATCAAGTCCAGCAGCTGGAAAAAACCAGCTGAGCAACCTTCGCTCTCGGAGATGTCAGTTTTCTCAGAGGGTCGGCCCCGTGGCTTGAAACGCCTTTCCCCAGCCTCCCTTGGCTGTGGGAGATGTTCAGATCCTGGTGGAACAGAAATGCAGGGCAGTGTGCTGTCTGCCGGAACCACAGCAGAAGCCGCGTGCCTGGGTCCTCCTCCTCGGGTCCGAGGCATCTCCTCTCAGAACTGCAGTCTCTGGGTCTAAATGGACCACGGTCCCGGTTTGTGGGGCTGAGCGGGAAGTTAACAGACACAGTGTGTCCCTGGCATCTGTCTAGCCAGGGTGCGTGGTGCACGTTACCTTCTCAGCAGTAGGAGCTGATCAGACTCACGGATTGGCTGAGGTTGGCCATCGTGTCGAGGGCTGCTGGAACCTCTGTGTTCCCCTTTGCAGACAGCAGACCGCTTCTTGCAGGTGTTTCTCCCCTGTCCACCCAAAGTGCACTCTTTCTAGTGGAGGAACCCCGGTTTCTTGAGGGTGGGGCAAAGTTCATCACAACAAGGCACCCAAGGGCAGGATGGCAAGGCAGACATGACTGCTGTGCTTTGTCACAGAGGGGACCCAGGCCAGAGGCTCGGAGCACCGGCCACAATCCCCCTGCCTGCAGGTTCCACAGCTCGTCCCACCATCTAGTTTGGATGGGCAGCAGCAGCCGCTCCAGGCGTGCGTGGAAACCCGCTCCTCCTGATGGCATATGTGGCCCCGATAGAACGTCCAGGAGTTAAGCCATGGGAAGGCTGTCTCTTATACACATCTTCCCCCTCCCCCATGCCCCCTCTGTTGCTCTTCCAATCACTGCCTTCTGTGCTGCTGCCCAAGGTGTCCCGATAGCAGTGGTCCTCCCTGCCTCAGGTTGTCCTGCCAGCCCCTGTCACCAGGGACAGGGCCGCAAGGCCAGCGTGTGGGTTGCAGACCCCTCCTGCGCTCACGTGGCTTCCTTGCACTGTGTGGGGCACCTTGAAGGCTGCTTCCCATCCGGAGGGGCTGTCGCGTCCACTGCCCTGGTGGCCCGTCCGAGCAGCCTTGCCTGCCTGTCCTCCTCCAAGGCCCAGGTCCCCTGTGGCCCTGCCCCCGCACGGCCTGGCCCCGTCGCCTCCCCCGCGCCGGCCATCCTCGGCACAGTCGCAGCAAGCGCCAGCCGCTGTGGGTGCCCCGTGCTCTGTCCGTCGGCCGTGCCAGCTCCACGCCCTCGGTCCGGCGGTGCCTTCATGTTCTTCTTAAGTTGCCCCCGTCTCGCCATCCGAGGTGGAAGCCCTCTGAGCACAGACACAGGATCAGCTTCTTATCTCCCCCGCTTCACTGGGGAAGATGCTGAAGAGTGAATATGCCTGGTTTTCAGTCTGCAGGGTGCTCACAGGTCCATGTGGCCTCAGAGCCTGGAAGAGGCCCTGTCCGAGAGATGGCCCGGTCGACCCAGCTCTCAAAGGACAGCCGGGCACGTGCATCCAGGAAAAGGCCTTGCCCGCGGTCTCCCTCCAGGACATCGAGTCTAGGCTTCTGACTGCCTCTGCACTGCTGCTCTGAGACCTGGAACCTGGGCGTCAGGTCGGTGACGGAAGTGCAGGCAGCTTCCGGGGGTGTGAGGAGGGGTATGTGCCAGGATCTGGGCCCAGATCCCCCCAAGAAGAGCAGGCACTGGTCAGGAGGCTTGAGCCGTCTTCTTGAGGAGCCAGGAAGGGGTTGAGGGGAGTGGGGGGAGACCAGGGCATGCGCCTCTCCTTGGCCTTGGTTCCAGCTCACTCACCTCCACTTCTGTGTGGACTTGGGAGGCAGCTGCCCTGGGCTGGAGTCCTGGCTTTGTGACCCCAGTGACTGTCTTGATCTGGGAGATGGCTGTGAGGCTCAACAGTCAACCGATAGTAAACGTGAGCCTGCTCCACAAGGCATCTCTTAGGGCACTCAGGCCTGCCCCTGAGTAGTTAAAATTCCAGCCCTGTGCCCCTGCCCGGCCCAGACTGCCTGAGCAGACGGGTGACCCAGGCGGGACCCGCGTTTGAACCCCCAGTGGCAGGGAGTGCTGACCCCTAGGCCCTCGATGCCTGAGTCCTGGCCGGGAACCACTGGGCTTTCTGGCCATCCTGGGTCGGGTCGCCATTGCCCCAAATCCCAGTTTCTATTTCCAGCCCTCCATGGGGAGAAGGCTGCCACTGGCCGCGCCAGCAGGCCCTCCGTGTCTCACCAGTGGGTGCATATTTTTAGCTGCAGCATTCAGAGCAAGGCTGCCAGTGAGATGGTGCGTGCAGGGTGCATGTGGTGGTGGTGGTGATGGAGGGGGTGCCTCCGCCTTCCCCGTGTGGGCAAGTCTGCCATCTCAGCCTTTCTCAAAGGCCAAAGCATCTTTTCTAGATGCGCCAGTGGAGGCCCAGCCAGTGTGGCCTCCTGCTCTAGGCTTGGGCGAGGGAGCAGCAGTGTGCCCGAGTGGGGAGCTGGCGCCTGGTCCTGCCCACAGGCACAGCAGCTCAGCTGCCTCCCCACCACCAGAGGAAGGGGCCTCACTGGCCATCTGGCCCCACCTGGGGGCCTGGCCCCAGGCGTCCGAGGGCAGCTGCCCAGAGGCTGCTGGGGTGGCCGAAGGGGAGCCTGGTCAGTTACAGCACAGCCAACACCTGGGTACTGTGCCGGGTTCCTGCAGGGGGGTCGTCTGCAGAGGAAAGCACCCCCCACCCCTGCAGGGGACCACAGGGGAGCTGCTCCTGGTCGCATTGGGGAGTGGCAGGGCCGGCTCCGGTCTTGTTTTCCCCAGCCTGGTGGGGCCCTCTGGTGGGGCCCTCCGTCTGAGGCCCACCCTCCCTGGCTGCACCGGGAGCCGGGCCGTACGGTGGCCCCTCGTCCATCCGCCCACCCCTCCCTCGTTCATTTCTTCATAGGGAGCCGTGTCCTCGGCAAGCTGGCTGGCTCTCCAGGTGCTGAGCTGAGCCCCAGACTCTGCAGGAGCCGAAAGGGGCCCTGGGAAGCATTTCATGTATTTGTTCTCCCACTTGGCATTAAGTTTAACCAGTTCCTGTTGGCTTTTTCTCGTGGGGAAGATGAGCCAGATGACCTTCCATACATATTTTTGGAAGTGCCTGCTGAGGTAAAGGCCTAGGCCTCGGGTGGGGTTTCTGGTTTCCCCATCAGAGGAGGGGCCCTGGGGCTGTGCCGCCAGCTTCGGTGCCAGGAGGTGGGGGCAGACCCCTGGCAGCCCATCCCTGCTCAGTGGTCTCTCAGCCTAGACCAGATGGACTTAGGCCTGCTAAGCACAAGGCCGAGCAGGAGGAAAGGGCCACTGTGCGCGCGTTTGCGTCTCAGGAGGCCTGAGGGATGTGGTGGGGCTGTGCAGAGCTTGGGCCTTCCTGATGGAGCGGGGTGGCCAGGAGGCAGGGGTGGGAGGGAGCAGGCACTGGCCTTCCCCTTGCCCTCGAGGCCTGGCCTTTGGGGCGTGCTCAGGGGCACAGGCGTCTCCGTTTTGTGCGTGGAGAAACAGCTCACAGTTCTGACCACTCACCCAAGATCGAGCATCTGGAAGTTGGGCTGGGTCAGGGCCCCGGGCTCACCATTCCAGGGCTCCTGGTACCCCAACGATCAGCCAGCAGAGGGGAAGACGTGCTTTTTCCTGGTTCAGGGACAGCTGCATGCCCTACACTGACGGCCTCCACGCCTCGCCCGGAGCTGCCCTCTGGCCCTTGTGAACAGCTGAGCAGACGGGTCCTGACAGGAGGGGCGGCCTGACTGGGTCTCCTCAAGTCGCCCAGGGTGGTGGTGTCCGAGCCGAGCCCCCTGCAGCCCAGGCTGGGAGGGGCACACGTCTGGACGCAGAAGCTCTGGCTTCAGTCGTGGGCCCGAGTGACTGTGAACTGGTGATTCTACCTGAGTGCTCACCCCTCCTCCCCTGACAGTCCTTCCCTCGGGCAGACAGCAGGTGGAGTGACGGACCACGTGCACGGCCGTGACCGCGGAGGTGCCCTCGGGGGAGGGCTCGTGGGAGCGTGGGTGCAGACGAGGCCGCTCCCTCGGGGTCCTGTGTTCGCAGAACTAGAGCTGGTCTTCCTCTTGTGGTCTGTCCGTCTCGCTCAGCCGCCACCAGACAGGGCTACTGGCTCCGCTCGATTTTACCCTCCGTTTCTGTGTCTCACCCACGTTATTTGAAATGTGCTAAATAAGCACAGAGCAGATGCTTAAGGGAGAGTGTTTGAAATTAAGCTGTTTAATTTCTTAGGAAGGAAAGGAGGTCTGGAAACAAATGTGGGTCAGCTCAAGCTGCAATGCTAAGAGGTTTGCGGGGAGGGAAATAACTCCTTCCCATCTGAGGCATGGACAAAGGAAGCCATCCTTTAAAAGGCGCTGGCTTCAGGGCCACTTTGAAGCCAGACCTTGAGCCTGACAAGGCAGCTTCAAAGACTCCACTGCTGACCTTTTCCAGGCGGCTCCTGACAACATCCTTCTCCCCGAGGCCTTGGCCGGTGCTTCGTCACCGGACAGTTGATCAAGTCCAGCAGCTGGAAAAAACCAGCTGAGCAACCTTCGCTCTCGGAGATGTCAGTTTTCTCAGAGGGTCGGCCCCGTGGCTTGAAACGCCTTTCCCCAGCCTCCCTTGGCTGTGGGAGATGTTCAGATCCTGGTGGAACAGAAATGCAGGGCAGTGTGCTGTCTGCCGGAACCACAGCAGAAGCCGCGTGCCTGGGTCCTCCTCCTCGGGTCCGAGGCATCTCCTCTCAGAACTGCAGTCTCTGGGTCTAAATGGACCACGGTCCCGGTTTGTGGGGCTGAGCGGGAAGTTAACAGACACAGTGTGTCCCTGGCATCTGTCTAGCCAGGGTGCGTGGTGCACGTTACCTTCTCAGCAGTAGGAGCTGATCAGACTCACGGATTGGCTGAGGTTGGCCATCGTGTCGAGGGCTGCTGGAACCTCTGTGTTCCCCTTTGCAGACAGCAGACCGCTTCTTGCAGGTGTTTCTCCCCTGTCCACCCAAAGTGCACTCTTTCTAGTGGAGGAACCCCGGTTTCTTGAGGGTGGGGCAAAGTTCATCACAACAAGGCACCCAAGGGCAGGATGGCAAGGCAGACATGACTGCTGTGCTTTGTCACAGAGGGGACCCAGGCCAGAGGCTCGGAGCACCGGCCACAATCCCCCTGCCTGCAGGTTCCACAGCTCGTCCCACCATCTAGTTTGGATGGGCAGCAGCAGCCGCTCCAGGCGTGCGTGGAAACCCGCTCCTCCTGATGGCATATGTGGCCCCGATAGAACGTCCAGGAGTTAAGCCATGGGAAGGTGCCAGAGAGCCACTTCCTGCCAGCCTGCGAGATGCCCGCTTGGCCAGGGCCACACGGTTCCTGGGATCTGCAGGCTGCATTGTCTGCTCATTTCAGCCTTGTCAGGAAGCAGCTGTGTTCAGGGGCCTGGTGGGGGCAGGAACCCTTGGCTCTGCCCGAGGCCTGGAGAGAGGCTGCCCTGGGGTGGGGGGAAGGGACCAGTCAGCACCTGCTTCCTGGGCACACACCATGAACCTCGCTGAGGGCCTGGAATGGGGGTCCGGGAGGCTGGGCTGGTAGGAGATGCTGAGGGCAGTGTCGCCTGGCCTGGTGGAAGGACCTGGGCCTCAGGTGTCCTGAGCCTGGGTCCTGGCTTATCCGAGGACCTTGAGCATGTCGTGAGGACTGTTGGAACCACCCTGTGCTTGGGGCTCAGGACAAGGCATCAGAGAGGCTCAGAGCCTGGTTTCAGTGAGCACTTAGCACCACCCACCCGCCCCACCACCATCCGTGCCCCTCAGCAGCATGATGGCACCGAGGCAGGGCGGGCGGGCAGCGGTGGGTTTCCTAGGGAGGGGCTGGAGGAGGTGGCATGGGCAGAGATAAGAGGAGGTGGGGGCGGTGTGGGCCTGCGGATGCTGTGTGTCAGGGTGGGGCTCTCCACGGGGCTGAGTGCCTGGAGCACAGACGGTGAGGGGCAGCTCAGACGGGCGAGCACCGGCTCCTGTGGCCTTGGCAGGGGCGGGGCTGATTGTTACCCTTTTCCGACATGGGCTAAGTCCCCAGTCCAGCAGGTGATGAGGCATCTAGAGAGTCTAGAAGCATGTGTTTTGTAGCAGGAAGGCGCGGGGGCCCTACCTGTGGCCTGTTTTCTTTGTGAGACAGGAGGGGAGATTGAGTCACAGGACTGGGGACACCGTGGATGCTGGAGGGCTGAGGCGTCGGGAAGCATCTAGCTGTGGTCCAGGGCACAGAAGGAGCTTGGCTGCAGTCAGAGCTCATTAGACACATGCTGAGTTAGTGCAGGAGGAGGCCGGGAGGGATGTGGTCAACAAAGGGGCAGATTCGGTTCCCAGATAAAATAGGGAAGGGGGAGGGAGGTGGTCGTCCTGGAGCGGAGGCTGGTAGGTGCCACGCCCAAAAGACGGAAGGAAGCTTCTCTGTCCATCCACCCACGCTGCCAGAGAGTGTGGGCAGGGCCCAGTGGGACCCGGGAACAGGTGGGGCCTGGAGCAGAGGATTGTTCCGGGACTGCGTTTCTGGCTGGGGTGGGGGAGGGTACTGTGACTCTTGCCCAATTCTATTCCCCACCCCTCACCAACCTGAAACCCAGGGGAGGCCAGGGATGGTCACACAGTCTTGTCGGGGAGGCCTGAGCGATGGGTGGAAGTGAGACCGCCTTGGTCATCTCCTTCTCAGACAGACACAGAAGCTCCCACGCCGCCATCAGGAGGAAGCGTGCATTTGTCCTGCTTTCCGAAGCTGTGGCTCATGGTCAGCTACATGCCTTTTCTATTCCTGGAAGCACGAACTTTATTATGCAGAAATCCAGCCTTGCTTAGTAAGCACCAGAAAGTCCCAAGTTCACTAGATGTCTCTGTGGGTCACAGGGCGGGCAAGCAACGCCGATGGCTGCTCCTGAGATGGGTGCGCGGGACGGAGTGCCACGCCAGGGAGGGGGTGGTTGCAGGCCCCTGTGAGCCCTGAGCTGGGGCGCGGGGCTCAGACCACACAGCTGCCTGGGCCTCCGGGGCTTGGGTTCAAGTCAGTGTTCCCCCTTGAGCGGTGGCTTGGGCCAATGCTTGGGGGATGGGGCAGGGGGCCCCGAAGTTCTCATGGGATGCTGAGAACAGGGAGCCGCACCTTGCCTGGGTGTCATGAGAGAGGAGGCTGAAAGTAATCGTGGGATTGCAATGTGCAAAGCAAGGGGAGAGGTTTCTAGGAGACAGTGGGGTGAGCAGGGCCGAGGGGTGGGGCTTGAGAGGTGCTGATCTACCTCCAAGACCCCAACGACCACCCCCAAGCCTTCTCCAACCCCAGCGACCACCCCCCACACTGTCTCCAACCCCGGCCACCCCTCCCCCGACAACGCCTTCCCTCCTGAGGACAGNAGGTGCTGATCTACCTCCAAGACCCCAACGACCACCCCCAAGCCTTCTCCAACCCCAGCGACCACCCCCCACACTGTCTCCAACCCCGGCCACCCCTCCCCCGACAACGCCTTCCCTCCTGAGGACAGCGCCTGCGTCTTCCTGCTCTTCTGTGAGCACTCAGTGCAGGCACCGCCTCCTGTCAGAGCCCCCCGCCCGCCAGGTTCCGGAGCACCCCACTGCCCCGCTTCCCCTCGGAGACACACACCCCCCTGGAGAGCAGAGCGTGGCTGACTCTTGTCTGTGTCCCTACACCGGGCACAGTGCCAGAGCTGTGACAGGCGCCCGGAGACCGTCTGAATGGGAGATGGGGGCACAAGCAGGCCACGGGGCGTCTGAATGGACGGCCGTGCGAGTGTGAGCGTGGACGTGCGCTCCCTGCCACCTGGTCCAGTCCTGCCGGTCTCTCCCTCAGCCTCCTCCCCCTCCCTCATTCGGTCCTTTCGGGCCAGTGCCGGGTTGTGACTCGGGGAGAGATTGCTCTGCAGGCAAGCCTGTCTCATTTACAAGTGGAGCCAGTGCTCAGATAGCTGTTGAGTTGCTGGCTTGCCCACCCCCCGCCCCCCCAGTCTGGTGCCTTTGCTGTTGGCCTGTGTTCCAGGTGAGCTTGGGGAGGGCCGGTGGTGTCTGCACAGCATCTCCTGCCAGAGCTCAGGCGCCTCCTGGTCGGGGGCGGCGGGAGGCAGCGCCCACGGCCCTCTGCGGTCGTCTCTGGGGCCGCCGGGGGCTCCAGGAGCCCGGCCCCGGGAGAGCTGGTGCTGGTCCTGGGGCGTCCCCGGCGGAGGTGGGGGTTGGAGGAGGCACCAGGCACACAGCTGCCCACAGGTGAGACACCCAGCCTGACGTGCAGCCCCGCCCAGTGTCTGCACGCCTCCCCACAGACCCCTGCCCCCAAGGCCCTGGGTCCTCGTGATGGGAGAGTGTGGTGGAGAGGGCTCCCGGAGTGAGGGGCGCATCAGACTGAGAAGGGGAGGGGCCTGCACCGGGCTGTCACTCTCCAGCAGGGCCTTGTTTCATCTCCAGTGTGACCCAGGGATGTGGGGAGAGCAGTCCACTCTGCAAGTGGAAGGACTGAGGGACAGGGACTCGGGGAGCTGGGGTTGAGGTCAGAGGTGTGTCCAGGCCCCCCACCCCCGCCTGAGTGCACGGCCTCCCAGTCCCCTGGTTCTGTAGGAGGCCGCGCTGATGGGGCCTCGCGACGGGCTGGGGGTACTAGGCGATCACCTCAGGGACTTTAAGGGAGAGTGTTTGAAATTAAGCTGTTTAATTTCTTAGGAAGGAAAGGAGGTCTGGAAACAAATGTGGGTCAGCTCAAGCTGCAATGCTAAGAGGTTTGCGGGGAGGGAAATAACTCCTTCCCATCTGAGGCATGGACAAAGGAAGCCATCCTTTAAAAGGCGCTGGCTTCAGGGCCACTTTGAAGCCAGACCTTGAGCCTGACAAGGCAGCTTCAAAGACTCCACTGCTGACCTTTTCCAGGCGGCTCCTGACAACATCCTTCTCCCCGAGGCCTTGGCCGGTGCTTCGTCACCGGACAGTTGATCAAGTCCAGCAGCTGGAAAAAACCAGCTGAGCAACCTTCGCTCTCGGAGATGTCAGTTTTCTCAGAGGGTCGGCCCCGTGGCTTGAAACGCCTTTCCCCAGCCTCCCTTGGCTGTGGGAGATGTTCAGATCCTGGTGGAACAGAAATGCAGGGCAGTGTGCTGTCTGCCGGAACCACAGCAGAAGCCGCGTGCCTGGGTCCTCCTCCTCGGGTCCGAGGCATCTCCTCTCAGAACTGCAGTCTCTGGGTCTAAATGGACCACGGTCCCGGTTTGTGGGGCTGAGCGGGAAGTTAACAGACACAGTGTGTCCCTGGCATCTGTCTAGCCAGGGTGCGTGGTGCACGTTACCTTCTCAGCAGTAGGAGCTGATCAGACTCACGGATTGGCTGAGGTTGGCCATCGTGTCGAGGGCTGCTGGAACCTCTGTGTTCCCCTTTGCAGACAGCAGACCGCTTCTTGCAGGTGTTTCTCCCCTGTCCACCCAAAGTGCACTCTTTCTAGTGGAGGAACCCCGGTTTCTTGAGGGTGGGGCAAAGTTCATCACAACAAGGCACCCAAGGGCAGGATGGCAAGGCAGACATGACTGCTGTGCTTTGTCACAGAGGGGACCCAGGCCAGAGGCTCGGAGCACCGGCCACAATCCCCCTGCCTGCAGGTTCCACAGCTCGTCCCACCATCTAGTTTGGATGGGCAGCAGCAGCCGCTCCAGGCGTGCGTGGAAACCCGCTCCTCCTGATGGCATATGTGGCCCCGATAGAACGTCCAGGAGTTAAGCCATGGGAAGGTGCCAGAGAGCCACTTCCTGCCAGCCTGCGAGATGCCCGCTTGGCCAGGGCCACACGGTTCCTGGGATCTGCAGGCTGCATTGTCTGCTCATTTCAGCCTTGTCAGGAAGCAGCTGTGTTCAGGGGCCTGGTGGGGGCAGGAACCCTTGGCTCTGCCCGAGGCCTGGAGAGAGGCTGCCCTGGGGTGGGGGGAAGGGACCAGTCAGCACCTGCTTCCTGGGCACACACCATGAACCTCGCTGAGGGCCTGGAATGGGGGTCCGGGAGGCTGGGCTGGTAGGAGATGCTGAGGGCAGTGTCGCCTGGCCTGGTGGAAGGACCTGGGCCTCAGGTGTCCTGAGCCTGGGTCCTGGCTTATCCGAGGACCTTGAGCATGTCGTGAGGACTGTTGGAACCACCCTGTGCTTGGGGCTCAGGACAAGGCATCAGAGAGGCTCAGAGCCTGGTTTCAGTGAGCACTTAGCACCACCCACCCGCCCCACCACCATCCGTGCCCCTCAGCAGCATGATGGCACCGAGGCAGGGCGGGCGGGCAGCGGTGGGTTTCCTAGGGAGGGGCTGGAGGAGGTGGCATGGGCAGAGATAAGAGGAGGTGGGGGCGGTGTGGGCCTGCGGATGCTGTGTGTCAGGGTGGGGCTCTCCACGGGGCCGAGTGCCTGGAGCACAGACGGTGAGGGGCAGCTCAGACGGGCGAGCACCGGCTCCTGTGGCCTTGGCAGGGGCGGGGCTGATTGTTACCCTTTTCCGACATGGGCTAAGTCCCCAGTCCAGCAGGTGATGAGGCATCTAGAGAGTCTAGAAGCATGTGTTTTGTAGCAGGAAGGCGCGGGGGCCCTACCTGTGGCCTGTTTTCTTTGTGAGACAGGAGGGGAGATTGAGTCACAGGACTGGGGACACCGTGGATGCTGGAGGGCTGAGGCGTCGGGAACCATCTAGCTGTGGTCCAGGGCACAGAAGGAGCTTGGCTGCAGTCAGAGCTCATTAGACACATGCTGAGTTAGTGCAGGAGGAGGCCGGGAGGGATGTGGTCAACAAAGGGGCAGATTCGGTTCCCAGATAAAATAGGGAAGGGGGAGGGAGGTGGTCGTCCTGGAGCGGAGGCTGGTAGGTGCCACGCCCAAAAGACGGAAGGAAGCTTCTCTGTCCATCCACCCACGCTGCCAGAGAGTGTGGGCAGGGCCCAGTGGGACCCGGGAACAGGTGGGGCCTGGAGCAGAGGATTGTTCCGGGACTGCGTTTCTGGCTGGGGTGGGGGAGGGTACTGTGACTCTTGCCCAATTCTATTCCCCACCCCTCACCAACCTGAAACCCAGGGGAGGCCAGGGATGGTCACACAGTCTTGTCGGGGAGGCCTGAGCGATGGGTGGAAGTGAGACCGCCTTGGTCATCTCCTTCTCAGACAGACACAGAAGCTCCCACGCCGCCATCAGGAGGAAGCGTGCATTTGTCCTGCTTTCCGAAGCTGTGGCTCATGGTCAGCTACATGCCTTTTCTATTCCTGGAAGCACGAACTTTATTATGCAGAAATCCAGCCTTGCTTAGTAAGCACCAGAAAGTCCCAAGTTCACTAGATGTCTCTGTGGGTCACAGGGCGGGCAAGCAACGCCGATGGCTGCTCCTGAGATGGGTGCGCGGGACGGAGTGCCACGCCAGGGAGGGGGTGGTTGCAGGCCCCTGTGAGCCCTGAGCTGGGGCGCGGGGCTCAGACCACACAGCTGCCTGGGCCTCCGGGGCTTGGGTTCAAGTCAGTGTTCCCCCTTGAGCGGTGGCTTGGGCCAATGCTTGGGGGATGGGGCAGGGGGCCCCGAAGTTCTCATGGGATGCTGAGAACAGGGAGCCGCACCTTGCCTGGGTGCCATGAGAGAGGAGGCTGAAAGTAATCGTGGGATTGCAATGTGCAAAGCAAGGGGAGAGGTTTCTAGGAGACAGTGGGGTGAGCAGGGCCGAGGGGTGGGGCTTGAGAGGTGCTGATCTACCTCCAAGACCCCAACGACCACCCCCAAGCCTTCTCCAACCCCAGCGACCACCCCCCACACTGTCTCCAACCCCGGCCACCCCTCCCCCGACAACGCCTTCCCTCCTGAGGACAGCGCCTGCGTCTTCCTGCTCTTCTGTGAGCACTCAGTGCAGGCACCGCCTCCTGTCAGAGCCCCCCGCCCGCCAGGTTCCGGAGCACCCCACTGCCCCGCTTCCCCTCGGAGACACACACCCCCCTGGAGAGCAGAGCGTGGCTGACTCTTGTCTGTGTCCCTACACCGGGCACAGTGCCAGAGCTGTGACAGGCGCCCGGAGACCGTCTGAATGGGAGATGGGGGCACAAGCAGGCCACGGGGCGTCTGAATGGACGGCCGTGCGAGTGTGAGCGTGGACGTGCGCTCCCTGCCACCTGGTCCAGTCCTGCCGGTCTCTCCCTCAGCCTCCTCCCCCTCCCTCATTCGGTCCTTTCGGGCCAGTGCCGGGTTGTGACTCGGGGAGAGATTGCTCTGCAGGCAAGCCTGTCTCATTTACAAGTGGAGCCAGTGCTCAGATAGCTGTTGAGTTGCTGGCTTGCCCACCCCCCGCCCCCCTAGTCTGGTGCCTTTGCTGTTGGCCTGTGTTCCAGGTGAGCTTGGGGAGGGCCGGTGGTGTCTGCACAGCATCTCCTGCCAGAGCTCAGGCGCCTCCTGGTCGGGGGCGGCGGGAGGCAGCGCCCACGGCCCTCTGCGGTCGTCTCTGGGGCCGCCGGGGGCTCCAGGAGCCCGGCCCCGGGAGAGCTGGTGCTGGTCCTGGGGCGTCCCCGGCGGAGGTGGGGGTTGGAGGAGGCACCAGGCACACAGCTGCCCACAGGTGAGACACCCAGCCTGACGTGCAGCCCCGCCCAGTGTCTGCACGCCTCCCCACAGACCCCTGCCCCCAAGGCCCTGGGTCCTCGTGATGGGAGAGTGTGGTGGAGAGGGCTCCCGGAGTGAGGGGCGCATCAGACTGAGAAGGGGAGGGGCCTGCACCGGGCTGTCACTCTCCAGCAGGGCCTTGTTTCATCTCCAGTGTGACCCAGGGATGTGGGGAGAGCAGTCCACTCTGCAAGTGGAAGGACTGAGGGACAGGGACTCGGGGAGCTGGGGTTGAGGTCAGAGGTGTGTCCAGGCCCCCCACCCCCGCCTGAGTGCACGGCCTCCCAGTCCCCTGGTTCTGTAGGAGGCCGCGCTGATGGGGCCTCGCGACGGGCTGGGGGTACTAGGCGATCACCTCAGGGACTTGCCCGCCTCCCAGTCTGTGGAAACTGTGCATCCGAGGGTGGGCACAGGGTCCGGCTGGCCTTCCGGGAGTAGACTGCTGTTTTCCAGGCACCTTCCCAATGCCACACCTGATGGAGCTTCCTGGGTCCAGGCCCCAGGCAGGCCACTTGAGACTCACCAGAAGAGCTTATAGGAGGGGATTCCTGACCCCTGTCGCATAAGCATCCTTACATAGAGGCTCAGGAGTGGGGCTCAAGTCTGCACATTTAACAGGCAGCCAACGCAACAATTCCCAGGAGCCGAGCCCCTCCTGTCCTGGGTCTCCACATGACCTGTGGCTTCAGGGACGCCACTGCTATGTGAAGCTGCTGAATCCGAAGCTCAGGGAAGTGACGTGACTTGACAAGGCGCTGGAGCTGGGATGCAGGTGCCATCAGGGCCCCAGAGCCGAGCACTGGGCATCCCATGACCCAAAGGGCTGTGTGGTCACAGCCTGAGGTTCTCAGCAGGAGACCGGAAGGCCCGGACGAGAGCCAGTACCGAGAGGCTTCAGCGTCCCGGTTCAGGACCTTTGGGCCTGATTATTTATTTGCCCTTCGATCTGGAGCCCAGCTCCTGGTTACAGGGTCACTGGGTAGGCCGGTCGTCTTCCCGGCGTGTTTGTGAAGGAGGCAGTCTCCCGCCTCTTGGAGACGTGAACAAATAGTGGTTTAATAATTGACGCTCGCATCTCAGGAGCACTGAGCCAGCTGCATCTGCAGGGGATTGATCGCCCCATGGAGGGAGTGGGCATCCCACCCAGATCCCTTGGTCCCTGCTGGCTCTGGCTTCAGGTTGGCAGGAGGGGACCAGGTCGGTGTGACTTACGGGGGCGGGGGTGCCAGTGTGTCCTTGGTGCCCACTCGGTACTCACTCTGTGGTGCTCAATCAAGACCCAGCCCCACCAGCCAGTGTTCTGAGAGGTCTGAGCAGGGGAGGATGGAGGGAGGAGGTCGTCAGAGCCGCCCTGTTCCCACCTGACGGTGTGCCGGGCCTCAAGCTGAGCCCTCCTTGTGAAGGAGCTGCGCCTTCACTGCGACTCTCATCCCGCCGGGGCTCAGGGAGGTCACACTCCCTCCCCAGAGCACTCGGCTGCGTTTGATTCCAGGTGCCTGGTGGGCCCCGTTTTACCTGGGCATGCTGGGCATCGGGCACCGTGCCGGGGGCTCCCACACGTCCTCCCACCCGCTCCAGCAGCGAGCGAGACCCTCCGTGAGCCTCCCCGCCCAGGTACAGGGCACAGGCCAGGCCCTGCGGGACCCCAGCCAGGCCTGTGTGCACGGAGCTCTTAGCGCCTTCCCAGCACTAGAAGCGTCGTGAACGGCGGCATCTGCGACCTGAGGCTCCGGGGAGCACAGCCGGCCCTCTGAGCCTGACTCAGAACGAGATGATTTCGGTTCTTGATGTTCCACAGCCATCAGGGAAGTGGAGAGATTTTTCACGTGTTGGAAGAGCTTGGCCAACAGAGACTTCTGAGCACAGCGAGCCTCGCAAAACCCTCTGAGGATCTGACAAGCGGGAGAGAGCGCTGCATCTCCTTCCCCAGAACGGACGAAGACACAGCGTGGCCACGTGTGTGCGTTTTCCTGGTTTGCTTGTTTTAACTGCAGTGAGACGATTTGCTCTGAGAACTAAAACTAAACAAAAATATTAAACAAAACCCCAAATAACATTTACGTATTTTGCATATTCGTCGTGTGAGTTTTATGTAATCAGTCTATGCGATGTTTACCTGTAATTACAGTAATTAGATGCCATGTGCAGTATTAAAATATTAAACATCCCCATGTTTATTTAGAAGTAGAAATAACAAAACCAGAGCGAGACCCCCCTGCCTTTGAGGTTACCCCTGTGGGGGGCTCTCACTCTGCCCTAAGCACGGGGGCACCTGTCCCCAGGCTCTGCCCCAGGTCCCCGGTCCGCGCGGGGCCTGCCCACCCTCCACCTTGGCTTTTCTCCAGGTCTGCTCTTCCCCAGCCCCCCAGGCCGGCCCTGCCCTCTCCTGGTCCTGACCATTGCTGACCCGGAAGGAAACAGACACAGCCTCGTGGCTTTAGAGCTGGCTCGTGCCCTCAGGGAGACAGTGGCTGGAGCCCCGTTCATTTGCTCACGGTTCATTCATGTTTGCTTGTTCCTTGATTCAGCAAGCATCCTGTGAACCCCTGCCTTGCGCTCGGCATAAACCAGGGTCTGGCCCTCTTGTTCCATCTCTCCCAGCGGCGGGGTAGAGAGATACCCGAGTCCCTTCCCCGTGGGGGATACCAGGAGGTAACTTTGCAGGGGCACCTTCCTCGCTCTTCGGGGAGGAGCTCTGGAAGGTGTTTCTGAGCAACTGTGCACCGATCCCTGGACCGCCCCCTGCTGTTCACCCTCCTGGGACCTGGGCTGCCCACGGGAGACCGCGTTCCTGTCTCCAGGAAGGGTCCCTGCACATGCCATCCCTGGACCGCCCCCTGCTGTTCACCCTACTGGGACCGCGTTCCTGTCTCCAGGAAGGGTCCCTGCACACCCGTGTTCCCACTCGGGAGGCACCATTGGCATGTGCTGAGCCTGGGGCTCGCTGACCACACAGGCTGTAACCGGTAGGCCTTTCCAGAATGGAGGCGGCACCTCAAGGTGCTGATGGGACAGAGTGTCAGCTCAGGACCGTCCACGACAACCTAAGGGGTGGGTGGGAGCTTCAAGACAGAGGGGGCATACATATACTAACTGCTGATTTGCGTGGATACACGGCAGAAACCAACACAATATTGCAAAGCAGTTATCCTCCAATTAAAAAGAAATTTTAAAAAAGAACCGTCCATGAGATGCCTAGATCAGAACCATTCCTGGGAAAGAAGGTGCAGAGAATGCTTTGGAGCTAAGAACATGTGTGGCCTGTTGAGCAGCTGGCACGGACGCTCGGCAGGTGGGAGTGGGCAGGGGTCTGCAGACAGCCGTGTCTCTGCTGCCTCTGAGGGGCCCCGCCCCATCCCTGGGTCCACCCGCATTTTGAAGGACTGTGGCCCAGCCTATTCAGTGAAGGGTGATGAACTCATCTTTCATCTCATTAATCAAAACCACAGAGCTGCCAGCCAGAGCTGCTGCCAGTGCGGTAACTGGTGTTGCCGCGCAGAGCCGTGCGCGCTCTGGCCGTGGGGAGGAGGCGTGCTGTTTTCTTAGGTTTGTGCTGCCTGATGCAGGACAACCATACGATCTCCAGTGGGCTGTCTGAATGTTGAAAATCATCACCATTAATACTGTCAGTGCCTCCGGGAGCACTCCTAGCTGGGAGCAGCCCCTAGCTAGGAGCTGGGCCTGGGGGTCGCTGGGGAAGGACCCAGGATGCAGACAGAAAACTGTCGGAGGCTCGGGCAGTAGGCACTCACCCTCCTGGAGACACACGGCCACGAGCGTCCTCACTCATACTTCAGGTGACTGAACACCGTGTACCGTAGCGTATAACCAAGCCTATGTTATCTATTTAATATGGCAGATAATGTAGCCGTATTATAGAGTCAGAACAGTTCTGAGGCAGTCCCCTCACGATTATGAAGATGTTCTTAAAGAGCAGTGTAACGGAGTTGCGGACCCTATCAGAGCAGGATGCAAGGAGACGGTGTGCCATGCTCCTCCCCTCCCCTCCCTGCTCCCTGGCACGCTGCTCCCACAGCTGAGCAGGCAGGGCCAGCCGAGCCGAGGGCTTCTGGTCAGCACGCAGCTCTGCCCACGATGGGAGCCGCGTCCTGGGCACAGCTGGGCATCGTCTGCTTCCCCCATGTGCTGCCCTCCATGTGGGGTTTCGAGCCACAGGAGAGCTGTCTTTTCCTCAGGTATCTGAACAAGCACAGAGGAGAGAGGCCCTTCGGGAATCTCCTGCCCAAGATGGGCTCTGGGGACCAGTGGACAGGGGCAGGTGTGCCCTGCAGTCACCTGTATCGAGAGTTATGAATGGAGCGGAGGCCTGATCCAACATGATCACGTTCAGTGTTGGATGTCCACAGAGCACCCTGCCCTGAGCAGATGTGCCTCCAGCTGACACACGTGGTCAGTCTGGACCTTCAGCCTGCGTGGGGCCGAAGTTGCCTCGCCAGAGAGGGAGACATACGTGCTGACCCAAGGCAAGGGTGCTTCCGAAAAGGAGACAGCTCAGGATATGGTTGGCCTGGAGCACCGGCCCCGGGGCTTGGAGTCTCTCTTCTGAAACCCGCTAATTCATCCAAGCCTGTAGATCTCTATTTCAGGGCCTTGGAGATACAGAAACACACATTCACACTTACATAGAGAGGGCTGAGTCTATACATTTCTTGGGTCTTTGTATAGAGAGCACACGCATACACATTTACATGGAGAGGGCTGAGTCTGTACATTTCTTGGGTCTTTGTATAGAGAGCACACGCATACACATTTACATGGAGAGGGCTGAGTCTGTACATTTATTGGGTCTTTGTATAGAGAGATCCAGCTTTAGACGCGTGTTCATATGTGGATGTCGCATGGATACGTGTACGTGCATGTGTAGTCTGTGCAGCGTATCCTGGTTCTCACATCCGTGGAGGGTGTTCTCCTCCAGGTCATTTACCAGGTCATCCATCTGTGTGTCAGTGGCCCTCTGGTGCGCGTGGATCTGTGTGCACACATGCACGCGTGTTTCACTCACCTCCTGCCATCATGAGCCGTGACACGGGCTTCAGGTCAGGGAGGCCAGATGATGACGTTTCCTGGGCGGGTGGTCAGGTGACTCGCGGAGTGAGTTCCACACCTGTCCTCCCGTGACATCCGCACGGTGCCCCAGCGCTGCTGGTGGGTGGGCTAGCAGGGTCTGCCTGACGCCCCAGGGGCGCAGCTGTCTGAGTGAGGCTGTCAGCTGCTTCATTCCCATCGTCTGTCTCTGTTCACGGCCCCCTCCCTCAAAGCCTGCTGAGAAAGCCCTTTCCATTGAGCCGTGCCCGCCAGCTTCCCAGCGAGGCCCTGCAGAGCATCTGAAATTCTCCATCGGGGACCTTGCTCTGTCCCTGGAGGCCAAAGTCCAGGCCCCAGCACCCCAGGGCCCCTGCTTAGCAACAGGAGTCCCCCGCTGTAGGTCAGGAGGGGCGGTGGTCCTCTGTGCTGGAGGGCCTTGACGATGGTCCTCTGCCCAGGCCTTCCAAGGGGAACACGGAGGCTCAGCCTCGTCCCTGGGCGGGTCCGAGGCTGCCGCTTGTTTCTCGT
This sequence comes from Oreotragus oreotragus, assembly GCA_006410675.1. NCBI lineage: Eukaryota > Metazoa > Chordata > Mammalia > Artiodactyla > Bovidae > Oreotragus > Oreotragus oreotragus. The sequence goes on along the minus strand of SJYX01009724.1, from coordinate 213,403 downwards.
GTTTGTCTTGAAGGATGATGCGGGGCTGGGCGAGCACGTTCGCCGGTGCAGGGCCCCCGAGTGTGTGTGTCCACGTGTGTCTGTGTGTACGTCATAGGGATGGAATGGGATGACTGACCCCATTTCTCTGCCAGGATGAACCCAGGTCGCGTTCTTTCCATGCCTCTGCGCTTCCGGGCGACCACGGAAGAGTGTTTGTAGTGCGTGTGCTTCCCTTTCTCAGAAATCACTTCTTTTTCTTCTGTTCACCGTGAGTCACAGTCAGCTTTCTTGGCAGAAGCCTTGTTTTTGGAACACAGGCACGTTTGCTCCTACGGGCCCTCCCCGGCCTACTCTGAGAGGTCTGCAGCGTTGTCCTTCCCAGCTGGGGGACTCGTCCTCCTGTGTGCCCACAGTGACAGGGTTTGGGGGCCCCTTGGGTCTGGGACAGTGGTGGGTCCGGATCCTGGCACAGAGTCACCTCTTGATGGGTAATCGTTGAATGGATGACTGAAGGAATGAATGTTTTGATTGACCTGACCAGATAGTTTCAATCGCTCCTTAATGAATTTGGATTATCAATCTGTGTGATTAAAAAAAAGATGCCGATCTGATATCGCGTTGGATTCACAGACTGCAGCGTGTGATCAGAACCCTAACTGGCAGTGCCCACCCTGGCCTCCCCGGCAGGAAGGGCAGGCAGCCTTGGCAGCCTGGAGCACTGAGCAGGTGCAGCCCCGAGCCGGTCCCTGGGCTTGGTCCCCTCGAGTTCTCAGACATCTGAACGCAGCAGCGGGCTTCCAGCGTGTCTGAAGTCCTGTTTCTTACCTAGAGTAACCAGAACTCAGTGAAATGGTTACATTTTCTTTCCAAGACCATTAGGTGTGTGTGCGCGAGAGTTCATTTCTTTTTTAAAAATTAATTAGCTTTTGACTTTGGCCACCTCATGCAAAGAGTTGACTCATTGGAAAAGACTCTGATGCTGGGAGGAATTGGGGACAGGAGGAGAAGGGGATGACCGAGGATGAGATGGCTGGATGGCATCACGGACTCGATGGACGTGAGCCTGAGTGAACTCCGGGAGTTGGTGACGGACAGGGAGGCCTGGCGTGCTGCGATTCACAGGGTCGCAAAGAGCTGGACACGACTGAGCGACTGAACTGAACACTGGTTGTTTAGTGGACTTCCCTGGTAGCTCAGACGGTAATGCATCTGCCTACAATGCGGAAGACCTGGGTTCATTCCCTGGGTCGGGAAGATCCTCTGGAGAAGAACATGGCAACCCAGTCCAGTACTCTTGCCTGGAAAATCCCATGGACAGAGGAGCGTGGTAGGCTACAGTCCATGGTGTCGCAAAGAGTCGGACACGACTGAGCAACGTCACTCACTCACGCACCCTGGGTCTTCGCTGCTACACGTGGGCTTTCTCCAGTGGTGGCGAGCAGGGGCTGCTCTCTAGCTGGGACGCTCAGGCTTCTCTTCGCGGCGCCTTCTCCTGGTGCAGGTTCTGAAACACACGGGCTCAGTAGTTGTGGCGCGTGGGTCCGGTTGCTCCGCGGAATGTGGGATCTTAGTCCCCGGACCAGGGACTGAACCCATGTCCCCTGCATTGGTGGGCGGATTGTTAACCTCTGGACCACCAGGGATATCCCCAAGAGCTAATCACCTTAAATGTTTTGTAAAGATCTTCATTTTCACTTTTTTCCCCACAATGATGTATTCGTTGTACCTGCTCTGCTGATCTTGGATGTGGCTCAGCTTGTCCCACCAGAGTCGTGGGGACCTGAGGTTTGCAGGCTGGTGAGGACTGCGGGTGGGGCTGGAGCTGGGCCGTTGGTTGGAAATACGGCAGAAGAGATGAGTGAATAGCATCCAGGTCATCACCCTCCCGCAGAGCTGGCTGCTGTCACAGAGAGAGACTAGGAGCTCCGTCCAGTCTAGGGTTGGTGGTTGGCTTCTGTGGGGGGCCCAGGTCCATATCCCTTCCTGACAGGAATATTAAAAGCCCCCCACTGGTCTCCTCCAGCTTCAGGCCTTCACAGACTTTGCTGAACTCTCCTTGTGACTCTCGGGGCCCAGCCCAGCCACTTCCTCCAGGTCTCTCTGTTGACTGGGTCCCAGGTAGGTGATGCTCCTGGTTGCCACAACCCTGCCCACGCCTCTCCCTGCCTTCCCTGCTTGCGCTTTGAGCTGCTGCTGCCTCCAGGAAGCCTTCCGCATCCCCTGTCCTTGATTTGCCCTCATCCCAGCACTCCTTCCCCCGGGATGAGACTCAGGGGCTGACTCAGCTTCCCACATGCCAGGCCGTGAGCCCCCGAACACGGGGACCAAATCTGTGGTGGACAGAGGCTGCAGGTTGTATCTTGTAGTCTGAGGTGTGGCTTCTGCAGCAGAAAGCCCAAAATAATAATGGGTGAGATAAAGTTGAGACATCTCCGTCACACGGAAGCTGGTGGCAGGCAGGTCCAGGGTGGTGATGTGCCCGGTGCCAGGGGCCTGGACCCCCTTGTGCCCCCACCACCCCCCAACTGGCTGTAGCCAAGGATTTCAAAGGAAGGAGGGAGAGGGGGAGGAGCACTGGCGGCCCCGTCGGGAGGCCCCTGGAGTCTGCACAGACCCCCTCTCTTTACATCGCATCAGCCAATGTTTATTTTAGTCCCAGTGCCCCTCCTGCCCGCAGCTGCCAGTCCCGGGGCTGGGGGTGGCTGGACCGGCCAGGAACATCTGGCACAGTCGGCCCCGCCCATCCTGCCAAACACCTGTCTCTTGCCCTCCCCGGCCTCGGTGTCCTCATCTGTGAAACAAAGAGTGCTCACGCTCACCTGCTGGGTTTCAGGGCATTAGATTGGACACGGCTGTCCTAGGGCCTGGACACTAGATTGCAGAGCATTGCCCAGTGACTAGCACACGGCCCCAGAGCAGAGAGCCTAGTGCTCTGAAGCCCGTCGCCCCCCGGGCGGGGAGGAAGTAGTGATGCCTGCTATGCTTCGAGGACCCGGCTGCACCCCCTGCCCCCTCCCCTTGCCAGGGTCAGCCCTGCACCCTGAGCCCTCCCCTGCCAGTCTCCTCCCGCCTCCTGGAGCTTCAGGAGCTGTGATCGTAGCCCTGGGCAAGAAAGCAAGAGAAAGCGTTGACTCCGTGGACCGCTGTGATGGAGCACCTGCCGATTATGTTTATTTGTCCGGGCTGCGGCAAAGCTGTGTTTGTGGGGGGTCACCGGCTCTGGCAGGAACGGGTGGGGGTCTGCTCTGCCCTCCAGTGCCCCCTGCTCACTGTGGGCGTGGCAGGCAGGGGGAGGCCTGGCTGGAGGGTTCCTCTGAGGACAGAGCTGGACAAGAGCAGCTCATAAAGCATCTTGCCCCAGGCAGGACAACCGCCCTGGCGGGAGCACTTAAAAGGAAGAAGAAGGTGCAGCCCCAAGGCCAAGCAGGAGCGGGATTTCCGCAGCCGGAAAGTACCTGCCCCCAGCTGTCCAGCGAGGCTGCAGCCCGGCCGCGTGGGTATCAGACAACCTTTTAAAGGCACAGCATGGCGCTTGGGGCTTGGAAGGACCCCAGGAAGTGGTGTGTGCATTTGAATGCATCTGGGAGCGTCTGGGCTCTGGATGAAGTTGATTTCTGTTTCCCTGACCCTCCGGCTTCTCAGGTGGTGCCAGTGGTAAGGAACCCACCTGCCGTGCAGGAGACTTAAGAGACTCGAGTTCAATCCCTGGGTCGGGAAGGTCCCCCGGAGGAGGGCATGGCCACCCACTCCAGTATTCTTGCCCGGAGAATCTCATGGGCAGAGGAGCCTGGCGGGCTACAGTCCACGGGGGTCACAAAGAGTGGGACACGACTGAAGTGACTTAGCATGCACGCCCACGACACCCTGCTCACCAGGGTGACCCTAGGACCCCACGCTGGATGAGGATGCTGGCGTGTCAGCCATGCCTCTGGGTGAGAGGCTGAGGGGATGAGGGCTCTGGACTGTGGGTGGCGGAGACATGCACCGCTGTCCCACAGCCTCACCAGGGGCCTGTCCCCAAACTACAGGCCTAGAGAACCCCCTTGATGCCCCCAGGGCCACCTGCCTTTTCGGGAGCACAGCCAGCAGCCGGAGGGAGACTGGTTCCCAGGCTCGTGTTCCTTGTGCTCCCGGTCAGAGCAGGAGGTGGTCGGGGGTCCTTCCTCAGGAAGCACGGTGTCAGGAGGGCCTAGATGACCCCCACACGACCCGGCCAAGGTCACCCAGGAACGGTGGTTGCTGTGAATTCCTCCCCCAAGGGCACTTCTGGCCCAAAACCAATGGCAAATGAGGGTCATTGTCAGCTGCCTGCTGGCTCCCCCGCTTGCCTCGGGCCTGCAGGCTCCCACCAGGAGGGCCCTCGGGGATTCCTGGGTTGGCTGGCAGCACCTGGGCCCCTCTGGCATTCCTGGGGAGCCGTGCCAGGTTGGCCCAACAATTGTAAGACGCTGCATTCAGGTTTGCCTCAGTGCCATGACTACCACGTCATGCGCAGTTAAAGCACCTGGTAAATGATGACCAACAGTCACTCAGTTATTCATCCAGCAAATATTTGTCTGTGCTCGTGTGTAGTGGTGCCGGGTCCCATGGCATTTCCAGGCCCCTGCCCTGAGGTCCTCCAGGCATGAGGTCAGGGCTGGGGACCACTCCCGGGGACCTTGTGTGCACGTGCCTGGGGCTCAGGCGGCCAGGTCAGCTGAACTTTACCTCCGTTGCCTTTGGTGGGAAGGAGACACCGTGGGGGCGGCAGAGTAATTGTTAAGAGCCCCACTTCCTTCGGTGCCCGCGTTTCAGAAAGCGGAGCCCGTTGGAGACAGCACGGAGCAGGCTGTGGAAACTGCGGGTCCCGGGAGGGAGAGGCCACTGGTTTTTACCCCATGTTCCCAGGCCTGGCCGGGGGCTAGCCCTTCCCGTCTCAGGAAGGCACCCTCATTCCCCTGGGAACACTCCTTCCTTCCTCCTAATTGTGTTAACCAAACCGGGGAGACACCAAGCAGAGCCGGCAGCTTCCTGGGGCAAGTGGCATTTCAGGGGTGCTCTGGAGGAACAAGGGGTGCAGAGAACACTCGAGGGGTGCAGCTGGTGGCAGGGGTGTGGGGTAAGGGTCCCTGGACACGCGAGGCCCCTGTTGGCTCAGGGCCTTGGTCTGCTCACCGGCTGCTCTCCCAGTGTCAGCCCTTGTCGCCTGCGGAGGTGGCCCGTCTGGTTCCCTCTCTTGGCGTGGACGTCACCTGTTGAGAGCTGTCCCTGGCCCCCGGGGGTGATCGGGATGCTCCCCACCCAGACCCCGCTCTCGCTGTACCCGCTGCTCAGCCAGGGGTCCCCTGACGGCAGGACCATGACGTTCACGTCCTCTAAGTATGTCCCCAGCCCCTGGAGCAGGATCAGGCACACGGCAGGCGCTCCATGTTTGCTGGATGCACAGAGGAGCCAGCGCTGAGGCTTCGCCTGCGGGAGTCGCAGGGACCCAGGCAGACAGGGATGGCAGAGCATCTTTAGGCCAAGATAACAGCGTGAACAAAGGCCAGTGTGGGCCGCCCCTCTTGTGGTGCATTAGGTGTTATTTGGTAGGTGATGATACCACACAGGCCTCCCGTTATGGTCAAGCAGCCCCCGGAGAACGTGGCTGTGTGTATTCTCACCAGCCTGGTGTCGGCTCCCCGTCACCACAAGGCTGGCTGACCCGGGGCTGCGGCTGCCCGCCCGCCCGTCCACCCACCAGCTGGCAAAGGCCCTGAGCTCCCCTTAGCAGGGCTGGAAAGAGGGAAGGGTAAGAGGATGGAAACCGATGCTCAAGCTCCGAGGCAACCCCTGGACGTCCAGCCTCATCTACAGGAGCCGTCTGTCCGAGGCAGCTGTAAATGTGCGTTTGAGGGCCAAGACTGTCCAGCGGGCTCCAGCTAGGCAGCCGCCCTGAGGCAGAGGTCGCCGTGGCCGCCGATGACGGGGGAACGTGTCTGTCATCACGGCCAACAGCCTGGTTCTGGGGTGCCCCAGCCCCTGGAAGGAAGTAGGCTGACGTAATGCCACGGCCCCAGGAGGCTCCAAGGCCCCAGGCCCAGCAGCAGCAGGGAAAGGACACTCTTCCCCGGGGCATCTCCGAGCAGCCGGTGGGAGGGCGTCTTGCCCGGCACGGGCCCTCCGCCTCCATCCCCAGGGCTGTCCCGCATGCTCACGTGCCTAGTTGTCCATCCCTGCCCGCTGAGCCAGTTTTGGGGGGCTGAGCAGGGCAGAGGTGGTCCCTGTGCTCACAGACCTCCCGGCCCACAGGGCGGAAAAGCCCCCAAGTGCATAGGATGTCAGCCAACCAAAGTAAGGTCTGAACGGGGGAGCAGGTCCAGCTGATGCGAGGCCCCAGGTCGAGCCGATGCAAGGCCCTAGACACCATGTGGTGGGGGGGCTTGGGCGGGGCCTGGGGCGGCTGCACGCAGGGAGCGGCCCCCGATCCCACCCTGGCCCGCCGTCTGGAGACAGTGATGGGACCCCTTCTTTCCCTGCCCACCCGGGGGCTGTCTCGGGGCTCCGTGCATGTGGAGTGTGATCCAGCCCTTCCCGCGGTCACCATGCACTTCCTTCATGGTGATAATAAGGACCACGATCTGGCTGGCAAGCTTGAACAGCCTTTCTGCTCTATACAGATGTGTTGTCTTGGGTTTTAAGGCTTATGAAGTTGTTTTTTTTTTTCTGTTCACTTTCTCACTGGTTCCGCATCCAAACCCTGCTGTTGCGAGACCCTCGGGGTCCCGCCGTGAACTGTCGTGGCTTTGCTCCTCGGTCCAAGTCTCACAGCCGAACCTGGACTTGAACCTAGATCTCTGGGCTCCAAGTCATTGTTTTTCTTTCTAAGAAAGAATCACAGCGGGAGAATGCGTTCCTGTCAGACCTTCTGACTCCCTGGAGGCGGCGCGGCCCCATCACAGCTTCCTGTTCTCAACAATAGGCGCAAACATTCAGGTTTTTAGACGATCGTCTTCTCTAGTTTACAAAATAAAACACCTCCACGTAGAAGCACCTTCCTCAAAGAGCATTTGTTCCTTCTCAGAACAAGTCACATGTGTGCTGAGATGTCCAAGCCTTGGTCTCTCCTCGGGAATTCATCAGAATGTTCCAGGCCTCCGGGAAGGCCTGCTTGTTTACCTCCCAGCGTCCGGACAGATTGGGAGTCTTCAGTCCTGAGCTAAGTTGTCCGTCCCGCGGTCTGCAGCATCCCGCCTGTGGAAGTGAGTGGAACAGCTCTGGGATCAGATGGCCTGGGTCCCAGGCCTGGCCCAAGCTCCCTGTCCTCCATGCCTGTCTGCCGGAGGGGCCCGGCGGGCTCCGGTGCATCTGGACTTGGGGAGGCTCCCAGGAGCGGGTGCACGGCCAGCCCAGGGGTTAGCACCGGAACAGTGTCCTCCAGAGTCGGAGAAGGGCAAGCGATTCTTTGTCCAGGCGCCCGTGCCTTCCCTTGGTGAGAAGTACTATTTATCCAAAAATAAGTACAATTTGTCCAAGCGGCTGGCATTCAGGCTGCCCCGCTGGAGCCTGGGGAATGGGGTTAATTCTCGCGCGTCACCAGGCTTTTTCTGCTATGCACTGAGCCCTGTCCTCCCCGTCACTGCTTCTGTAGGCTTTCTCAGGAAACTCTCATCGTATTTTTAGTCTTCAGCTTCGCCTCTTGTGTCTTGGCAAACCAAGCGGCTTGGGTCCTCTCCATCCCACTCTGACAGTTCTTATCACTCTCCTCCTTAATTAAAGACGGCAGATTCTGCCTCTGTGCCTCTTATCTGCCATCAGCTGGGGCCCGATCAGGTTACAGCAGCGGGGACTGGCCCCTCGTGCTGCCGCGTCCCCGGGGCTACGAGGTGGGGTGGATGAGTGGGTGGACACACACGCAGAGACGGACAGACAGCGCTCCCAAAGCATCAGCCCGCAGGAGAGAGAGGGCGTGATAAGGACACGTGTCACCCAGCCGTGGTGAGCAGAGCTAGGACGGGCCTGCAGGATTTCGCTCAGTGCTTTTCAGAATTTATTAGTCAGATGCAGTGTATCTGCAGCTCAACAGATAAAACAAATGAAGGGCAGCTAAGCTCTGGCTCCAGGCTGTGAGGAGGCCAGAGAGGCTGATCGGGTGGGTGGAGTCTTGCCCCCCACCCACCCCAGTTTAAAAAAATTGGTGCTTGGGACTTCCCTGGTGGTCCAGTGGCTAGAGCTCCATGCTTCCGATGCAGGGGGCCGGGTTTGGTCCCTGGTTGGGGAACGAGACCCCCACGTGCCCCAAGTAAGACTTGGTGCAGCCAAAGAAATAAATTTTAAAAATTGGTACTCTAGTGGGTGTAGGGCTTTGAGAGGGGAGATGGGTGCTGATGGGTCGTGTTCACAGCAGCAAAGCCCCATCCGCAGAAGAGCCTGAACACCACCGGCCAGACGGCAGGCTCCCCCTCACAGGGGCACCTTCGTCTTTGAACTCTTCCCCTCAGCCTTCAGTCACCCTGTGCAAATGAGTCGCCCCTGCAGTGAGAACCGGCAGCCCCCGGCATGGAAATGCCCCAGTTTGAGGACCGCTAGGGGCTGGGGGCCCGGACCCGGTGGAGCCGGCCGCACCCAGCAGCGCCTCCCCTCTGGCCTGTGACCGACCTCGTCAGAGCGTCACGTCTTCACACGGGGACACTCACGGCCGAGCCCGTGTGTCTCAGGTTGATGTTACATTGTTTTATTTTTAAACTCTCCTCCGTCATCTTGCCTGTGAGGTCTCTGGGAGAAGCTGGGGCTGAGACTCTCCCGTATCTGCAGTCAGAGAACACTTTCCCACCAGAAACTGCCTTCTTACAAGATCCGTTTAGTACTGACTTTTTAAAGCAAATTTAAGGAGGTTGAGATATGCAGAGAAGTGTAATCTTGTTTTGGTCCACTGTACATAGACACAATTTCTTTTCTATAGCTCTTTAGGGAAATGGTCTAGGGCAAATGGACCTGTGCACAAAAGAATGGAACAAATGAGCCCGGAATATCTATACACGCAGGCAGCTTATGTGGGTGCCTCCCACTTACCCACGTACCCATATACACTGCCCCCTCTGAGTTCCTTCTTTCCTCTCCTCTTGATGAGGAACCTGAGGCTCAGACTTGAAATGACTTGCCTGAGTCCCGCAGCTGGTAGAAGGCAGAGCCTGCTTTAGAACCTGGCTTTGCCTCACTCCAAAGCCCATGCCTTTCTATGCTTTCATCCTCCCCAGTTAGCAGGATAAAATCATTAGTAAAAATCTGAAATGGTGCCCATTGGGATTTTGCATAAAGTGGCTGGAATAGTTAATGCCTCTTCAGTACATTTTATTATATCTCCATTATTTCTTCTAACTCTCTCACTGGTCCTTTGAGACAGGGTCTGTTATTGTCCCCATTTTACAGATGAGGAAAGCTGAGGCTCAGGGAACTCCGATAACTTGTCCACAGACTCATAGCTAATGAATGGGAGGACTGGGTCTCAACTAGTCTGATCTCAGAGCCTGCATTTTACTCATTAAGCTCTCCTGTCTGCCTGTTCAGATCTGAAATAATATCTTTTAAAAGAATGTGCTAATGAAGTTCATGTAACCCATTCCTTCATTTTATACACTTGGAAACTCTAGGACTCTAGGACTCATCCCAGGCACAGACCTCACAGAGGTATAGCTGAAAATTGGTACTTTTTATACCAATGCTCACACTCAGAACCACCTGATCAGGGCAGCTGGACCTTCCCCGGATGCCTCCCTGACCAGTTCGCCTTTCATGCTCCGTGGACAGCCCTCATGCCCTGCCTTGTGGGGCAAACCCACTGGAGGGGGATTTTTACTGCAGGCCAAGTTGTTTTAGTTTTTAAATAACTGAAGAAATATCCCACCTCCACCTCGCATTGAACTGCAAACATCAGCTCAGCTCAGCCTTAAGACTGAAAAAAGGATCCTCCCAGTTGAAAGTGCCTTCCTCATCCCCTTCCTTCTACTGTTCTGATTGAATCCCCTCCTCCCAGCATCTTCCTAGCCACAGCCCTGGGAGGAGGTGCCATCTCATAGCGGGATCATAGCCATCATTCCTAACCAGGCTCAAAGCATCCTTCACAGTGGTAACCAGTTACCGTGGTCTTTTTACTGCTCACTCCCCCACATACGCCTCAACTGCTCTGACCTACTTGCAGTTCCAGTAAATGCACTGGTATCATGCCTTCACAATCTAGTCCCCATTTCTAGAATATCTTTCAATCATTTTTCATCTGACCACTCAATATATTTCAAGATCCAAGTTAGGTTCCCTTCTTCCCCAGAGTCTTTCCTGATGCCACTTCTTGATTTTAAAACAGTATGTGGACCCAACTTAACGTGTCTACAGGCTGACTCTAGCCCACCAGCCACCAGTTCTCACTGCTATATGCTAAGTTCTCTCCTTGACCTGGAACTGCAGCCTTTTTCTAGGGCATCACATGTATAATGTCCAATATAATCATCACCACTGTATCTAGCTATTGAGCCCTTGAAATGTGGCTAGTGCCTCTGAGGGGCTGAAAGTTTTATTATTTTTTGAATCTTTATTTTTAGTTATTTGGCTGCACTGGTTCATAGTGATGGCACCCGAGATCTTTTAGTGTGGCAGGTAAGATTTTTAGATGCAGTATGGGAACCTTGGTTGTAGCATACAGGGTCTCATCCCCTGACCAGGGATCGAACCCAGGCCCTCTGGGAGCATGGCGTGTTGGATCACTGGACCACAAGGGAAGTCCCTGAATTTCTAATTTAACTTAGATTTAAATAGCCATTTTGGACTAGGGAAAAAACTCTTAAGATCAAGTATTCTTCAACAACAGTGGCCCCTGGAGACAGGCAGTACCAAAGGCAAGTCCTTATTCCCTTCTTTTTCTTCACTCTTCCAGATGAGGGAAACCTGAGAGTCATATTTTTCTTATTTGAGCTACTCTGGCAGCTCTACCTGTTCACGAAACTTTTCACCTCCTATTTCACTGACCTGCTTCCCTTTCATCGTTGTGAGCCCTAGGACGTTTAGACCAAGAGAAAGGACCCAGAGGGTGTCGGGAGTGGAGATCTCAGACTAGGGGCCCCCACACTAAATCTAGCCCATAAGGCTAACGCTGGTATTCACAATATTAAAAAATATTTGAGCAACATTTAAAAATTGAGATATATTGCATAAAACTTGTATTTCTAGCTACTTGATAAATTCAAAGATTGGGCCTGGAGGTACAGTGGTTAAGAATCTGTCTTTCAATGCAGGGGAGGCAGGTTTGATCCCTGATCAGGGATCCCACATGCCTCAGGGCAAACAAGTCCATACACTGCAACAACTGAGCCCAGGCACCACAACCAGGGAATCCACGCATCACAACTAGGGAATCCACGCACCACAACTAGGGAATCCACTGGGTTCTACCCACACCAAGGGATTATACAGGCATGGAGGGAGAAGGGGCAGCTGATCCGACCTGGAGGCCAGCCTGCTTCCTAGAGGAGGCTGCCCTGGCCAGTTGTGAACACTAAACAGAATCCAGTGGGCGCTCCAAGCAGGGAATAGACCCTCTCCACTCATTCTGGTGGGCCTCAGGAGCCTTCCCCTAGAGCATTAGGGCCACCCTTAGCCTAGACCTCAAGTCCTTGGTGAATCCAAGGACCAAGGAATTTCATCATAAATGGTGAGGTCGGAGTCCCAGGCCTTGCATGGCCCCCTGCCCCCCAGATCTGACCAGCAGCGGCCCCTGGGTGGACATGGCAGGTCTCGCTGGCTGCTCAGAATCCTGAGCAGAATCCTGAATTCTGAGCCCCTCCTCTCTCTGTGTCGCACGTGCCTGTCGGACTCGGAGCCCAGTGGCAGTCAGATAGTACCACGTACATGCTGCTGGTTTTACAGGAAGGCCAAAGAAGAAAGAGGCTATTTTGCACTTAGGTTAGAAAATGCGTCCAGGAGGTAGCAAAGTCCATCTCGAGAGACCAGGAGTCTGGCGCGGCAGTGACAGCTTTGCCCCAGAAGCGTTCGAGCCCAGTGACCCCACCCTCACCCCTTTCATAACCTGTTACTGGTGGGGGTGCCCGTGACAGCCTGATGGAAGGGTGCCAGGGACGGGGGGAAGTGTAGCCAGTACGGCCAGGGCCTTTATCGGAAACCTGTCCAGCACACAGCCGTCACAGGCTCCTGCAGGCGAGCTGAGCACGGGCCCCGGGGCCACGCCGCCCGTGCCAAGACCCCGCCAGCAAATGATGTCTGTCACTCAGCTGACTACGGCAAGCTGCTCTGCATAAAAATAAGCCTGTTAAAACACCTCCTGTGTCCTGCCAGCCCCTCGTCTGGTGGCTGTCATCTGAGGGCTCCTGGTGGGTGAGAATCCCTGCCGTGAGGGCATGGGTGACAGGTCGGGGGTGCTGTGCATGGAGAGGCGTGGGGCCTGGTGTGTCCACAGGCTGCAGGGGTCCCAGAGGGGGCGTGGCTGAGCAGGGGCGCAAATCCAGGGTTACGCGATCCCCTATGGAGAGCAGAATTACAGGTAATCACTCAAATTGAGGTGGTCTGTGTGTGTGTGTGTATGTACACAGGAGCTGTGCATATGTGTGAGTGGGCATGCGTGTGCGTGGGCATGCGTGTGCGTATGCCTTTCTTCCTATAGCCCGTGATAGGATTGAGTAGGAAGAAAGCCCGTTGACATCTGGGCGTCCCCTGCGGTTCTTCCGACTCACGTCTTCATCCATCTCTGATCACTTCCTATAAATTGTACTTAGCGGTTCGCTCTAGCATCTGCCACCTTTTCCCATTTCCTGTGGAGTGGCCCCAGAGCCTCACCCTATTGAGCCTGGGCCATCCTCATCATTAGGCCCTTCCTGCCATGTGCGTGGGAACCTTCCTCTGGGCTCCAAGGACCCAGACCTCCTACCATCACCTTCTCACTCTGATACACAGCTGACGCCCGCACCCGTGAGACTTCCCGGTGAGATCAGGTCTGAGCAGGTGCCTGGCCCTTAGAGGAAGCTCAGAAGGTATTTCAGTAATGAACGCACCTCCCATCTGACCCTCAGGTCCACCCTCCTACCCCAGGGCTTGGCGTCTGGCCCCCTCAGCTCTCTCACAGCTGCCCCCTCCTCCTGGGCAGGGGGACAGCCCAGCCCCAGGCCCCTGCTCTCCTGACCGGGAGGACGCCCTGGCTCCAGCCGCTCCTGCCTTTTCTGCGGGCAGGTGGCCTGCGCTACCCTCCCCCCTTCCTCCCCAGAGCCTGGCACAGTGCTTGCACAATGAGTACTTGGGCCGGGGAGTGACCAGATCCCTTCAGCCCTGAGACCTGATTCCGCCTCCTTGTCTGGAGCTGCAGCTGCCCGGGTCAGGGGCCAGTGGCCCCCTAGGACCTTCCACGGGGCATGTGTCGCCAGCCCTGTCCTGCAGAACAGCAGGCTGAAAACAAGCCAGGAAACTCCATCTCCTGGGGGTGGAAGTGACCTTTTCCTCAGAACTTACTGTGGAAATGAAATCTCCATTTTTATTGGGAGCGGTAATTGATCCCATAGGGATTGGGGCAGCAATTCTCAGGTCCGAGTCGCCGAGGGGCCCATGCAGCCCCTCCCGGGTCCCACCGCTCGGCCTCCACGGCCACAGCCATCCTAGAGCAGCGCTGCTCTGAGCAATGCTGGCCGGACAGCGGCCTTGAGGGGCTCGGTGCCACCCACAACAGCGGCGCCCCGCCCCGTCCCTTGCTGTCTCAGGCTGCAGTCTTGCCTCTGGTCCTTCGGAGACCTGGGCCCTCAGTAACATCGTCCCAGTCCCTTCTCTGTTAGACTTCTCTCTGGTCCGAGTACCGGACACTCCACGTGCGCGAGGCCGCCTGCCTCAGAGGGCCCGCCTGCAGGAGGTCGGTGCCCACTGGTCTGTGTCCTCCTGTTTCACCCTGATGGGGAAAACCGACCAGTGTCTCTGTCCTGCTTCCCCCTGATGGCTGGCAAGCTTGGGGATCTCCTCTGTTGACCTTATAGACCCCTCCCCTTGAATCCCCTGGTGCACCCTCTGCCCCTCCTCCTGGGAGATGCTGTGTCTTTTTCTCACCCACCCGCGGGAAGTCATAACCTGGCAGAAGAGCCGATTGTCCGCTGAACAAGCTGTGGGTACACCTTCCTCGTCTCTTGTTTCCTGTGACTTTGTGCCTTTGCCATAAAGAGTCCCTTCATTTTCCTGCAGTTCAGTGTCCTCTGAGGAACGTCTCCCCCACTTCCTATTTTATCCATGTTCTTTTCGTTTCCTTCTTCATTTGGAACGTTAATCTATCTGGAATTTATTTGTGCACGTAGAACGAGGTGGATCCTGGCCTGTCGTCCTAGAGATGTTTAGTCAGTTATGCCAGAGCCAATTTATTTTGAAAACCACACTTTCTCCTCTGAATTAGCCTGCCATCTATGTAATATATTTAGTTCCTGTGTAAACATGGATCTACTTCTGGATTCTCCGATCTGTGAGGTTGGAAACATTTGTCTGCTTCTGCACTCATACCACGCCCTTTAGGTTAAGTCGTGACATCTGGCAAAGCAAGCCCCCTGCTTCTTTTGCTGTTTTATACTTTTCTCAGTTGTATGAATTAGAAGGGCATTTTTGTCCTGTTAAAAGTTACATTCTAATTAGAAATGTAACAAATTCATATACATGTATATATATTTGAATATGTAAAATATTTTCTTTAAAAATAGTTCTGATAGTTTAGTTTTCTTCTATTTCAATAACTGTTTATTTGGGGAGAAGTCTTCTAAATCTTTTCTGTGAAACCACTTTTGGCATTTATTAATATAATCCTTATTTTTCTTCCCTTTAAAGTGCTGTGGTGACTTAGGCTGAAGGGTTTCTTGGTGTGAGCCATCCTGAGGATAAACCATTCTTGGTCACGGTGAGCAGTTCTGTGACACACTGATGTGTTTGACTGGCTCATAGTTTATCTCTGTTCTTTGCGTCTCTGATCATAAGTGGAAGTTATCTGCAGTTGTCTCTGAAATGCTGTCTCCAGATGTCACCTCTGCGCGCCGACAAGGTGGTCCCCGTCTTGGGGAGGGGGGCACCCCCAGGAGCAGCGTGCTGCTAGGAAGTAAGTGCTGCAGTTGAGATGTGTGTGAGGGGCTGCGAGGGGAAAGGCAGTCTGGGGAGCTGTGTCTGAGGAGGGGAGGGTGTTGACATAGGAACTGATTCTTCTCAAACGACTGAATCAGTGCCAAGTGGCAGGCAGCCAGTACTGGGCTCCCAGGACGTCCAGAGGGTGGACGGGTGAAGAACGCGGCCAAGGCATGGGGTAGTCCTCGTGATCTGCACGTGGAGAGGATGTGTCTCAGGTCAGCTGCGTGACCTTGAGCAAGTGACTTACCACCCCTGCGCCCAAATCTCGTCCCTTCTGTGCTGGAAACGCAGGGACCCCAGGACCCCAGGGGCCATCCGTCCAAGGACGGGAGACTCGGGCTGGGGCCGCTGTTTCTCTTGCGCCCTCCCTCCCACAGCTTCCTCCCTGCTTTATTGGAGGGAAGATAACGCCAGTTGGCAGCCCGACTTTTGCCTCCCTGACCCTGACTTTGGATCTGCCCCAGGCCTAGTGGGGGAGCTGCCCGTGGCAGCCGGAGCACGTGGGCCTTGGGGGCAGGGGTGGCCCGCCCGAGCCCCCTCAGACGCACTGCTGATGCTCCTGAGGCCGTGCCCTCGGTCTGTCTGCTGTGGGCATCCTTCCAGGCGTCTCTCAGGACAGGAGCTCCCACTGTTCTCAGCGACCAGCCTCTTCCTTCTAGGCCAGCTAGCAGGGTTTAGGGGGAAGAGGAGTTTGGATTCAGATGTGGATTCAGAGTCTAGCGCTGCCACTTTTTAGCAGAAAACCCAAGAAAAGTGCGTGTTCTGAACCTCCGTCTCATGCCTGCCTGGACCGAGACATGACAGCCAAGCCTGGAAGTCAGCTCCGCTCCCAGTAGGACTGCAGAGCCAGCTTTTGTCGCTGCTTAGTAGCTCAGCCGTGTGTGACTCTGCGCCCCCTTGGACTGGAATCCACCAGGCTCTCTGTCCATAGCGTTCTCCAGATGAGAACACTGGAGTGGGTTGCCATTTCCTATTCCAGGGGATCTTCCTGACTCAGGAATTGAACCTGGTCTCCTGCATCGGCGCGTGGATTCTTTACCACTGAGCCACCTGGGAAGCTGCTAATGTTGAGCCAAGGTCAAACAGGTGTGAAATCTCACCAGTGTGAGTCACCAGCACGCAGGCCCGCTAAGCCTCCTCCCTCGCTCCTCCGGCCAGCAGGGAGCGGGGCTCGTGCTGGTCCCGTTTCACGGCTCAGACCAGCGACGGCGGTGCCCCTGGGGCAGAGCTCCCTTAGGGGTGCAGACGGCAGGCTCCGGTTTGTGTGCTCTTCGGCTCGAAGAGCGTCACCGCTGCCATGGGCCTCAGGCTGCATCGCCCTTGTGCCCCGTTCACAGGCTCTTCCTGCCTGTCCCCCCGACGCTGGGCCCGCTGACCCCTTGCCTGCTGGCCGCTGCGCCTCTGTCCTTGGTGTCCGCCGAGCTACACCCATCACTCTTCACCTGTTCCCAGGATGGCCTCTCTCCTCGTGGGCACAGCTGTGTCTGTTCCATCAGTCTCCTCTCTGGCGGTTTCCGGAGGCAGCGGACAGTCACACGGGTGCCTCAGCCCGTCTGCATGGCTCTCCCACCACCCCTGTCTTTCCAGTTGCCAGGTGACTCCACCCAGGGCAGGTGTGCTCAGGTGCCAGGCATACCTGTGGGAATATGTGCTGTGGGAGCACTCAGGGGGCCTTGGGGGGGCGGGGTGTGGGGAGGCGGGAGGAGCAGGAAGGATGCTTGGCGGTGTCTGCTCGGGGAAGCGCGCAGTCAGCCTCCAGGCTGGCTGTAGGTGTGGGGTTGATTATCTGTGGCTGTGTGGTGGAGTGGAGCGTGATCGATCGGCTCCTGGTATGTGCTGGGCACGCTTGTGGTCTCAGGTGTGATGCTAGTGGGGGCGGGGCTGCTGCCCCCTCGGGCTTGGAACGGCAGGTGGGCAGGTTCGCGGAGGACCTCGGGTGCCAGCGGGCGAACCCAGGCTTGGCCAAGACAGAGGAAGGGCATCACGGTGGCAGGGACAGACACGCAGGGCGGCTGCCCGGACTCATGCCCAGCGAGGTCGCCACCTGGCTGCCCACGCGCCAGGGCGTTTCACGGCCTGCCTCCCTCTGAGGCAGCCCGTCGCCCGGGGCGCTCGGGGCATCTGGTGCTGCCACTTGGCTGCCACCCCGACGCCGCCAGCCTGTCGTCACGCTGGCAGGACAGCCTTGCTCCTGTCACTGTGCCCGTTTAGCCCAAGTGCTGCGGATGCGGCAACCCAGGGCACAGTGCTGAGTCCCTTCTGGTGAGGCTGTACTGCAGAGTACGTTTTAGCAGCAACTTCTGTACAAGTTGAGCTAACCACTGTTTTTGCCCTGGGGGTACATGCTAAGTGGGACAAAATAAATGGATTATCCGAGCTTTGCATTCGTCTCCCCCTCGGGGGTTTATCAAGTTAGATGTTTTGGGGGATGAAGTATTATAGTCTCTAGAGATTTATCCCGTTTGAACTAGGTTGGGTACAAGAACTCAGGAGTCTAAGTCAGGCACATCCCCTCCTTGGCAAAGAGAAATAAAAACCTACGAAGGACCAGCCAGACCTGTGTGTGAGTTGTAACAGAAGCTGAAAGTGGAAACGACCAAGCTAGGTGTCCCCCCGGGGAAGGCAATGGCACCCCACCCCAGTACTCTTGCCTAGAAAATCCAATGGACGGAGTAGCCTGGTGGGCTGCAGTCCATGGGGTCGCTAACAGTCGGACAGACTGAGCGACTTCACTTTCACTTTTCTCTTTCATGCATTGGAGAAGGAAATGGCAACCCACCCCAGTATTCTTGCCTGGAGAATCCCAGGGACGGGGGAGCCTGGTGGGCTGCCGTCTATGGGGTCACACAGAGTCGGACATGACTGAAGTGACTTAGCAGCAGCAGCAGGTGTCCCCCAGCTGGGGTCTTGGCGACTCGGGGTCTACCCTATGATGGCACATTGCTCAGACATTGAAAGGAATGGAGTGCCGAGATATGCTGAAATGTGAGGTGGAAGAAGCCACACGTTAAAAGTTACACACCACCCGATTCCATTTGTTTGAAGCCTCTGGAGCAGGTATACAGACAGGAAGTAGATCAGTGGAGCAGGTAATCTATATAGAGACAGGAAGTAGATCAGTGGAGCAGGTAAATCTATAGAGACAGGAAGTAGATCAGTGGAGCAGGTAAATCTATAGAGACAAGAAGTAGATCAGTGGTTGTCGGGGGCGACGGGGTAGCTGAGACAGCTCCTGGATGCAGGGTTCCTGCTTAGTGGGTGACCTGCTCTGAACTTAGATGGTGGTGATGGTTGCACACTGTGAATGTGCTAGAAACTCTGGATTGTATACTTCAAGGTGGCAAGCTGTGTTGTGTGTTGTGTATGAGGTGGATCTCAAAGATGTTCAAAAATAATAAGCTTTTTAAAAAACCAGGCAGAACCCCACCTCAGCCACCCTCAGGCTCTGTGACCTTAGCTAAGCTCCTTAAACTTTCTGCCTCTCGCCCGCTCCTGTGTTAAATGAGACTCATGACGGCGACCTGTGCGGGGAGAGTCCCATCCCCCCAGGACCAAGCCACCCACCCCGTGCCAGCACGTCCCCCAGCCCGCTGTTCTACACTGCCCGCCATAAGAGGCTTTCCGGGGCATTGGACAGAGAGCCCTGGGAGATGGGAGCCCTGCTGGGCACCTCACACATGCTGCGGAGCCCATTTCGGTCTCTGGAACATTCTCTCTCCAAGCCTCTGTGCGGCCTAGGGTTCTCAAACACCCAGCAAAGAAGGCAGCATGAGCACGCCCACCAGATCCACATCCCCCAGACCTGCAGACACACCCAAGGGAACGCACATCTCAGTTTCAGGGCGGCTGCCCTTTATCTGGGCTGTAAGCCGGGGCCCCGCCCACCCAGCAAGGCCTGGGGAGTTCGGTGAGAATCAGTTCAGTTCAGTTCAGTCGCTCAGTCATGTCCGACTCTTTGCGACCCCATGAATCGCAGCACGCCAGGCCTCCCTTTCCATCACCAACTCCCGGAGTTCACTCAGACTCGCATCCATCGAGTCAGTGATATCATCCAGCCATCTCATCCTCGGTCGTCCCCTTCTCCTCCTGCCCCCAATCCCTCCCAGCATCAGAGTCTTTTCCAATGAGTCAACTCTTCGCATGAGGTGGCCAAAGTACTGGAATTTCAGCTTTAGCATCATTCCTTCCAAAGAAATCCCAGGGCTGATCTCCTTCACAATGGACTGGTTGGATCTCCTTGCAGTCCAAGGGACTCTCAAGAGTCTTCTCCAACACCACAGTTCAAAAGCATCAATTCTTTGGCGCTCAGCTTTCTTCACAGTCCAACTCTCACATCCATACATGACCACAGGAAAAACCATAGCCTTGACTAGATGGACCTTAGTCGGCAAAGTAATGTCTCTGCTTTTGAATATGCTGTCTAGGTTGGTCATAACTTTTCTTCCAAGCACTAAGCGTCTTTTAATTTCATGGCTGCAATCACCATCTGCAGTGATTTTGGAGCCCCCAAAAATAAAGTCTGACCCTGTTTCCACTGTTTCTCCATCTATTTCCCATGGAGTGATGGGACCAGATGCAATCATCTTAGTTTTCTGAATGTTGAGCTTTAAGCCAACTTTTTCACTCTCCTCTTTTACTTTCATCAAGAGGCTTTTTAGTTCCTCTTCATTTTCTGCCATAAGGGTGGTGTCATCTGCATATCTGAGGTTATTGATATTTCTCCCGGAAATCTTGATTCCAGCTTGTTTTTCTTCCAGTCCAGTGTTTCTCATGATGTACTCTGCATATAAGTTAAATAAGCAGGGTGACAATATACAGCTTTGACGTACTCCTTTTCCTATTTGGAACCAGTCTGTTGTTCCATGTCCACTTCTAACTGTTGCTTCCTGACCTGCATACAGATTTCTCAAGAGGCAGGTTAGGTGGTCTGGTATTCCCATCTCTTTCAGAATTTTCCACAGTTTATTGTGATCCACACAGTCAAAAGGAGGCAGGCAGAGAGCTTGATCTGATTTTCACTAACTGCCCAAGTGGGTGCCCCGTTAGGAGGTGCCTCTGAACCCCTAATGTGAGAGGAGCCCTCCCCAGCTGACATGAAAGTCCCATCGGGAGACACGCTGGGAGCATTACTGATCCAGACAGCAGAGAAACTAGCTGCAGACCCAGTTCTTCTGCCGTCCGGCCGGTGGGGGCTGGCCAGGCCCTGGCTGGTTGAACTTCAGGCTCCAGCCCTGCTGGAGGCGTGTGAGCCGAGGGCTGGAGCCGCTGCTGCCCCCATGGGCTTGTGCACTCTGTTTGTAGACCCAGGCACCCTGGGGACTGGCGTACGGGCGTTTCCTGGCTTCACAGAGCGAGCTCACAGACCGTCCAGACCACACATTTGGATGGCGTTCCCTTCAGATCGTTTCCAAGGTGACCAAGATATATATCCCCACTGTGGAGCAACCCACCACTGGCTGAGCGCACAGCCAGGCGAGCAGGGGAGCCCTGCCCTGCACCCCCACCCCACACCCACCCCCTCCTCCAGCTGCTTATCTGGCCTCTCAGAGACATGATTTCTAAATGTGAGGCTTAATTATCTGATGGCAAATCAGATCCTCCATGACTTTTATGCTGTGTTCTTTCCCCTAGAATAACTGTGCACTGAACTTTTCATCTCAACAGTAAACCCCTCCCTCATGCAGTGCCCGGGAGCCAGCCTCCACTGCAAGTCGCTCCACACACAGGTCCCCACAGGTCGATTCACTTGACTCATTTGTTCAACACATATTAAATACCTACTGCATGCCAGGGATCGGGCAGAGAGCACGGCGGCACCATCCCACCCTTCAGAGCCCGCGTTCTATCAGTGAGTTTAGTCTCTCAGTCGTGTCCGACTCTTTGCGACCCCATGGACTGCAGCACGCCAGGCCTCCCTGTCCATCACCAACTTCCAGAGCCTACTCCAACTCATGTCCATCGCATCGGTGATGCCATCCAGCCATCTCATCCTCTGTCGTCCCCTTCTCCTCCTGCCTTCAATCTTTCCAAGCATCAGGGTCTTTTCAAATGAGTCAGTTCTTCTCATCGGGTGGCCAAAGCATTGGAGCTTCAGCATCAGTCCTTTCAGTGAAGAGTCAGGGCTGATTTCCTTTAGGATGGACTGGTTGGATGCCTTGCTGTCTAAGGAACTCTCACTTTCTATAGGGGAGACAAGTGTCTGGTAGTGGCTGGAGACAGGGAGGGCAGGGAAGGCCTCGCCAAGGGGGCAACATCAGCAAAGACCTCAAGGAAGGTGGGCCAAGCCAGGGAGTATTAAGCAGGGACACTCGAGGCCAAGGAAGGGGCAGTGCCAGGGATCTGGGGGAAACAGCTGACCATGTACAGGAGCTGGCAGGGGACCCCGGGGCCCGAGCAGAGTGATGGGGGTTGGGGAGCGGGCAGGCCGCCAGGGGTGTGTGTGTCCAGGTGTGTCCGGGGATGTGTTAGCTTTTGGGCTTCTGCTGTAGTACCATAGTTTTCCTTCAACAAATCTCTAAGAGAAGAAAAAGGGCTTTGGAAACAGGTGCTGAGAAAGCTCAGCTGGCAGGTGCTGAGGGCCTACTGTGTGGGCCAGGCTAGAGCCTCCACATACGGGAGAGCTCAGATGCTTCTGGGAGGGAGAAAGAAATCAAGAGACAGTGAAACAGCACCCGGGCCCCAGGAACTCAGAGAGGGTCACCAGGAAGTCCTTTCAGAAGAGATCCTTTCGGCTGCAAGGGTGGAGGTCGTGTGGACTAAAGGAGAGGGTTTTCCCAGAAGTCCTGTGTAGGGACGGGATCTCCGGAAGGCCCTGGGCACGTTCCTGCCAGTTGATGCCGACCACTCAGTCCATGGACAGTGAGGCAGGGGTTACAAGAGAACGGAGGTGACGAGTGACATGTGTAAGGCCCCTCGGTTTATGGCAGTACAGGTGGCAGAGGGTGCCGGGTACTTGGGGCTGTGCCTTGACGGTGTTCTGTGGCCAGTGCTCTGCCAGTCAGTAAACGTTTGATGAGTGACTGAGTCCCAGCCGTGGAGCTCCCGGACCTTCAGAGGCCGCCTGGCCCTCACTTCCGTGCCAGTCCCCGCAGGAGGTCTGGCAGCTGCTTTAGGGAGGGGCTCATGGGAGCCCCTCCCCTCCCTGGGGCCCTTGTCCAGGGGCTCAGAGTAGGGGATGGAGACTGGGTGGAGTTGCCATGGTGATGACGGGGAACAAGGAGCAGGTTCTGACACAGCCCCCGAGAGTGGGCAGAAAGTGCAGTTGTGGGGACGTGGCCCCTTTCGGAAGCCAGGGAGGGGGGTGGTTCCGGCAGGTTGTGACTTAGCGCTTGATGCGTGTGGTTATGGGGATTACGCTTGTCTGCACACAGAGCCAGGGATAGGCTAAGAAGTGGCTCTCCAGGGAATTTCCTGGTGATCCTGTGGTTGGGTTGGTGCTCTCACTGCCCGGGCCCAGGTTCAACTCCTGCTCAGGGGACTAAGATCCTGCAAGCCATGGAGTGCAGCCAAAAAAAAACCCACATCTCTCCAATGGAGAGCCAAGCCTTCCTTCCTGGGAATTTGTGACTGTGACTGTATGTGGCCAAAGGGGGTCTTTGTAGGTGTGAATTAAGGGACTTGAGTTTATGCCAGGCAACATGCGTGTGTGCATGGTAAGTTGCTTTAGAAGAGCAGCTTCGTGTCCAGCTCTTCGTGACCCTATGGCTCCTCTGTCCATGGGATTCTCCAGGCAAGAAAACTGGAGTGGGCTTCTGTGTCCTCCTCCAGGGGATCTTCCCGACCCAGGGATTGAACCTGCATTTCCTGAGTCTCCTGCATAGGCAGGTGGGCTCTTTACCACTAGCGCCACCTGGGAAGCCCGTCCCAGATAACACGCATGGGCCCTAAATGCAGCAGCGTGTTGTTATAGGAGGGAGGCCGAGGAAGGGTCAACGCACAGGAGAGAAGGCCGTGTGACCCCAGAGGCAGAGACTGGAGCAATGCAGCTACAAGCCAGGGGAAGCCAGCAGCCAGCAAAGGCTGGAAGAACAAGGAAGAGAGTCGCCCAGGGCTCTGCCGGGAGGGCGGCTCCGCCAGCAGCTTGGTTCAGCCCAGCAATGATGGTTGCAGACTTCTGGCTCCCGAGCGGTAAGAGAATAGATGGCTGTGGTTCTGAGCCACTCGGTTTGCGGTAATTTGTTAAAGCGGCCCAGGAACCCCTTCCAAGCAGCACTGCTTGGACCCCACTGTGTGCTCCCACACCGGCTTACTGAAACGATGGCCAGCAGCCACAGTTTTAGCAGATAGCCGTTCAGAGCAGTGGCTCACAGTCTCTAGTGGATCGGAGCCAATTACACCCTTGTATCCAGAGCCAGTCCCTGCAAAGCACAGATCCTAACGTGGCCACACCTCGGGCAGCACCCTCCACGCCTCCCCACCACCCTCTCCTTGAAGAAGGCAGACACAGAAGCAACCAGAAGCATCTGTCGCTATCGTTCCGGCGCTCATCTTCTCCCAGCTTAGCTGCTGCACCCCTGCCCAGCCCCCGTATCTTCAGAAGCTTCTCTTTAGGATGATAAGGTCATATTTCTAAATCCGAGATCCAATTAAAAGTCTCTGTTTCCATGCAAGACTGGTATATCAATTATATTTCTATACACTAGCAATGAACACAAATAAAATTAAGAGCACAGCTCCATCTATGTTGGCAGAACAAATAAACCTAAGTGTATATGCTGAAAATTACAAAATATCCTTGAAAGAAATTAAAATGTTTAAAAACCTAACTAATTAGAAATCTTTTGTTTGTGGATCAGAAGACTTAATTTTGTTAAGATCAATCCTCCCCAAATTGATCTACAGATTCAATACAATCCTTATCAAAATTCCAGCTGGTCTCTTGGCAGAAATTGGCAAGCTGAGCCTAGAATTCAAATTCAAGTGACCCAGAATAGCCAAAATAATATTGAAGGGAAAAAAAAGGAATAAAGTTGGACAACTCACACTTCCTAATTTCAAACTTATTATGAAGTCATACCTATTTATTGAAGAAAATCCACATGTAAGTGGAGACGTTCAAGTCAAGCCTGTGTTATTCAAGAGTCGGCTATGTATTCAACAAATTGCTGGGACAACTGGATATCCATATGCAAAAGAATGAAGCTGGACCCCTTCTTTACACCATATGTCAAAATTAAGTCCAAATGAATCAAATACCTAAAAATAAAAGCTAAAACAATAAAGCACTTAGAAGAAAAAATAGGGATAAATCTTCATGGCCTTGGACTTGGCACCCTTTCCCTAGATAGGATACCATTGTTATTATACAACAAGGAAAGGATAACTTGCACTAAATCAAATGCAAGTCACAATCACAATATGAGGCCACTTGTCACCTGCTAGGATGATGTGGGGAACTGAAACCACCTACACTGCTAGTACGAATGTAAAACGGTACAGCTGCTTTAGAAAGTTAAACATACGCTTCCTATATGACCCAGCAGTTCTGCTCTGAGATGCATATATACCCAAGAGAACTGAAAACTTGTTCTCACATAAACTTGTACACAAATGTTCATGGCAGCACCTTCACAGCAGCCAAGCGGTGGAGACAGCACAAGCGTCTGTCAACTGATGAACAGATAAGTGTGAGTCATGCGTGCTGTGGAATATTACTCAGCCGAGAAGAGGAACTGGGGGTTCCTGATCCATGCTGCTGCTGCATGGCTGAACCCCGAGAACATCGTGCTAATGAAAGAAGCCAGACACACAAGCTCACCTACTGGCTGATTCCTTTTATGTGAGATGTCCAGAACAGGCGAGTCTATAGAGACAGAAGTAGATCAGTGTTACCCAGCTGGGAGGAGGGATGGGGACAGTGTGGGGAGTGACTGCATCACCCAGCTCCTGAGCGTGCACCCCAGAATAAGGGCCCTGGGGCTGGAACAGGCCTCCCAGGTGACTGAGGTGGACTCCTCTCCCTGAGCCCCGGCACTGCTGAGTGACCCGCATGCATCCTCCACCCCCCAGGGCAGAGCTGGGCTCTTGAGCCCCTGGAGAAGCCCAGGGCTCTGCTCGCAGACTGACTTTGTGAATAGCACTGGGAGCAGGGCACGAAGGAGAGGGAGCGTCCTGAGCAGGCCTCCTCCTCCCCCCTCCATCTCTGCTTGTGCCGAGAATCAGGCTCTTACTGATGCCGGCGGAGCCCTGCCGCCTTCTCTTGAGTTGGCTTTGCTTAGTGACTGTTCACCACAGCTGGTGACCCCGAGCATCACATGCTGGGGTCCCTGTCCCCTCCCACTGCTGTTCAACAGAGGAGGGTCTCAGGCGGGTAATTGGTTTGTACTTGGCTGGTTTTCAATTCCAAAGCTTTGCCTCCCACCTCTCGCGTCTCCCCAGCCTGTCTTGCATCGTGATCCTGATGGCTTCCCAGCACTCCAGCTGTGTACTCAGGGTTTCAGGTTAGCCGTGGGCTCTTTGTCAGATAATTGAAAAGGATGCTTTCAGATGCTAAGTGGTGGCTCTAAGTGCTCATCAAAGTGTCCGCTTGCTGATGACTTCACCTCTCCCACCGCCCCCACCGCACTCCTACCTCACGTTGATTACAGATCCCATCAGCTGCACTGCCTGGCAATTAAGCCATGTGAGCCCCAGGGGAGAGCTGTGTCTGAATCATAGACGCTCAGGCTGCTCAGGCTGGAAGGGTCCCCGGGGGCTGTCTGGCCGGCTCCCCCATCTTCCTGGTGGTGCTCTGAGATCTCCATGTCCAGGTGTCTCGCTGAAGTGCCCATGGAGAGGGCCCTGGCGAAGCAGGGTAGCACCTGGCTCTTCCAGCTCGTCAGCGGTGGCCTTTCTTCCTCCAGAGGTGTCAGGCGGATGGGTCCTGTGCACGATGCAGGTGCGGCAAAGCAGAGTGGGCTCTGGGCTGGGGCAGGACAGCTCGGCCTGTCCCTCTTTCATCGTGGCCTCTGGGGGCCTGGGCCAGACCCTGAGTCCCGGGTGTAGAGTCCCACACTGAGCAAAGAATCCTCTCTCGTGCCTGTCCCTGCTGCTGCTGCTGCTAAGTTGCTTCAGTGGTGTCCGACTCTGTGCCACCCCATAGACAGCAGCCCACCAGGCTCCTCTGTCCCTGGGATTCTCCAGGCAAGAATACTGGAGTGGGTTGCCATTTCCTTCCCCAAAACATGCATGCGTGCTAAGTTGCTTGAGTCGTGTCCGACTCAGTGTGACCCCATAGACAGCAGCCCACCAGGCTCCTCCGTCCACAGGATTCTCCAGGCAAGAACACTGGAGTGGGTTACTATTTCCTTGTCTAGTGCCTGTCCCTAGAGGATCTGATATCTCCCCAAGAACCCAGTGCATTCTTTCTTCCCAGGGCTCCGAGAGTCCTAAGGGAGTTAGGGTCGAGATGTGCCCAGCACACAGTAGGGCCTGCACGAGCCCTGGCTCCTGTCTTTTCGCTCCTTGACTGTCCTCCCCCAGGCTTAGGAGAGGAACAGTGGGCTTTCTCGGCTGTGGGCCTGCTCTCAGGTCCTCTCCACGACAGACACCGCGATCATCACATGAACAGCGTTAACGTGAGATGAAGTCCCAGCAGTCGCTGCTGCTTGTTTGGGACTCGAGGCTGCAGGTAGTGTGCAGGCCCTTGTTTAGCACCCACCCCCGCCAGACCCTCCGAGGCTCAGCCGAGGGAGCCCCAGGCAGAAGCAGCATCCACCCGGTGACGTGCACAGGCGTGTCCTCTGCTGTGCGGCCGTGGACCCGACAGAAATGACAGAGTGAGCGCGGTCTGCGGGCCACGGGCCAGGAACAGGGCTGGAGAGGGTAGCCGGGTCACTGTCCTGCTCCTGGGGGGTGCACGATCGCCTGGCAGGGTTCACACCTGGGTTCCCAGAGCTTGTCCCCCGGGGGTGCCTGGCGTGAAGAGCTGTGTTTGGGATGCTGCCCGGCCCCCCAGGTGCCCAGGGACACCACTTGGCCTGGGTCACCTCTTCTCCCAGATGCCTGTCTGACAGGCACCCTGGGCAGCCCTCCCGAGTCATGCGATAGTTCGGAGCCTCCTTGGACTGCGCGAACCCTATGGCAGTCATGTGGTGCACACTGGGGGTGGTAAGGAGGCCAGCGTGGGCTGTGCACAGTGCCAGCGGGGCAGAATAGGGTCCCAGACCAGTCTGTGAGCTCAGTGCCCCTCCAGAGGGTGGGCTCCGAGTCTCCATGGCTCCATGAGCTCCCTTGGTTGCTGCCTCCCTAAACAAGCAGACCCTCCGCTCGGGGACAGCCGAGGAATGACAGG
Organism: Oreotragus oreotragus; assembly: GCA_006410675.1. Taxonomy (NCBI): domain Eukaryota; kingdom Metazoa; phylum Chordata; class Mammalia; order Artiodactyla; family Bovidae; genus Oreotragus; species Oreotragus oreotragus. The sequence goes on along the minus strand of SJYX01009724.1, from coordinate 186,054 downwards.
CTTGGCAGCAGAGAGGGCAGGCTGGGTGGGAGCCAGGCCCCCCACCGCTGGGTGTGGGGCGCTCTGCAGCGGGGAGCACACCTCGATGGACGTGGTCGGGATGGAGCAGAGTCAGGGTTTCCTTTCGAAAGCTCCTCTGACATGGGACCAGCTCTGGGCCAGACGTGTCACCCTCCATGAGATGGCCCCTCTGTACAGGGCCCCCAGAGCCATCACCTCACTTGCCGACAAAGTGGGGATCGTGTCCTGTTGAAGAGGGGAGGAAACGGAGGCTCGAAGTTAAGCGTCTCTCCCAGGGCACACTGCCGAGAAGGTGGCCCAGGCTGGTTTTGAACGTGGCTCCTTTGCACTTGGCTGCCTTGGCCCCTGGCTGGGTGAGCAGCTCTCTTCACAGCCAGACCCAGTGAGCCACTCGGCCAGCAAGCCTGGCCCTTGGCTCTGAGACCACCCCACTGGCAGCCCCCTCCTGTCCCCCTGACACACGGCAGCCCGAGGAAGCCCTTTGTCACTCTGCTTTCCTGTGAATGATAGTTCTGTTCACCTGCTGTCAGCTCAGGACAAAAAGTCCAACTGAGCAGTGTCGCTTTGCCCCAGAGGTGGCGCAGGCCCAGGCCTGGACATCAGCTCCACGGGACGCCGTGCTGCGGGAGTGGGTGCCCAGACCCGGACCCACCGAGCCCGGTGCCACCCAAAGGGGCACTGACCTGCTGAACACTGNGGTGTGTGTGTGGGGGGGGTGTGCGTGGGTGTGTGTGGTATGTGTGTTTGTACATGCAGGTTGCAGGGGGCCTGTGTGTAGTGTGGGGTGTGTGTGGGGGGTGTGTGTGTACTTGTGTGTGTGTGGTATATGTGTGTGTACACGCAGGCTGCAGGGGGCCTGTGTGTGGGGGGGTGTGTGTGGGGTGTGTGGGGGTATGTATGGTGTGTGTATGTGTACATGCAGGTTGCAGAGGGCCTGTGTGTGGGGTGTGTGTGTGGGGGGGGTGTGCGTGGGTGTGTGTGGTATGTGTGTTTGTACATGCAGGTTGCAGGGGGCCTGTGTGTAGTGTGGGGTGTGTGTGGGGGGTGTGTGTGTACTTGTGTGTGTGTGGTATATGTGTGTGTACACGCAGGCTGCAGGGGGCCTGTGTGTGGGGGGGTGTGTGTGGGGTGTGTGGGGGTATGTATGGTGTGTGTATGTGTACATGCAGGTTGCAGAGGGCCTGTGTGTGGGGTGTGTGTGTGGGGGGGGTGTGCGTGGGTGTGTGTGGTATGTGTGTTTGTACATGCAGGTTGCAGGGGGCCTGTGTGTAGTGTGGGGTGTGTGTGGGGGGGTGTGTGTATTTGTGTGTGTGTGGTATATGTGTGTGTACATGCAGGCTGCAGGGGGCCTGTGGCTGGCCAGTGGAGGACTGACAGGGCGGTCTGAGACCCCTTCTCGCGAGGCGTGAGGTTGCCCCCCTCCAAGGCCCCCGTCCGTCCCTGGCAGTGAGGGCTGCCCCCGGGTGCTGTGAACACGTAGTGTATTTGTGTGTGTGTGGTATATGTGTGTGTACATGCAGGCTGCAGGGGGCCTGTGGCTGGCCAGTGGAGGACTGACAGGGCGGTCTGAGACCCCTTCTCGCGAGGCGTGAGGTTGCCCCCCTCCAAGGCCCCCGTCCGTCCCTGGCAGTGAGGGCTGCCCCCGGGTGCTGTGAACACGTGGGGCCATGTGGTCTGTTGGTCACCCTGCCTCTGCCCACTGGATGCCGGCGCCCCTCCCCAGGCGTGATGACCAGACTGTCTCCAGACCTCGTCCCAGGTCCCGGGGTTGGGGGGCAGAGTCGCCCCTTGTCCGGAACCCTTGCTTTGTGCTCTGAGCGCCAAGTTCCAGGGTAGGGACCGCCCCCTACCCTGCGGCGAGTGTGGGCCCCCGGGCCCACGGCTCCCACTCCTGCATCTTCAGTCCCCCCACCCCTCCGCCACGTGGCACTTCTCACTGGAGAGCAAAGCTGGCCTCCCAGTGTCTTGTATTCTCGCGTCACAGTTTTGAAGATCTAGGCGGTCGATTCGGAACGTCTGAATTTGATTAGCGGAGCCGAGCTCTCTGGCATCAGCATTTGCAGAACACTTGGGCTCCCAGTTCAAACAGGGCTAACCTTATCTTTGGGAAAATAGAGTGTGTTTGAGGCCTGATCACAGGCATTAAAGCCATTAATTAGTAATGAGATTCAATTTCCCGGTGTCCTTGCCTGTGTGTGTCCCGATGCAGAGACGGTGCTGCGAGCGTTTTCTGCAGATGCGTGGACAAACACCTGCTGTCCCAGTTTAGCGGCCACACGTTGTAATGTTCCCCAGCCCGGCCAGGCCCCAAGTAACCCCATTACTGAGAAAGATGAGCCACGGCTGGGTGGGGCGGGGCAGGGCGCAGGAGGGGAGGAAGCAGGAGAGGCCCTCCTTAATGAGATTAGCGATGTCAGTGTTCCAGTCGAGGCCTCTTAATAAAATGGATGAGAGCTCACTCAGTGAGGCTCCCTTTCCACCCTCCTGCGTTAACACAGTTGTCTCTCTCTTGGTTTTGCTAACCTCTGTCTCCCGCCACTGCCTGCCTCCCTCTGGTTCAGAGTCAAAAGCATGCTTACCTTTTATTCCAGCCCAGGACCCCAGGGAACTGGTAGCCAGGAGCACGTGCTGTGTCCGGCCAGACTGGAAGGCCACATGGATGGGGGACAGTGGGAGGTGTGGGTGTCCAGGGCAATGAGGCCCAGCACTGCTCCCACCTGCTGGGTGAGCTTCGGCGTTGTTTTGACTCACCCTCCGCCTCCATCTCCGGCCGCCGAGGCTGGACAGGAAGATACCGATCACTCAGATGTGCTTCCAGGTCATGCAAGATGGTGGACACACAGATCGGGTCCTCTAGGAAGTCCGCAGGGAGACACACAGTCCCTCCCGTTCTGAAGTGTGGCTGAGCTGGGCTGAAATTCAAGCAGCCCGGGGTGAAGGAGGCCAAGTCACAACAGATGCCTGAGGGCAGGGCAGATGCGGCCTGTGGACCAGACAGCTTGGGAGGCGGGCAGCGGGCTTGTGGCCTCGCCCCGGTCAGTGCGGCTCGAGGGTGGCACTGCGCACCTGCATCCTGCCCGGGCTCTATGTTCCCATCTGTGGGTCCACCCGCCAGGTGCCCACCTGCAGGGGAGGGTGCAGGGGCCGTGGCGCCCAAGTGCCAAGTGCGCCCTGTGCTTGCCCCGGCGAAAGCTGCAGGCCTCATGTTTCTGGCACTTTTTTTTTTTTTTTAATCATCTTATGACATTTAGATTGTCTGTGCTGATGATCTTCCCTGCACTGTCCTCTTAACTCCCAGGAGGCATTTGCATCTTAGCTAAAGCAAGTTTCTCTTGTCAGAGAGACTTGAGTGTATGTGCTTCGGCTCTTTTTAAAGCAAGGCCCCTTTCATTTGGACTTTTCTTCCAAACCCTCCGGTCTGACCCAGACACTGTCAGCAGAGGGGCCCTGGGTCTGATTGTGTCCCCTGAGAGCCCTGGGGTTGGCACAGCCGGAAAGCAGGCAGCCTGGCTGTGATTTGTGGGGTCGTCTGCTCAGACAGGTGGTGGGCCGACCGCGTGCTGAGCAAGGCCGTGGGCCCTGTGGCTGGTGGTATGATGCTGACCTGGTTTCCCGCCGTCTCTTCCCACCCACTCTCTGCCGGGTCTGTTCTTTCCCTGGAAAGGAAGGTGGGGAGCAGACGGAGCCCAGGCCCAGGCCGGGGTGTCCGCAGCCATCATCCCTGTGCGTGGACGGCCACCCCAGGGAGAACCTGTTTCCACGAACTCCAGGGACCCTGATACATGGAGGCTTCAGGACCCTTGGCCACAGACCTCACAGATGGGCTGGATTTTGGTCACTTGTCTGCGCTCATCCGGCTGGGGTCCACGCTGCCCCAGCCTCTCCGAGCCTCAGTCTGCTCCCATGAGGGCGGGGTCCTTGTAGGTCTGTGTGGGAGGGGAGTGGGAGAGTGTAAAGCCTGCACCCCCAGAACAGGCAGCCCTTGGGGGGCAGTGTGTGACACAGTGGGTGGTCCTGGCCATTCCCTGCATGGGGGTGGCTGTGGGGAAGTGCCCCGGGGGGGCCCCGGCCCCCACTGAGGGCCGGTCTCTGCTGGGGGTGGTGCTGCGGGCTGAGCAGCAAGCACGGCAGGTGCTCGGAGTGGGAGGCCCTGGGCCAAGACTCCTGGCCGCTCCCTCCCTGGCGGCCGGCATCTCCGCCTGGCCTGACGGTTAACAGTTCTGACAGGCCAGGCTATTTTTAGAAACCTGTTCCCACATCTTTTCCCTGTGGGAAAAGGAAAGCAAGTTAAAATTTCAAATTAACCCACCACCCCACCCTCCTGCAGCACACACACACAGTGGCCCCTTGGGATGCGGGCTGTGCAGGAGGGGCTCGGGGGTTGGGAGGTGCGTCTGTGGAGGGTCCTCAGCACGCCAGGCTCTGCAAGGGGTGCTTACGTCTGAGATGGGAGTGGGGGGCAGCCGACATCACGGTGGGACCCAGCAGAGACCCCATCGAGGATGGGGGCAGCTTGTTGGGGTCACCTCTCTGGGAGGGCCAGGCCCGGCTGGGACAGGACCGCCTGCCAAGCCGGCGCCCCGTTTGTACCTGGGGGTGGGCTGGCACAGGGGCACCTCGCAGGGGTGGGGTGAGTGCCCACGACAGGTGGTCCCCCCCTCACTTCCCAGCTGCCCTCTCTGCCTCCCAGTGCTCTTCTCTCGACTAAGGTGGTGCTGACGGTTGCCCTGGAGTGACGCAGCATGTCACACCCCCACCCCTGTTACCAGGCAACCTGAGGCCCAGCCACGCGGTCACAGGTCACTCCAAGTCACACCTTGCAGCAGCTTTCCTGTGGGGCCTGGGCAGTGCACAGTGGTCCCTGGGCAGAAGCTGGCCCAGGTGCCAGTGGGCAGGGACACTTGGCCCAAGGCTTGAAATACCAATGGGGTTGATTTGAAAAACAAAATGGACATTAAGCAGTCACTAGTTTTTAAAATATTAACCTGATAAAGGCTTTAGTATTGGGGGAAAAAAAAAAAAACCTGACGCTGGGAAAGACTGAAGGCAAAAGGAGAAGAGGACGTCAGAGGATGAAATGGTTAGATAGCATCACTGACTCCATGGACGTGGTGCTGCTGCTAAGTCGCTTCAGTCGTGTCTGACTCTGTGCGACCCCATAGATGGCAGCCCACCAGGCTCCCCCGTCCCTGGGATTCTCCAGGCAAGAACACTGGAGTGGGTTGCCATTGCCTTCTCCAGTGCATGAAAGTGAAAAGTGAAAGTGAAGTCGCTCAGTCGTGTCCGACTCTTCGCGACCCCACGGACTGCAGCCCACCAGGCTCCTCTATCTCCATGGACAGGAGTTTGAACAAACTCTGAGAGACGGTGATGGACAGGGAAGCCTGGAGTTCTGCAATCCATGCCATCGCAAAGAGTCGGACATGACTGGGCAACGGAACAACAACTGATAAAGATTTAGGAAAAAGCTTAAACATATATCACTGTCTTTGACTTGCTCGTTTACACTGACATTTCCAGCAAGACCCCTTCCTGTTTTGGGGGTTGACAGTGAGACCACCCCACCCCCGCCGCCGCCGCCAGGCAGAAGTCAGCTTGGAACCGAGGTCCTCATCCTCAGAGCGAGCCTAGCAGCCAACCTTCCAGACTGTGATGAGAACAAGGATGCTCCTGTCTGCCACGGGCCTGGCGGGGCCCAGCCAGTGTCGGCAACCCCCCCCGCCGACTCCCCCCACCCACCGTCTGGGGGGCTTTGGCATAGACGTGAAGCAGCTCAGTCACCCTGAACCGGAGTTTTCCTCCTCCAGTTTAAATTAAGCAGCAACTAGACGTTCCCCCAGGCAGAGGCTGTACTCGTCATCCGTCACTTGGGNTCGGCAACCCCCCCCGCCGACTCCCCCCACCCACCGTCTGGGGGGCTTTGGCATAGACGTGAAGCAGCTCAGTCACCCTGAACCGGAGTTTTCCTCCTCCAGTTTAAATTAAGCAGCAACTAGACGTTCCCCCAGGCAGAGGCTGTACTCGTCATCCGTCACTTGGGCGTTGCTCATGGAAGAGGCCTGGCCTTCCTGGCAATAAAGTGAGCCCCTCATGCCCCGGCTGACTCAGTTTCCGGAGGTTTGGCAGCTTTGTCGGAGGTCTGGTTGACACACGGTAAACTAAACATATCCAAAGGGTGTGATCTGACATATTTGGACGAATGTATACCCTGGTGAAGGGCCTCCCAGGTGACCCAATGGTAAAGAACCTGCCTGCCAACGAAGGAGACACAGGAGACGCAGGTTTGGCCCCTGGGTTGGGAAGGTTCCCTGCAGGAGGGCATGGCACCCCACTCTGGCATTCTTGCCTGGAGAATCCCGTGGACAGAGGAGCCTGGCGGGCTACAGTCCACGGGAACAACATCAGATTTAATCTGTTCTGCTGTTGCTAATTTCTTAGTATAGAAGCTGTAATCATAAATTTGAAATTTTCCGTTTCCTCTAATAGGTATTTAGTGCCATAAATTCCCCAGTAAGCATTAGTTTATTGGCATCTCACAGGTATCGATAAGTTTTCATTTTCACTCAGCTCAAAATAATTTCTAATTTCCCATTTAATTTCTTTTCTGACCAGAGGGTTATTTGGAAGTGTATTGTCTAGTTTCTAAATATTTGGGGATTTTCCAGATCTCTTTCTGTTATTAAATGCCACTATAATACCATCTTTGTCAGAGAACATACTTTGTATGACAGTTTTCTTAAACTTAACAGTTGAGAATGTGGTCTGTATTGACGAATGTCTCACGTGCACTTGAAAGTGATGTGCATCCGGTTTGGGTAGTACTCTCTAAAAGTGTTAACCAGGTCAGGCTGTTTGACAGGGTTGTTCACGTCTTTCATGTCCTGACTGATTTTCTGTGTACTTGTTGTCATTAATTATTGAGAGTGAGAAATACACACCTTAAAACTGTGTATTTTGTGGTTTCTATTAGTTGCTCTATCAGATTTAGCTTTTCAAATTTTGAACTTCTGTTTCTATATATTAGACATTTAGGATTCTTAGGTCATTTTGATGAACTGATTGCTTTGTCATTATGAAATAACATTCAAAACTTCATAATATCACTTGCACTGATGTTAATATAGCCATTCTAGTCACTTCTGCATTAGAGATTGCCTGATATACCTTTTCCCATACTTGCAATTTTAATCTGTTTCTTTATAAGGTGCATTTCTTTTTAGCAACATATGGTTAGATCTTGTTTAGTTTAGTTTTATTTTGCTTTTATCCTGATGATGTCTGCCTTTTATTTGGGTCCATTTAATGTTAACATTTGATGTGACTGTTAAGTTTCTCTCTATCTTTAAGTCTATGATATTCTCTTTTCTGTCTGTTCCAACTGTTCTTTGTTCCATTTTCCTCTTTTACTGCCTTCTTCCTTTGGACTTGTTAAGTATTTTTATAATTCCATTTTTAAAAGCAGCTTTTATTCTTTACAATAATTTTGGGTTCACAGCAGCCCTGAGTGGACAGAGAGCTCCTATTCACCTGCTGCCCCACCACCACCACCTCCCCGTGGGCAGCATCCCCACCAGAGTGGGCATGTGGGCTCACCATCAGTGAGCCTACCTTGTTGAGTATTACCCAGAATCTACAGTTTACATGAGGATTCACTTTTGGTCTGGCTCCTTCTATGAATTTTGACAAATGTATTAATGTGACAGCATATGGGCACCGTTAAGAGTATCGTGCAGAATAATTTCGGTGCCCTGAAAATCTTTAGTGCCCCACCCCTTCACCTCCCCCAGGATCCCTGACAACCACTGATCTTTTTACAGTCTCCACAGTTCTGCCTTTTCCAAAAGGTCGTATAGTTGGGATCATACAGTATGTAACAGTTTCAGTTTGGCTTCTTTCGCTTAGTAATATTCATTTAAAGTTCCCTCATGTCTTTTCATGGCATGACAGCTCTTTTTTTTTTTTTTAGTTTTGAATAATATTCCATTGTCTGGATGTACCACAGTGTATTTATCCATTCACTCACTAAAGGGCATCTTAGTTACCTCCCAAGTTTTGGCATTTGTGGATAAAGCATCCGTATGCAGGTTTTCTTTGGACATAAGTTTTTAGATGATCTGGGTATATAGCAAAGGGCATGATTATTGGATCGTAGGGTAAGAGTTTGGTTTTGTAAGAAATCACCAAACTGTCTTTGCAAGTGATTGTTCCCTTTTGCACACCCATCAGCAATGAGTGAGAGCACAGTTGCTCCTTACTGTCACCATTTGCTGTTGTCAGTGCTTTAGAATTTGGGTGTTTAGAATACAGGTGTGTCGTTGTATCTTATTTTAAACTCCAGCTCCCTAATTACATATGATGTTGAGCATCTCTTTATAAAATGCCTATTTGCCATAAGTTACCTTTTTTTGGTGAGGTGTCAGTTCAGGTCTTCAGCACATTTTTTGAGTTGTTTTCTTATCGTTGAGTTTTAAGAGTTCTTTGTATATTTTAGATAACAGTCTACCAGATATGTGTTTTGCAAATATTTCCTCCCAGGCTTGCCTTCTTATTCCCTTGATGGTGTCTTCTGCAGAGCGGAGTTTTTAATTTTAATTCTTTCCACCTTACCAATTCTTTATTTTATGGATAGTGCCTTTGATGTATTTTAAAATTCATCACTAGACCAAGGTCATGTAGACTTTTCTCTTAGGTTATCTCCTAGAAATTGTATACTTTTGCACTTGACGTTTACATGACCCATTTTAATCTAATTTCTGTGATGAGGGTAAGGTCTTTTTTTTTTGGCATGCAGGTGTCCTGTCGCTCCAGCACCATTTGTTGAAGCCGTTGTCATTTTTCCATTGTATCACCTTTGTTCCCTTGTCAAAGATTGTTGGATTGTATTTACCTGGATCTGTCTCTGGGCTATCTGCTGTTGTACTGACCTGTTTGCCCATTCTTCTACCAATACTGCTCTGCCGTGACGTCTGTGCCTTTCAGTAAGTTTTGAAGTCAGCTTGTGTCAGCTCTTTATCTCTGCCCTTCTCTGCCCGAGCGGCGTTGGCTGCTCTGGTTTCGGGGTTGGTCGGTTTATTTTTGCCACTCCATGTGAACTTTAGGAGCTGTTTCCCAGTGTCCATAAAGTTACTTTCTGGGGTTTGGATTTTGGTTTCAGTGACTCTATAAATAAGGTTGGGGAAAAAAACTGACATCTTGACAGTATTGAGTCTATTCACAAGCATGCAATATCTCTTGCTACGTTTTAATTATTTCATTGATTACCTTCATCAGAGTTTTCTTGATTGCCTCACATAGATCTTAAACATATTTTGTTAGATTTTTACCTAAGTATTTCATTTTGGGGAGTGACTCGATGGACGTGAATTTGAGTGAACTCCCGGAGTCGGTGATGGACAGGGAGGCCGGCGTGCTGCAATTCATGGGGTCACAAAGAGTTGGACACGACTGAGTGACTGAACTGAACTGAACTAACTTAAAAAAAAAAATACTCATTTATGTAGTTGATGTGTTTGACTCCACAGGCTCCTAGCTGTGGCCCACGGGGTCCTCTCTCCTTGCCGTGGCCTGCGGGCTCTCCCCTCCCTGCCGTGGCCTGCGGGGTCTCCCCTCCTTGCCGTGGCCTGCGGGGTCTCCCCTCCTTGCTGTGGCCTGGGGGTCTCCCCTCCTTGCCATGGCCTGCACAGTCTTTAGCTGCAGCATGTGGCCTCTTCATTGTCAGACGTGGGATCTGGTTCCCTGACCAAGAATGGAACCCAGGCAACTCTGCCTTGGGCGTACAGAGTCTTAGCCACTGGACCATCAGGGAAGTCCCGTTGATTGATTTTGTATATTTATTATCCCTCATATCCTCCAGCCTAGCTATAATCACTTAGTTCCAAGAGGATTTTTAGTTAGCTTTTTGTATTTTCTACATAGACGATCATGTCATCCGTGAACAAAGACAATTTCTCTCCCTTTTGGCTAAAACTATGACTTTTTTTTTTAACTATATTATGTTAGTGCCTGTTTTAGGTATATACATCTTTAACTTAAAGTGACATTGTAAACTTGATGTTTATACCTTCTTCTCCCCGAGTGGTATCACTGTTATCATGCATCTTATTTGTGTGAAAATTATAAACCACAAAAACCATCTTTATTATTTTATAGCGTTTTCAACAAGAACAAAATCTTATATATTCACCCATGGAGTCAGCATTTCCTGTGCCTTTGTTTTTTTCTTACCTGCGCCTCCTGCTGCTGCTAAGTCACTTCAGTCGTGTCCTACTCTGTGCGACCCTACTCTGTGCGACCCCATAGATGGCAGCCCACCAGGCTCCCCTGTCCCTGGGATTCTCCAGGCAAGAACACTGGAGTGGGTTGCCATTTCCTTCTCCAATGCATGAAAGTGAAAAGTGAAAGGGAAGTCGCTCTGTCCAGTCTGACTCTTGGCGACCCCACGGACTGCCGCCCACCAGGCTCCTCCATCCATGGGATTTTCCAGGCAAGAATACTGGAGTGGGGTGCCATCGCCTTCTCCACCTGTGTTTTCATCTGGTATTGTTTTCTTTGTACCCGAAAGACTTTATTTTCAACTTTCTGAAAATGCAGGTCTGTTTCTGCTAAATCCTTTCTGCTTTTGTAATTCTGAAAAAGTATTTCACCTTGTTTTGGGGAAGAGCTATTTTCAGCCTGGTTTCCAATCCTGGTTAGCGGTTCTGCACCCCACCCTGCCCAGCACTTACACCATCTCCTCTTTCACAAGTTTCTGATGAGAGACCACTGTCATTCTTCCCCGTGTTCCTCTGTGCGTGATATTTGTTCTCTGACTGCCTTAAAGATTGTCTTCATCATCACTGGGCTTGATTGCAGTGTGCCTTGGTGTAGTTTACTTGGGCTTGGGGTTTGTTTAGCTTCTTGGATCTTGGAGTTTATAGTTGTGGGGTTTTTTTAAGTCAATTTTGGGGGGGTAATGGCCGTTATTTCTCAGTTATTTTTTTCTGTGTCTCTCCACGCTCCTCTCCTTCAGGGGACTCCAACTGCAGGTGGGTCTGGCCACTTGAAATTTTCTAAGAACGTACCGATATTCTTCTTGTGAAGTTTTTTGTCTGCATATTTTATTTGGGGTCTTTTATATTGCTGTGTCTTCAAATACACTTACTTTTCGTTCTGCAACGTAGTCTGTTATTAACCCCATCCCACTTATTTCTATCTCAAATATTGTACATTTCATTGACAGAAGTTTGGATTGAGTCTTTTTTTGTACCTTCCCTGTCATTGCTTAACTTTCGGAATACCTGAGGTTATTACAGTTGCTTTAATGTTCTCATTTGCTAATTCGGTGTTAGTTCTAGACCTGTTTTGACTGTTGGCTTTTTTTCCCTCCTCATCGTGAGTCATATTTTTCTGTTTCTTTGAATGCCTAGTAATCTTCCATTGCATGGCAGACATGATCAATTTTGCCTTGTTGGGTGCGGGATATAAATATGCTCGAGATTCTGGGACACAGTTCTATTGCTTAGAAAAGGTTATGTCATTTTGGTTTTTGCTTTCAAGATCTTTTAAGCAAGACCAGAGCATCTTTTAGTCTAGAGCAAATTCTTTCCCACTGCAGAGCTAAGAACTTTCCAGCTAGGCCGCCACTTTGTGAATTCTCATGTTCTTTCGTCTGGCTGGTGGGAGCGGGTTCTGCCCCTGGGTCTGTGTGAGCAGCAACGTCTCCCTGCAACCGTTGTGGGTGGTCCTTCCCCAGCTGTGCCTATGTGCTGGATGTTGCTGACTCCCCCGGGACCCCTCTGGATCCCTGAGATCTCCCTCTCTTGTCCTTGCTCTCTTTTCTCCAGCGTTCTCTCCTGTAAGCTCTGGGGGCCCTCACCTCCCTGGACTCACGGGTCCAGCCCCTCACCTCAGAGAGCCTTTGGGCTCCCCCTAAGCTCCCCATTCCCTGTGTCATGACCCAGAAATGTCTCAAGACAGGAAGCTGAGGAACCGTGGCTCACGTCATCTCTCCGGGGTCACTGTACCTTGTTGCGTAACGCCCAGTGTGTTGCACCCCATGGTTTTGTGGCTTCTGCCCAGGCTCTGCAGTGTTGTGCTGTGCTGGGGCGCGTGCCACTTGGTCCCCATCATTCCTGGGCGGGAAGTGAAAGTCTCTTTCACCCTGGTTGTTTCCACGTGATTTCGTTTCACCAAAGTGCAGATTCGTTTGCAAGCAGTCTCATGGGGAGCGTGAGTAACTTACTGGTTATTGTCAAGGAGAAAGTCATTCATTTGTTCATTTGCTCATTCAGGAGATGCTTGCCTGGCCCCCGCAAGGCCAGGAGAACACGGGAATAACCCAGACACACCTGTGGGGCTTTTTGGGAACCAGGTCCAAGGACTTTTAACAGCTCCCTTGGGGAAACTCAAGACGAATAAAGCCTTCCATCATTCATCCAGTTGACAGTCACTAAGAACCTGGCATGTGCCGGGCCGTCTTGGCACAGCCCCAAGGAGCATGCAGGCCTAGTGCTAGGTGTGTGATCAGAAAGCAACCACTGATCGCTGAGACTAGAATCCAGAGAACAGATAATGTACTGGTTTTGACCACGAGGTAGAAAGAGGACCCTTCCCAGAAAAGGTAGCCGTGGAACTGAACTTTGAAAGATGATCAAGGCGGGAACCAGAGGATTTGGGGCTCCAAGACGAAGGCTGGCAGGGGTGCTCCGTGCAGGGTTCATGTGCAGGCTCGGGGGATGGAGCTGCGGGAGATGCAGAGAGTTTAAGGCACATCAGATCTGTGGTTTAAGGGAAAAAATGATTATACTATCATTTGATAAGAGTTCAAAGGCATGATGGACTTTTGGTTTTATTGCCAAAACCAAATCATTTTTGTTTTCCCTGAAGGAACTTCACGGTGGTTTCTCAAGTAAAATTTCTAATTACTTCTGTTGGCGTGGGAGCATATTCTACACCAGACTCTTGAAGGTTGCACCACACAGGCCTTTCCGGGACACACAGGCGTGCCTTCCCCCCGGGTGCATGCATGCACACAGGGAGACCACTGGTGGGGCAGACAGGCCCACCTGACAGAAGCGCCCCCGAGGCCACAGGTCCAGGGAGGAATTGCAGGCAGAGAGCCCGGCTGCTGCACGGGCAGCTTTCTGATCAGGTGATCAATCTGGTAACTAAGGTCCTGTTTCCTGAATGAGTTGTCACACGTCCTCATCCTGCAGCAGGGCAGGTTGCCACCCTTACCTCCGTGCCACCCACCCTTTCCTATTGGCCCACCTCTCCTTGGGCCGCAGGGGACAGACTGGTCAGCGCTGTGTTGTGAAAGATGGGGTGATGTCGTGGGCAGTTGGGCTCCCCTGCTGGCCCCGGGGAGCAGGCTCTGCTCGTGCCGCTGGGTGGTCCTCTGCCAGCAGCAGGCCTGGCATTCATGTGCTTGCAGCCCCGTAGGGTAGAGAACGCACCACCCGAGAGCCAAGGACATACACCTGGATCCTGAGTGCCACCTGAACGAACTGTGGTCCCAAAGGGTCTGCCCAGCATAGTCTCCTCATCCTTGCTAAGGCAGTGGCCAGGCTGGCAGCCAGCAAACACCCGAGTCCTCTGAGAGTGCCTGGTGGAGGTTAGGGGTAGAGCAGTGCGACTTGAGGGGCAGGGACTGGGGCGGCCACATGTCGGGTACATGTCCCCGAGTCACCGTTGCAGGGAGGAGTTAAGAAGGGACCTGTCTTTGGGTGGGCCCCAGAAAGTGAAAGTGAAAGTTGCTCAGTCATGTCAGACTCTTTGCGACATCATGGACTATACAGTCCATGGAATTCTCCAGGCCAGAATACTGGAGTGGGTAGCCTCTCCCTTCTCCCGGACATCTTCCCAACCCAGGGACTGAAACCCGGTCTCCCGGCATAGCAGGTGGATTCTTTACCAGCTGAGCCACCAGGGAAGCCCAAGAATACTGGAGTGGGTAGCCTATCTCTTCTCCAGTAGATCTTCCCAACCCAGGAATCAAACCGGGACCCCAGCAGCCCACTTAAATTCAGTGACCTAAATGGAGAGGANTCTCCCGGCATAGCAGGTGGATTCTTTACCAGCTGAGCCACCAGGGAAGCCCAAGAATACTGGAGTGGGTAGCCTATCTCTTCTCCAGTAGATCTTCCCAACCCAGGAATCAAACCGGGACCCCAGCAGCCCACTTAAATTCAGTGACCTAAATGGAGAGGACATTCCACATGGGCCCCACTATGTGGAGTTCCAGGTGCCAGGGCCAGAAGGACAGACAGCTGTAGAGGTAGGACACAGAGCTTGGTCCTGACCAGGGGCTTCACCTGGCCCCACACGGGGGCAGGGGGACCCAGCTGTGCTCACACTCAGCTGAGGCCAGGCCTCCCTGCCCAGGGTGACCCCCACTCATGCCTGCTGCCCCCCCCCCAGGGTGTGACCCCAGCCATCGAACTCCCTGCCCCCGTGACAGCAGCTGCTCATTTCCAGTCTCGGTGCCCAGCCTGGGCCAAAGGCCCGCTTCTCAGATTCCGGGAAAAGCAAATTTATCAGCTCGTGAAAAGGGGAAATGTTTACAGGAAAGGAAGGCACAAAACGAATGAATAATTGCAGCCCCATTCTCGGTCCCCAGAGGCCAGTATTCTAGGCTCTTGCTTTTATTAGAAAAGTGAGCCAGAGCGAGCCCCTCTAGACAACCAGGAGCCGCCTCCTGCCATGTCCCTCCCTGCCTAGGACGCCGAGCGCGGAGAGCCCGGGAGTTCAGCCCCAGGCCAGCAGCTGCCAGCGCGCCTCTGGGCCACTCTGCCCGTGCGTGTGCCTGGCACGAAGGCCCTGCTGGCCCCCGAATCACAGCCTTCAGCCTGCTTCTTCACCAGCATCACCTTGATGTCGCGCAGTGCATTGGGCCGCTTCCCTTGAGCCCGCAGACTTTCTTGTTAACAGCAAGTTCTCTGTGGCTCCCTGGGCCCCAGAGTGGCTGCCGTGATGATGGAGGGGATGGGGGTCGGGCTTGAGCAGCTGAGGCCACTTCCCAGCTCTGTCCCTCACTCATCAGTCGGTGAATTCCCCCCACCTTACGGGGCCCTGGGTGGGAACCGTCAGCTCGGTAATTAGTGGTGATGAGCTACTCTGGGGTTGACAGAAGACACCGTTCCTGCAGTAAGTGTTCTGAAGAGGCGGGGACACGAAGGACACAGTGCTATCCTGGGGTGGGCGTGGCTGGGGCCCCAGGAGGCAGTAGCATCCCTTGCTGATGGCCCCGGGAGGAAGTGGCGGCCAGCTGGATGGTGACATTGAAGGTCACGCCTGGTGAGCCGTGTGCAGACAGAGCCACCCGCTGTGCACACACGTGTGCACATGTGCGTGCATATATATGTGCACGCAGCCCCAAGGCTGGCTACTTTCCCAGCACCCCCCCCCCCCGCCCCTCAGGCCAGGCCACCAGCATCCTGCTTCCTTGGGGCCCCTCCCAGGGCCTTCACCTCTCCTCTCTGCATCACCGCCACCCTCTCTCTTCAGTCCGGGGGACCCTCTGCACCCGTGCCCTCAGGCTGTCTCCTGCCGAAACCCCAGTCACTGCCCAGCTCCCTCCAGCTCCCCCGGCCGTGAGGGCTGCTCTTCCTCTCCTCTGTCCTGCCCACCCAGGCGACCTCCCTTGCCAGTCCACCAGCCCCGCCCACCAGCCCAGGAAGCTGTGCTCACGCCCCGCACCTGCCCACCCCTCACCGCCTTCCAGCCAGCCCGCGTCTCTCCCACCCCTGTCCCATTTCCTTCCTCGACCAGCCCCTCAGCAACATGTGGTGTGCCAGTCGAATGCTTCTGCCTTCCCCACAAGAACTCGGGCTTCGGGAAAGCAGGCCCTTGTTTGCCTGTCTATTTTATTTCTTTCTAGCAGAATGCCTGACACGGAGGAGGAGCTGGTGAAGGGTCCTTGGAGGAAGGAATGTAGTAACCAGCCGGCTGGTCTCAGGCAGCAGGGCTGCGTGGCCAAGGCCCACAGAGAGGGCAGGCGTCCAGCCCAGTGCGTGTGATGGGCACCTGGGGGACGCTGGCGTCGCTGGGCATGGAGAGGGCAGCGTGGAGCAGGGGTCCGTGTGAGTGGGAGGCCACTGCTCCGTCAATGCCGAGGCCCCGCCACGGTGGCCCTCCCCCACCCCGCCTCGTTTTCCACGATGGGCTGCCTCCATCTGCTGCTTTGCCCGGTACCAGGGGGCGATTGAGCCTTAGGACGAGCTCCTCCATTGTAGCCAGGGCCTCTGGCTGCCCTGGGGAAGCTTCATCTCCACATACTATAATTTTAATGATCCCAGTCAGCACTAGTGTTTACTCTGGATTTTCGTTAAAAACCTGTTAAAGCCGCCAGCACGTGGAAAGACAGAGGCAAGAAAACTCGGGTACGCCAGGCATTGGTCTGGCGTGGCCGGCCTTGCCACACCGCCTGCCAGGCGGGCATGGAGCTTGGCGCCGTGGAGGGAGCCAGGCCTCCCCATCCCCGTGCACGCAGACGTGCCCTGGCCGCGCCCACCTGTGCTCATGCACGTGGGCCATTTGACTTGAATCACGGTCACTCTCCATTTGGACCCCAGGAGGTCCTGTGAGCGGGCTATATCTAGGCCTCAGAGACTGGCAGGACAGGTCAGTAGCCGTTGGCCACGTGTAGGCAGCGGGCACCCCCGCCGTCCCTACAGGCCGGGCTGCAGCAGAATCACACTCCCGCCAGCAGCATGGCCAACGGCCGCCGAGTCGTCTCCCTGCCTGTCCCACCTGGGCAGCTGTCCGGATCCCTGCCGGGCAGCGTGTTCTCCAGGCCCCCGCTCTGAGCAGGTGCAGGGGCTGCAGGACCTGTGTCCCAGGACACACCTGGCCGGATGTGGGTGCTGTGCAGAGGCGGTTGGGGTCGGCATGTGCACACGCACAGCACGGCCATCCTGGGGTCTGAGTCAGGAGAGGCGTGTCCTCCTCGGCCGCCGCTCCTGCAGGGTATGCTTGGAGCCAGTCACCCCACCCCCCCCGGGGGAGTGGGTGCAGGCGGCCAGCGGGCTCCTTACAGCTGCACAGTCCAGTCCTCAGTGACCTAGGCAGAGTCTCCTGTCCATGTACATGTTTTACTTGAAAGCGTGCAGTTAGGTCCCTGTTTCGGAAGAGTGGGCACACAAGGATGGCTGCCGGGTGTCCACCGAAGTCAGTTACATCCTGCCCCGGGCAGGGCCTGGGGGCTCCGAGGCTCAGAGGAAGGGTGCTAGAAAGCCCCGGGACCGGCGGGACCCCTGACTTCAGCACCTGCTGCGGCTTCAGCATGACCTTCTTCCACTGGCCACACTGGACTGGGGCCCACCCTGAGGAGCCCCTTTTAGTTTAATTACCTCTTTAAGGGCCAGCTCCCCAAATACTTCCCTGATGGGTGTCCCTAGTGGCTCAGATGGTAAACAATCTGCCTGCGATGCAGGAAAACTGGGTTCGATCCCTGGGCTGCAAAGATCCCCTGGAGAAGGGAATGGCCACCCACTCCAGTATTCCTGCCTGGAGAATCCCATGGACAGAGGAGCCTGGTGGACTACAGTCCACAGGGGTGCACAGAGCCAGACACGACTGAGTGACAACACTTTCAACACTCCAAATGCAGTCACATTCTGAGCTGCAGGTGGTAGCGTTTTAGTAGATGAATCTGACAATTTAGCCCCAGCTTTAGACATGACATACACTGGAATCCATATAATACAGGTGCTCACAAAGAAGTTAAGTATAGCAGCAATCCCATAATGCAGAAGTGGTAACCAGGAGCAAAGAGGCTTATCATCGTCTAAATTAGTTCCTGGGTACATCTTTTATAAAAACGAGATGTAATGGAAAACGAAGATGTACAATTATCCTTCTTCTTCACGTACACAGTCAGCGTCTTTCCATAGCAGCTGTACGTCTACAACGTGACGTTTCGTGATTGCATAGTGTTCTTTCATACGCTAACCTGTGTAACGTGTGTTTCCTAATCTGTGTAGCCTGTCCCCTCTATTTTTGGACCATAGACGGTTTCCGGTCTCTCCGTGTTATAATCCAGATGTGCCCACACCATTAACCTCCTTGAAGTGACACTCATTGTGTCTGTTTCTCGAAGCTGTTTGCTACTTATTTCTAGATTGCCCTGCATACACACTATAGCGTCTAGATGCTAACCAGCCGTGTCTGTAAATGTCCATTTCCCTTGACGCTTGCCAGCAGTGGCTCATATTTGCCTTAGAAACCAGTGCCAGTCCACTGAGTCAGCACGGAAAAGCACGGCCTCCTCTCTGCTTTTTCTGCCCGCTGCCCGGGCTTGGCTTCTCGCCACGTGGGCATCAGCTGTCTGTGCTTCTTCTTGGATGTGGCCCCGGCATGTCTGCTGGGTTCCTGCCTCTGTTCAGAGTGTGGGCCCGGCCAGCTCCCACCACCTTCCCATCTCTGCCCTTGGCTCCCGCGTCTCCTACATCTGGAAGCTTCTCCCTGCCCTCCCACCTTTTTCTGCCCAAAGCCCCACCTGGGCCCGTCTCTCTGTCTCAGGCTTCGTCTGTTGGTGCCTTGCGTTTCTCCCTGCGTGGAGCTGGCCGACCACCTGCTTCAGAACACGTGGCTGGAGTGAGGAAAGCGGGGCTTTGCGATCAGACGGGGCAGGTGGTGTGCTCCCGGAGCCCTCGGAGGCTGCCTGTCACCTGTGATCTGAGGACTCGCCCTTCCCGCTTGGCACGGCTGTTGTGAGCAGTGAGATAGGTGTTGTGTGAAGGCCGTGGTCATCACCGTGGGCCTCGCAGCCTCAGGAGGGGGCAGCAGCAGGTACAGTGCTGTGACTGGCAGTGGGCTTGTGCCCAGGCTCGCAGTCGTGCGGGGGGCACACACTCGTAGTAGGGAGTCAGGACCTGTGACGACGCTGTAGCAGCAAGCTTGTGGACGCCCAGACCAGCGATGCCCTCTGGAGAACAGACGCTCGCAGGGGATGCGATGTGGGCCTGGCTTTCCCCTTGAGGAAGGTGCTCCGGGAGGAGCCAGGTTCAGACGCCAGGCAGGCAGACCCCAGCCCTGAAACCCCTCTGTGGTTTTCTCCGGTGGGGAGCTTGGAATTGGAGGCCCTAAGGGCAAACACCTTGCGCCGAGTGCGTTTTCAGGGACTAGCTTGCGCGTCCCCACGCATTGCCGGGTTAGCATGTTACAGGGAAGGAATCAGAAGTGCCCTGAAGTGGCCTGACCCCTGCGAACTCCAGGGTGTGGTAAACCTGTGAGCCCTGATGTGAGTGGTGTCTGATATCAGAGACCCTGGTGCAGGGGTCAGTGCCTGTGTTTTGAAGGAAGGCTGCAGGTGGGGCCGCAGTTTTATGAGCATACAGCCGTCATGCTCACCCTGGGGATGGAGGCTCAGAGGTGCGCTGGGGCCTCGGGGCACTGCAGAGGACCGGTCCCAGGATGGTGGGGCAGGGCCTTAGGACTCTGGCCGTCTCTGTTCCCAGGCTGGAGCGGAGCTGAGAGGCTACCCGCCCAGGGACAAGTCTCCCCACCAACAAAGCAGGGAAGCTCCTCCTCCTTCCCGTGGCTGTTCCTCAATGTTTGGGGCCAAAGGGGTTTGTCAGGTCCCCTTGAGGTCTTGTGAAAAAGGGGAAAAAAGCAAAACACCCCACTGTTGAGTAGCTTCGTGTGTTAGATGTTGTGTCTATGAAAACTGCTCCGTGATTATTTTTGTACTTGTAACCCGTTTGGGGATAAAGAGTTTTGCGTCCTTAAAGGGGCCACTGCCGGTTTCCGAGCTCTGGATCGGGTGCCAGAGAACCTGGCTGAGTGAGTCTCCCACTCCCAGCCCCACCGAGGTCCCTGATGGGAGGGGTGCCAGGGGCGTGTGATCTGGGTGCATCGTCCTCACCCTATGAGTGCGAACCCACTTGTGGGAGAAGGACGCTCTTGGGTATAACTCACTAGCAGAGTGGAGCGGGCCTTGCATTCCGAGAACACGGGTCTCACACACCCACGCCTCATGCTCTTGCTTTCAGCCTCCAGAGTCTCCCCGACTCAGCACATGGGGCGTGCCCTTCCCCCTGGACCCCGGCTCCGTAGCCTGCCCGAGGGACTTCAGTATCTGCCTTCTCTAGTCAGTGGTAGGAATTCTGAGCCATGCACGAATGAGTCTCCTCCTCTTAACTCAGTCTCTTTCCCTCACCTCGCCTCCTCCTGCCTGGGCCCAACCATCCTTCAAGACACTGGCCGCTAACCCCTCGGGCCCCAGGTATCTCAAGGATCGGGTGAAAACTTTGCACAATTTGTCCAGGAAGGCGCAGACTTGCACAAGTCCACACCACATGCCTGTCCTTCCAGGGGGGCAGCCAGGACCCTGTGGAGGTGGGCTGAGCTTTCAGACCCCCCACCCGCTGTGGACTCTCCCCAGCTCTGCCTGGTCCTCCCTCCTCCTGCCCCCAGAACTCCAGTGTCTGCCCAGATCCCTTCTGAGCACGGTCTGCAAGCAAGGAGCAATAGGGTGGAGGACGGACGAACTAGCCGGGGGCAGGGAGGGCTGGCAGGGTGCATGGACTGGGATGAGACCCTCCCCAGCTCTGGGTGGCCCAGAGAGGTGTCCAGTGTTCCTCTGGGGGAACCCAAGTATCTGCTGACCGAGACTGACCACAGAGTGCCTTTAATAACCATTGGTCTTGCGGTGCTGAAGACCTGCTGTGTGCCAGGTGCTAGGCCTGAGCGGGGAGAGAAGATAGAAGCCCTGGAGGGGCATCGTCTCATAGGGTGGCGGCGGGGGTGGGTGGCAGAGACATGCAGCCGTGGGACCAGAACACACACACACTTTCTGCCAGGCATTGGCGTCTCCTTCACCCCGAAGCCCTTGGAACCCACTGGCGGGATCTGACGCCCAAAGCCCACCTGGGCGAGGGGACTCAGATCCCCTGGGCCTGGCTGGCTCAGATCCGGCCGTCCTTCCCTTGGTCCGCACAGAACCCCCGGGGACGAGGGCTCCCCCATGATGACGGCTGTGGGACTGGTGTGTCTGGGCATTCAGACTCTGGAAGTGCACTCGCCGGAGGCGTAAGCAGCCTGGCTGAGTGGGCGTCCAACCTGGTGCTGGGAAAGTGGGGGTGGCCGCTCCAAGACAAGGGCGGTGCTGGAGCCTAGTGTGAAGTGTGGCCAGGGGCGTGGGCTGTGGGCGTCCTCCCTGGGGCCTCCCCAGGGCCCTCCCTCTGTGACGGGCTCTGTCCTGCTCTCACCGCCGTCTCCCATCCCCGCCTCCCTCCAGGATGGCACTCGACCCCCGTGGTGTCGTGCCTTCTGTGGCCCCCGTCCTCCTCCTTTGCAGCCGCAGCTTCAGTGAGTGCTCCCGCCCACTCCTCCCTCTCCCAGGCCCTCTCGAGCCCCCTCCTTCCCCTCGCTCACCGCCTGGGGCCCCGTCACCTGTCCTGTCACTGCACCATCACTGGCCGATCACATCGTCCTCCTCACGCCTTGTCCACTCGGCTCCTGGGACACGTTTCTCCCTGGGGTCACGCCGTCCACTCCCCTGCTGTCTCTCCTCATCCCCCTCCTCCAGGCGTCGCGGGGCCCCTGGGCTCTGACCTGCGCCCGGACGCTCATCCAGGGCAGCTCTGCTTCCACCGCCACCCTCGGCTCCTTTCTTAAAGCGGGGACGTGGCTTATCTCTCACAGGGTTTGGCCCTCTGGTCCTGGTGTCTTCACAGAGCCATGCAGCCAGCACCGAGGCCTGGTTTCAGAGCAGTCTCCTGGCCCCGCCACGAAGGTCCGTTCCCAGTAGTTGTCACTCCCCATCTCCCCCCGGGGCCCCCGGCGACCACCCGTCTGCTTCCTCTCTTACCATCTGCCTGCTCTGGACAGTCCACATCAGTGCATCTCACGGCACATGGCTTTGCACCCAGCTTTCATGGAGTGCGGGGTTTCCGAGGTGCATGCATACCAGGATACTTGTCTGTGTCCAGCCTGTCCTCAGCCCCTCACACCCCTCCCTGGGTGTCTAAGGGGCCCTGCGGCTCACCATGCCTGCATCACGTTCTGCCTACTCCAGGCTCCCCAGTGGCCTCCTCCCTAATCAGCCCACACGGTGGCTCAGGCTCCGCCCCTGGGTGCCTTCCACGCCAGCGATGTGCTCGCGAAGCCTCCAGAACACCGCCAGGTCTGGCTGCACCTTCCATCGCTGCCGCCGCTCCATCGCTCCCCAGTCACTTGCGGGAGCCCCCTGACGGGCTCAGCTCCCATCCCGCACTGCCAGCTCCTGCAGCCCCGGGGAGCCTGCAAGGCCAGGGTCCCCTGTGTTTTCCATCTCACCTGATGGAAGGACCACACACTTTTGCCTGGTCCCTGGGGCCTCCGAACCCACTCCCCCTTTGCCAGCATTCTTTCTCCGGGTGTCTGTCCGTACGTCTGGCCCCCGCTCACAGAGAATGTCCCTGACAGCCAGTGTATACCAGCCTCCCACCCTGCCCTCCTCCTCCACTCCTCAGGTCTGCCCGCCCGGCCAGCTGAGAAGTGTGCGTGTCTGTGCGCACATGTGTGTGTGTGCACGTGTGTGTGTGTGTTCACTTGTCTGCTGCTTTCCTGTGGGCTCAGTGAGAACACCTGAGCCAGGTGAACAGACGGACAGAAGGACAGACCTAAAGAGCTCTCTGCAGGGGAAGACAGACCACAGCTTTCCCCAGATTCTGTTTCTCTAGGACCAGATAAAGACATTTCAGTAGAGAGTCGTTTTCCTAGATGAGTCCACGGTATGTCTCATTCTTCCAGAAGGCCAGGCGTTAGTGTGGTTTTCGTGAAAGAGCCTGACCCGTGCATTCAGACAGAGCCACACTTTAACCCCAGCACCGCCTGAGGGTACAATCACATCACTTAGCTCTCCGAGCCTGGGTATTTTTCCTTCTCTTAACCCTCACTTACTAGGCCACTGAGAAGACAGGGTCATTTGAAACATGCCTGCTGCTGTATCTGTATCCGGCTAGTGTCAAGCCAAGGCCTTCAGTAAATACTCCTCTCTCTCCTGTTTGATGAGAGAATGTAGAAGTTTCCACCAGCTCTGTTGCTAAGACCTGTTCTACTTCCAGGAAGCCGGGTGGTGGTGTGGCTAGTGGTGGGCTCAGGGTTCCACCCCAGCCGTGCAGCCCTGTGACCCCTGGAGCCTGGGCCTGGGTTTCCACCCTCACTTTCCGGGTGAGCTGCAGCGAAGAGGGGCTGCCCAGGGCTTCTGGCCCCATGGAACCTGGCCTGACTGGCTCACCCGCTTCCTAAGCAAACAGGCACTGCTTGGAAGGAGGTGGTGGTGGCAACGATGAAATTGTTCTGGAGAACAAACTGTGTCCAGCGTCCCGATTTGCATTCCGGCTCCTGACGTGCTCATTACAGCCTTTCTTCAGGGGTCTCTAAAGATGTGCTCATTACAGCCTTTCTTCAGGGGTCTCTAAAGCAGCAGCTCTCCCTCCCCTC
Source organism: Oreotragus oreotragus (assembly GCA_006410675.1). Lineage (NCBI taxonomy): Eukaryota > Metazoa > Chordata > Mammalia > Artiodactyla > Bovidae > Oreotragus > Oreotragus oreotragus. Next base: position 162,627 of record SJYX01009724.1, on the reverse strand, counting down.
AGTCAGGGATCTGCATCTGAACTTGGTACCAGAGCTGGGGGACGGGGGCCACGTAGGGAGGGGGGACAGCAGACAGGCAGGGGGGCAGGGGGGCAGCCAGACCGGGCATGAGGGGCGCTGGAGCTGGGAACAGGGCACGGCAACCCCCTCCAGCGTTCTTGCCTGGAGAATCCCACAGAGAGAGGAGCCTACAGTCCATGGGGTCGCGCAGAGTCGGACACAACTGAAGCGGCTGAGCTCGCACTCCGAGTGCAGAGGGAGGGGACCGCCCGGCACAGGTGCTCACACCGTGTCCTGTCCCATCCCCGGACTCCAAGGGCCATGCTGGCAAACCTGGGCTCAGACTCCCAGCCACGACGGAGGTGTGTGTGTCAGGCTAGGAGGGTGAAGCGCCTTCCGTCCTGGCTGGCCAGCCTGGTTTAGAGCTGCTGAACATCTGGCCCCAGGGGAGGCAGTCCCCACCTGTGCTCCCGCCCTGAGCCCAGCTGGCCGCATGGCAGGCCCGGCCTGGCAGGTCTCTTCCCAAGCCCTTGGCAGCAAAGGCCTCGGCAGCCTGCCCCCACGTGTCAGAAGCCTTGGACCCCTCTCCAGGGTGCTGCTCTGCGGCCAGAATGGCTTTCCTGCTAATTAAGCAGACAACACAGCACGCAGTCAGCGTCCACGTTGCTTTTAAACATTCCCTTTTACTCCTGGAAGCAGTGCTGTGCTGGCCCAGAGAGGTATGGGCTGCCTCTCACGTGATGGTAGGAGGCTGATCGGTCAAACCAGGAGGGCGCGAGGGTGGGGCAGAGAGGCTGAATAATCACCCCGTCCCCTCCAGCTCAGTGATTCAAGGTCCCCACACCTGCTCCTTCACAAGCTTCTCCGAGCCGAGCATCACCTCCTCTGTGCTTCTCCGGAAAGCGCCCCAAGCCCTCCCTCCAGGGAACCTCGCCCTGCACACCTCTCTCTGCCCTTACCCCCATGCTGCCCTGACCCCTAGCCTGGGAGCTGCACTCACCCCCCACACTCACCCCATCCTCGGGGCCTCTCTTGAAGCAGGGGTGGAGTGGCGTTGCTGGAGGTGGGAGTGAAAAGGAGCGTCCAGTGGTGTCTGCAGGGTCCATCTGATGCCACGTGGGGCAGCTAGGGGCCTGGTCTGCTGTGTGTACTGGAGCAGAATAGGGGGCCTGGAAGGAGCTTGGCGTGGGGGCCAGGTTTCAGAGGGGAAGGAGCATGGGCTCAGAGCCCAGAGGAGGTGGTTCTGGGTGGAAGGGGCAGCTGTGATGCCGTCAGGGGGTCAGGTGAGGATGGAGAGCTTGGCCTGGAGCCCAGGTCAGACTTCCCAGAGGGGCGAGGAGTCTGACGGGCTGCCAGGACTAAGTCAAATTGTCCCAGGCATGAGCGTGGGTGTGGGGCAGCCCAGGTGATGTCAGGCCTTTCCTTAACTTCGCTGGGCTTCAGCCTTCCATCCATAAAAAGGCAACACTGATACCTTCTCTGCAGCAGGGGGCGGGGTGCTGGGGGGCACAAGGGTTAAAGGAGTCTCTGACCAGTGCCCACCTCAGTGACAGTGAGCGGTGAACCCACCGTCTTATAGCCCAGAGTGTCGTCACACTAGGAGGACGGCACATGGCCGTCCAGGGTGGCTGGCACATGCCCCGGGGACTTCCAGAACCCAGTGAGCCCCACAGCGCCCCCACGCCCTGATGAATTCCCAGGGCTCCAGGGTTCCCCAGCCTGGGCCGAGTGAACTCATCTCCCAAGACGTTTCCTGGCCTCTGGCCCTTTAGACAGTTCACTGAGCCAGAAGGACGGGGAGCTCCTTGTCTCTGGGCTTTGGGGCTGGGGGACTATGAGTCTGCAGACCCGCTGGAGTTCCCGGCCTGTTCAGGGCTGAGGGGCTCGGCCTCTCTCGTGGGCCTGGCCTGAGAGACGCCATAGGGTTAGGCTTAGGGTTGGGTTTAGGGTTAGGGGTTAGGGTTTGGGTGAGGGTTAGGGGTTGGGGTTGGGGTTAGGGTTAAGGTTGGAGTTAGGGTTAGGGGTTAGGGTTTGGGTTACGGTTATGGGTTGGGGTTAGGGTTAGGGGTTAGGATTTTGGTTAGGTTTAGGGTTAGGGTTAGTATTTGAGGTTAAGGGTTAGTGTCAGGGTTAGGCATTAGGTTTGGGGTTAGGGTTAGGGGTTAGGGTTTGTGGTTGGGGATTAGGGTTGGGGCTTAGGGTTAGGGTTGTGGATTATGATTAGGTGTTAGGGTTTGGGATTGAGGTTTAGGGTTAGGATTTGGGGTTAGGGGTTTAGGATTTGGATTAGGGTTTGCTCAGCCTCCGCAGCCGCTCCTCTGGCCTCAGCCAGGGCTCCCTGGCTGATCCCGTACCATTCCCAAACTCCAACACAGAGACAGGTTTTGGCTCTCCATCTGGCATGGGGTCCTGAACCCAGGCCTGGAGTCCTGAGGCCCCGACATCTTTGGGGTGGTTGGGATGAGATTTAGGTCACAGACACCATGGGCCTGGTGATGAGCTGTTAGGGAGAATGCAAGTGACCCAGCTTTCTTTTGTACCAGCCTTGGGGTGCCGGGCCCACTCACTGAGCCACGAACTTGGCATTTTCCAAGCTCAGCCGGAGCTCTCAGACGGACCTGCCGGCTCCTAGACCAGAGAGCCCCCCCACAGGACACTGGGATCTGATAGTCCCCTAGGGTGGGCAGGGGTCACGTGTGCCCTCCAGAGCTCGGTGCCCTGATGACATCACACTGCCGTCCCCCTAGCTCCCCAGGGAAGAGGCGGCCCCACACACCGCTGCCTGTTTCCCGAGCCCCGTGGAAGGACCCAGTGGCCCTGGGCAGGTGGCGGCCCTGGCGCACCTACCGCTCCAGGACGTTGGTTGGGGGTGCAGGTCACTGCGTGTCCTGAGCACCTGCTGGGGACACAGGAGCAGGCGGGCCCCTCCTGACCTCGCTCAGCCTTTGCTGGCAGGTCATGAAGCTGCGGAGAAACAGCCTGGTTTCGTGGGGGTTCTGGTGAGGTCACACTGGCCTGGACTTGCCCCGGCTCTGCCACACCCCAGCTGCGGGCCCGGCACAGGGTCCAGGGAGGTGACCGTGTTCTCGGGAGTGGTGGAGGCCCAGTTCCCCAGGGTCATCCATGAGCCCCTAATCCCCACCCCCACCCTCCTGCATCTCTGGTGACTTCTTTTTGTCTTTAATTTTTCATTTTCAGTTAATGAGAAACCACTAGGCAAACAACCAGTGAGGCCCACGTCAGCTTTCGACTGAGGCTCAACCCCGTTCACGGGAGTGGAGGGTGGACACAGCCCCTGAGCTGAGAGGCCTTCTCACAGGGGTCCCCAGCCAAGGGGGTGAGAAGTTCGTCCTCTGCAAACTTAAACACAGGCCCTGAGGCTGGGGGTTGGGGGGACAGGCCTGCTGTTTTCTGTAGCAGGGCCAGACATGCGGAAGTCACCACCAAAAAAGATGGGAAGTGCCGTGACCTGGAAGAGATTTAAGAGCTCACCTGTTCCATCAGCCGGTGCTGAGGGGGCCGCCGGGGGGTCTGAGCAGGGACTGAGGGCCTGGAGCCTCCCTGCTGGGGGATACGGAGCCCTGGTGACCTTGGAGGAGCTCACGCCCTGCTTGGTGCTGAGAAGGAAGCAGTCACAGCTCAGAGCTTTAATCTCAGAGACAGACAGGGCCAGGAATTGGGCGGGCAGGAGCTTTAGGGGCTCCTTGCTCTATTTGGGCGGGTGCAGGAGGGCTTCTCGGAGGAGGGAGCAAGGGCTCAGGGCCTGCAGGGAGAGGGGGAAACCTTCTTGGCTGTGGGGCCTCTGAGGATACCAAGTGCATCAGAGAAGCCAGCAGTCCTTCCAGAGTGGCGCGAGGCCCGTCTGGGAGCAGAGGGCCATGAGTCAGCCGGGGGCCCCTGGGCAAGGGCCTTCTCTTCTGGCTCAGGGCTGCCTAGGCGGCCCCTTAGCCTGAGCCCGGTCCAGCCCCGGAGCCTTTCACAGCGCATCATGCAGGACGGGGGTGCGGCCTGCCCCAGCTCCTCCTCTGCACATGGAGGGCCCGGCCTGCAGGAGAGGCAGCGGCCCCCAGACACCTGCCCTCCACCGGGCTCAGCTCCGGTGGAGGGGACACGGAGGGCAGCAGACAGGAGCTGGCGTGGGCCCCCAGGAGATGGGCCCCTTGGAGCTGGTTGGCCTGCACTCATTTTCAGGGGGCCCGCCCTAGTCCAAGAAAGTCTGGACCCTCATGTGTGTGAGCCCCCTGGAACCTCTGGGATGCTCAGGGCCCGCCTGAGAAGCCAGGCCGGGGCTTCTGTCCACAGGGTCGCCTCTGGCGAGGGTGCTTAGGCCCAGCACAAGGTCCTCACCGCATGGATGGCCGGCTGGGCCCATCGTCTGCAGGCTGGTCTGCTCTGGCGTCTCCCTGCCCTGTCTGACCCCTGTGCCCCGGGTCGGGGCAGGGGCAGTGGGTTTGTGCAGGCCTCAGTACCCCCCACCCCATCCCCTACACTGCGAGCTCCACCAAGGGGCTTTCTGCAGTGCTGCCCGCCCTGGCCTAGGCAGAGGGTCCACGGGGGGCCCCTTACTGCCTCCTCCTGAGCCCCTAAGCCCACCTGCCAAAGGGCTGGCGGCCAAGTCTTGGCAGGGCAGCGCCCTGGGGGCTCAACGGGCACCCCTTCTCACGGCCAGGAGTGGCCCGATCCCAGTCCAGCGCAGGGCAGCTGGCTCAGCACCGCCGTCAGTCCAGCAGCCCAGCTCCCGTAGTTTGGGCGCACAGTCCGCTTGGCAGGTTCTCTTGTGGCCCGTGTCCTTCCTGAATGATCTGTGTGCTCTGGGGTGCTACGTGTCTATGGGAAGCTTTGGCTGTCACTGCTTAAAGAGTCCGTCTGACATGATAAGTGTTGATCGAGCACCAGGCAGGTGTCAGGCCCTGGGCCGTGTGCAAAAAGGCTGAGACTGGGGCTGCGAACTGTGGGGGGACAGTCCTGGCACAGCAACTAGATGCCAAGTGAGCCCACATGCCGCCCTGGCTCAGCAGAGAGAGTGGTCTGAAGTGGACCTGGAGGGCTGAGCCCAGGCCTGAGCACCATGAAGCCTGTCTTGAAGCCATCCAGTTCATTCCTCCCATGTTATATATAGATGAACAAGCAGAGGCTCAGAGAAGTTAAGTGATTTCCCTAAGGTCACACAACAAGCCATAGGCAGGCCTTGTTCATTCATCAGTTCGGTGACTGAACCCTGAGCCCTGCCTTGAAAAAGCTCACCTTCAATGAGCTTCAAATCAATGAGACATTTTGTCAACGGAAAATCCTTGCATGAGGCTGTACATGATATAGCCTTGTGCAAAGCTGGGTGTGATTCAGGAAGTCTTCCTGGAGAGAGTGCTGCTTGAGCTGAGTTTTTGGCAAGGCAGAGAGTATCGGGGGTCCTGTGAGGAGGTGATGGACGGTAGGGGGGGTGTCACAGGGCGCTGGGGAAGGGCAGGCAGAGGAGGAGTGGCAGGTGGTCTTCAGATTGGTCTAGAAGACTCTGAAGGCCATCAATCCTGTATCGACACCCTTTTACATCTTCCTAATGGAAACCCTTTCTCTTCTTGGCTGTCTCCCCCTACCCTCCAACCCTCTGGACTGACCCAGGAATCCAGAGACCTGGCTTCTAGGCCTGGCCCCACTACCAGACAGCAGAAGGTCTACAAATCCTAGGGAGACCCAAGGTACCCGGGCCCTGCTGGGCACCGGGGGATGGAGGGAAAGCGTGCACACATTTTTGTGCAGGCAGGACCCCAGGTAAATGCCGAGTGCTGAGCACAGCGCAGGTGAGGCTGAGCTGGACAGGCAGACAGGGCAGCTTTAACAGCCTGTGCAAAGGTCCAGTGGCATGAAACCAGCTGCACAGCCCCTTCCCATGCCCGCTGGGATGACCCCCTCCCCCAGCGTGCCCCTCCCTCCAGCCCTCAGCTCTCTCATCTGGGCAGGAAGGTCTTAGATTCCTCCCTATTCTCCTGGCGCCAGGAGCCACCTGTGCGGTCTGACCCTGCGGGGGAGGTGGTCTGGGGCTGGGGTGACCTTGTGTGGGGAGGACCAAGCTGGACGCAAAGCCACAGGAGCCGTGGAGGGGCCTGCCTGGGTGGCAGCGATCGCCGCTTTATCGAGTAAGTCTTGAGAGAAGATGAAAAATTAGAGATTGAAAAGGTAGGGACGCTGCTCGGGGACAGCGGAGTCATTTTAAATTCTCTGCTGTCCTCAGAATGATGTCTTTGCATAATGCCCCCAGCCAGCAGGCACAGCATTCATTCTTTTGTCCTGTTTTTCCCCCAGTTTATCGTCAGTCGAGATGCTTGTCCAGAGAGAGAGGGTTGAAGGCAGAGGACTTAATGGAGGCCCTGTCTCCAGCATGCGGTGGTGGCGTTCCCTGTGCAGAAGGCAGTTCTGCTCCAGAGGGGAAGGGAGGGGCCCCCGGCTCCCAGGACCCACCCAGCATCGGAGCCGCAGCCCGGCCCTGGGCACACCGGCTCCGTACCGGGTCCTAGCGTCCCTTCTGAAAGGAGACGGTTTGGATAGACGAGCCCTGGAGGCCTGTAAGCCGCACAGCTGTAACAAACAGCCCCAAATTTCAGGGGCCCAACACAGCAACCTTACTTTGTGTCTCGTGGTGTGGGTGGTGGGGTCTATCAGGGGCTTAAGGGTCGGGGACGGGGGTCCCTGACCCCGCCCACCCGTGGCCCCGCCCACCACACCTCTGCCCTTAGCCTGTGGCTCCTCCCCCGACCCGTCCAGCATCTTTAGTTCTGTCACTCGGCCGAGCAGGGACTGCAGGAGGGATGAGTTTGTGGGCCAGCTTTGCGGGGCGTGTGTCATTGTCCCCCTAGTGTCCCCTGACCGCGACTCAGGCTTGCGTCCACACTTACCGCTAAGGGACTGGTTTGGTGAACACTCAGCCGGCTTCTGCTCGCCAGAACGTCTCGGGGCAAGTGTTCCGTGAGGGAAGGGCAAGCCCAGCAGGCCCCCAGGCGGACAGGGTGGGCGGGCAGGACCTTGAGCCCCCGGGGGCTGGGGCGCTCTGCCAGGGAGGAGACAGAGGGCCAGCCAGCAGTGTGGCACCCTCCGGCGAGACCCAGCCCCGAACGCAGGCTCTTCCCACCCGCCCGGCCTTGAGCTGCACATGCACTGCTGCCCGTGGTCCCCGCCGTCACCGCTCAAGCCTGTCGGGCATGTCTCTGCCCCGGTTTGGAGCTCAGCCGTCTCCCGGTTCACCCGTGGTCCCCGCCGTCACCGCTCAAGCCTGTCGGGCACGTCTCTGCCCCGGTTTGGAGCTCAGCCGTCTCCCGGTTCACCCGTGGTCCCCGCCGTCACCCCTTGAGCCTGTCGGGCACGTCTCTGCCCCGGTTTGGAGCTCAGCCGTCTCCTGGCTCTGCACCCCAGCCCTCTGGCTGCATCAGGGGAGGAGGCAGAAGCTCTGGCTCTCCTGGAACCAGGACGTGGTCTGAGCTCCGCCACCCTGCTCGCCTGGCCCACCAGCCCGGGGGGAAAACCACGGGCAGGGGGACCCCTGACCTGGCGGATGGTGTGGCCAAGTGTGTTTCTCCCAGTCACTGAAGCAGGTTCACAGGGTCCCCGGCAGCCATGGTCCACGTGAGCCATGGCTGCCTGGGGCCCCCACCAAACCAGCCCCTGCACCGACGTGCCCAGGAAGCCCGAGAGCATCTCCACGAGCCAGCTCCCAGCCTCACACGTTCCCCCCTCCAACTCCAGCTCGCCTTAATTTTAATTTAATTCCCTTTAATCTTTAATGAAAAGTTGTAAAAGTAAATTATTTACCCAAGAGAGCCAAACGGCTCCTCAGGAGCTGTTCTCAACTGGAGGGTAATTACACGTGCGGGTCTGGAGCAGTCTCCCTCCCTGGGTTCTGGGGAGGAGGCATTCTGGTTTATGAACTAATTAGCTACCTCAGTGACTGTTAAAAACACGCGACGTTTGGCGCCTTGAGAGCAGGGCCTTGGTCTCATGCAGTGCCCACCCTGATGAGCGCCCAAGGGCAGGACGAGCCCGGGGCCCTGAGGCCCCGGGCAGCCTGAGCTGAGCTCTCGGGAGCAGCCCTGCCCCTGGTGCATCCCTCCCGTCACTTGCCCCTGTCTGAGCCCTGCACAGCGGACAGAAGGACCCACCCCTTTCCCCACAGGGAGGGAGGCTCAGAGGGCAGGGTAGGTGCAGGGGGACTGTGTGCTTTCACACCTCCTCCCCAGATGCCCACTGCCTACTTTTGTTTAAGATCCTCTCTCAGAACAGCCTCACCCCCACCTGCAGGGCATTTCTGTGCTTCTTCTAACCTCTTTTGCCAACTCTTTTAGGAAAATAGCAAAAGGACATTGGAAACTCCTGGACTAAGGGAAACCATATTTGGTGCAAGGAGTGGGCATGCTAGAAGAGGCTGTGTGTGCATGCATGCTTGTGCTTGTGAGCTGAAATGGGGGTGCTGAGGGCCCACATGGTACCCTAGGTCAGTACACTCTTGTCTCTGAGTTTCCCAGTAGCCACAGAGAGTAGGTCAGTGACGGCTCTCATTGGTACCCAGGGAAGACTTACTGCTCTGGCTGCATACAGAGCAACCAGCTACGTTTGCAGTAGAGGAAGCTCCCCACTTTCTACTGGATCGTTGGAAATTACAGGGTTTTCTGCTAGATCTGCCTGTGCCTTCTCCCAAGGACAGTTGGTGCTGAGGAGGGTGAAGCAGAACTCACGGCCAGGGGCTTTACCTTGGTTCTCAGCTCACATCCCAAGGCTCAGCTATTATTCTTTTCTCATTTGAGGTTTTTTGTTGTTTTTTTTTTTGCGCTTCATTTAAAGGGTGACAAAGCTTGATTAATTCTCAAACCTAGCCTTGCCTGAATCAAATTTGGCTCTAAAATCTAGGCCCATCCAAGATTTATGTCAACTAGAAAAATGTGTGTGCCTTGTGAAATTTGAAATTCAAATACATCTTAGCTGAAGCCCGCTTGGTAGATCTTTGAGAACCTGGCTCTCTCCGGCTCCTCTCAGGCCTTCCCCTCACTCATTCCTCCTTGTTGTCTCTAAAGATGCTGTTGTGTCCAGAATCAGACCATAAGTCTGCTTAGCCATCCAGTTTTGTCAAAGAAACCAAAAGCCCAGAAAGAAAGGCGAGCCCGGAACAGCGTCCTTGTCAGGGGTCCGGGCTCCAGGGGAAGAACAGGCCTTCATCACCGACTGTGGGAGCCAGGCCCTAAGGAAGGAACGGGCAGACCGTTAGATGAGTCAGTTGAACACGAAATCCATGAGCCCCCCCTCTTCACCACTGAAAAGTGACTTGGCTGTGACCTTGGGGCCTGCTGATGTTCTCCGTGTCTCCTTCGGCCCCCAGGGGAACATGCTGTGTAGGCTCCACCCAGAGTCCCGCCCTTCCCATTATCCATGCCTCACAGAGTGCCCGTGGTCCTGGACACACACACACACGTCAGAACAGACCTAGGAAGCACAACTCCCGGGAGCCGCCAGGCAGGTCTTGTCTTTTGAAAAGTCCCCAGTGGTTTAGAACTGCCGGACTGTTTGCAGCCATTTGGCAAGTGTCTCAAGTGCCAGGAGCGTCTGCCCACCCCTAACCGTCACACCCACCTACTCTGTGGACCATACTGGAGAGACGCTGTGGACACTGCAGGGCCAGCCTGACTGTTGGCCTGTCCCTGACTTGCCATCCTCAGGCCCCGATCTCCACCCAGCCCTCCTCTTGGCTCCGGAGCCCCTGCTCCTAGCTGCCTTTCTGGAGTCCAGGTCCTGACGCGCTGTGCTGGCCTCGGATCTGCCCAGCCCTCTGTCCTCTGCCATGCTCACGAGGAGAGGGGCCCAGTCTACATCCCAGCCCTCGGCCCGGCCCCAGGCCCCAGAGGATGAGTGGGGTTAAGGGATTGGAATTCCAGAAGGTTCCCAGCCAGGGAGAGATGAGTGAATAAGACCAGAAAGAAGGCCTTTGCAAACCTGAGTCTGGGTCAGAGGACAGAGACGCACGTCCACCCTGTGGACCACGAGGGCCACAGCAGCCTGGCCAGGCGCGGTTTCGGCCCGAGATGCCACTGCGCCATGTGCCGGGATGGCTGGACAGAAAAGGTGGGCAGTGCAAGTGCTGGGAGGAACACAGAGAATCTGAACACGGCGGGTGTGACGGCGAGGTCACGCCACTGCTGCAGAGCACAGCCTGGTGATCCCTCGGCTGGTTAAATGCCACCCCCTCCCAACTCCAACCGGCAATTCTACTCCGAGGTGTGTGCCCTCGAGAACCAGAGAACTGTGTCCACACAGACACTGTCCTTGAGCATCCGTAGTGGCATCGCTGACAACAGACAAGGGCGGAGGCACTCGGGTGCCTGTCCACAAATGCGTGGATGCCCAGCTGTGGTGTGTCCATCATGAGAAGGAGCCCACAGACGGAGCCCCAACATTTTCACACTAAGGGGGAGAAGCCTGCTCTTAAAGATGGAGTATGTGTGGTTACGGGGGCTTCCCTGGTGGCTCAGACAGTAAAGAATCTGCCTGCAATGCAGGGGACCCAGATTCGATCCCTGGGTCGGGAAGATCGCCTGGAGAAGGGAGTGGTTCCCCACTCTTGTGTGACAGTCCACAGAACCAGGGTGTCTGTAGAGCTGGAAGCTTGAATCCTGGTTGTTCAGGGGTGGGGGACAGGTGGGAGGGGAGAAGGGGTAGGGGGTCACTTTTGGAGGTGATGAGAACACTCTCACATTGCCTGTAGCAATGGCTGCTCAGATCTGAGAATAGATGAAAAGCCATGGAATTGTGGACTTCAGTGGGTGAGCTGTGGTTTGTGGACTAAATCTCAATAAAGCCGTATGAAAAATAATGCATGCTCTGGCCATGAGGGTTCCCGAGGGAGCTGAGTGCTCAGCTGTGCACCTGGCGGGCCGCGGGCCTCTCCCCACCGGGACAGGGTCCCCTGTAAGTGAGGCGTGTCCGCGCCACCTGGCGGGCTTGGTCTGGGGGCTGCGTGACATGATGAAACCTTAGGACAGTGGCCAGGGTGCCCTCAGGAGCTCCTGTGGCCCCAAGAACAGTAATGGTGAGATGGGAGGCGGGCAGTGCCTGTGGGGGAGGTGGGGAGGGAGGGGGGCCTGGGTGCAGAGGCCCAGCCGGGACACCCGCTCCCCTCCGGCCCTGCCCCTGCTGCTAGGCTCCTCTGAGCCAGGAGCCCTCGGCAGTGAGTGCTGTGCCCTGTGTCTCCTGGGCACCAGGAAAGCCAGCTCCCTCCAGGCACAGAGTGCAGCAGAGGCTGCGTTTAGTGAGGCTGGGCGGGGGTCTAAAACTGGCCCCGCCTGGGGAAGCAGAGCTCTTCCCAGCCCTCCTGGGAGAGAGGGGAAGCCAAGGCAGAAAGACCTAGCCCCCGCCCCAGAAGTAGGACTCCAGCTGCACCCCTCCCCATCCCCGCCCCCGGGTGACAGACCCTCCGTCAGGGCCGTGGCAGCCCCATCTCGTCTCTACACCTCAGCATCCCTGCTCAAACCCCGTGGAAACCACGCCTGTGCCCTGTGTCCTCTGCCCTCCAGGAGCCCGTGAGGCTGCTGGGGGAGGCTTCTTGGCCTTGGGTGAGACTCTGGAGGGGGGTGCGTGGGGACAACGTCATGCTCACTCTGTCTCCAGGTGCAGCCTCGGGGTGCAGGCAGCTCCCCCACCCTCCGCGCACTCTCCCTGCATGAACCCTGCCCCGCGTCCCCTCAGTGGCCGCCTGTGGCTGGCACTGGCCAGCTGCCTTTCTCCCCGCGCCTCCCTCGCTGGAGTGGGCCCTGCAGGCCCTTCCCTCCTCTCGCCTTCTATTTATAGCCGTGTTCCTGCCAGAGCCTGGCGACGTGCTGTAGCATAAACGCGGCAGCCGCTTTGGGAGGGATCCTGGGCTGGATAGAATGAAGTCCGTGATGCTGGCTGGTATTAAAAGTGAAGGAGAAGCGGGCTGGGGGCGGCGGGAGGAGATGGACTGTGGCCCGATTTAATGCTCCAAGGGAAGAGGCTAATCCGCTCCCAGAAGGTTTCTTACAACATGAGCTGCTCCTGCACGAAGAATCTCCTCCACAAAAGCCTGGCATGTGAGTTGGGATCAGAGCCGGGCGGCGGCAGCTCGGTTCTGAGGTCCCCTCTGCGGGACACTCAAGGGGCTGGCCCAGTCTCTTTGAGCTCCAGGGGTCCCAAGGGGCCCTTGAGCCCCTTGAGAGGGATTTGAGCCTCTTGAGAGTCCCTTGTACAGCAAGGAGATCCAACCAGTCCATCCTAAAGGAAATCAGTCCTGAATATTCATTGGAAGGACTGATGCTGAAGCTGAAGCTCCAATACTTTGGCCACCTGATGCAAAGAACTGACTCATTTGAAAAGACCCTGATGCTGGGAAAAATTGAGGGTGGGAGGAGAAGGGGACGACAGAGGATGAGATGGTTGGATGGCATCACCGACTGAATGGACATGGGTTTGGGTGGACTCCGGGAGTTGGTGATGGACAGCGAGGCCTGGCATGCTTCTGTCCATGCGGTCGCAAAGAGTCAGACACGGCTGAGCAACCAAACTGAACTGAACTGACCCCAGCCCCAAAGCCCACTCGTCCACTCCCTGATTTATCCATTCATTTGGTCAACAAAGATTAAATAGAAGGGCGCCTGCCTGGCCCAGGTGCTGGGGCAAGAAGAGAGGAACACAGACAGTGAACAAACAGGTGGGCCAACGAGGGAACTTAAGGGAAGATGCCGAGGTCAGGAGATGCGACGTGAGGGAGTGCCGGGCAGGACGGTGCTGTGCTGCGCGGTTAGAGGCCGCCTCTCCCAGGGGCCCAGGTGTGCCGCTGGTACAAAGGCCCCCGGGCCCGGCCTGCAGGACTAGGGTGGAGAGGCAGTGTGACTGGAAACACAGGCAGGGGCAACCTGGCTCAGGGCCGAGCAGGGCCCTGGAGACTGGTGTCAGTGGCCACCCTGTGGTCAAAGCTCCCTTCTCTTCTGAGTGTCTTCTGCCTCCCCGGCCACACAGCCTCCCCGGGCTCTCTCCTGACCCTCCTGCCCTTACAGCCTGAGATGATGGGCTCGGGCCGCCCGGATGCTCCGAGCCACGCAGCTCCTCAGGGTCCTTGCCACGAGCGGGAACACCCAGCTCGGGCTCCAGAGGGTAGGGCGTGGACTTCGGGGGTATCACTGTCTCCCACACCCCACTTGGGTGGCACAGGCCCAGGGCTCCGGGGGTCTCAGGAAGAAGGCTAGACCTCACAGAGCTGGAGCTCTGTGCGTCGCGCCTACCGCTCCCAAGGAAGCCCCAGATTGAGGTCTCTGGTGCATGGCTCCCCCACAGCCTGAGGGCCAGGAGACAGGCCTCCAGGCCGGGACACCCCTCAATATAAGTTTGAGTAGACTCCGGGAGGTGGTGATGGACAGGGAGGCCTGGCACGCTGCAGTCCATGGGGTCACAAAGTCGGACTCAACTGAGCGACTGAACTGAGCTGAAATGAACAAAGGAGGGTGAGCTTGTGCAGGAGGGTGAGGAGGCCACCAAGTGGGAAGGAACCAGAACAGTTTTGTCACAGGAAAGATGGGGCATCCTGTGTCAGTGCTACTAAGGGGTCAAGTTAAACAAAGCTGAAAAATCATGTATATGGGGTTAGCAGCGTGGAGCCAGTTCTTTGTGAAATGCTTTTATTGGAGTGGCAGCATTAACCACCAGAATGGCAGGAAGGAGAAAGAGGAAAAGGAGGCAGTGGTGGAGACAGTCCTTCCAGGAATGGCAGAGGTCCAGATGAAGTGGGGTTTGAATGAACAAAAGCAAGAAGGGATTATTTGTAGGGGAGACAGCAAACCCTGGGAAAACACTCATGCCCTGTCCAAAGGTGGGGTGAGCCATACCTTCTGATTTCTCAAGAAAAGCTGCAAATATGAACTTTATGTTTAAAAGATGGTTGGTTACCACATGGCTTGGGATCACAAAATCAAATGTAAACAAATATTCAGCTCTAATAAGTAGATTTCTTTCTCCCTGAGTCATGGGCGAATAATCTGAAACTCTTTTCTAGGTATCCTGGTGGTGGTTTAGTCACTAAGTTGTATCCGACTCTTGCGACCCCATGGGCTGTAGCCTGCCAAGTTCCTGGAGAATATGGGATTCTCCAGGAAAGAATACTGGATTGGGTTGTCATTTCCTTCTCCAGGAAATCTTCCCAACCCAGGGATCAAACCCAGGTCTCCTGCATTGCAGGCACATTCTTTACCAACTGAGCTGTGAGGGAAGCCCAATCCTGGGTATCCTAGGATTAAGTAATAATTAAATATCTTATGGATAATGAAAGTCAGGCTTCTCATTCTTGAACAATGGAGTTACAGATAGAACAGAAGGAACTTAGAAACACCCTCGTGCTGTGGGATTGCAATTGAAGGTATTCATGTGAACTCATGGATAGATAGGTAAACTAGATTAGATCTTGTCAGTATGCATACAGACATACGTGCATATACATCTGTAGCTTATTCCTATCTGCTGAGAGGGTCTGCTGCTGCTGCTGCTGCTGCTGTCGCTTCAGTCGTGTCCGACTCTGTGCGACCCCATAGACGGCAGCCCACCAGGCTCCCCAGTCCTTGGGATTCTCCAGGCAAGAATACTGGAGTGGGTTGCCATTTCCTTCTCCCTTGCATGAAAGAGAAAAGTGAAGTGAAGTCGCTCAGTCTGTCCGACTGTTAGCGACCCCATGGACTGCAGCCCACCAGGCTCCTCCGTCCATTGGATTTTCCAGGCAAGAGTACTGGGGTGGGGTGCCATTGCCTTCCCCGGCTGAGAGGGTCTAGAAATAATTATACTCCGGTAGCAATAGTACCACCTAACATTTCTAATCTTGGTTTCTACATACTATTCTGTATGAAAAACTCTCCTTGGAAAAACAATAAGTTCTGGGACTGGGGCAAGGAAGATGTTGAACTTGGAACATCTTGTGGTGCCAGAAAATATGAAAGTACTTCAATAATGGGGACATGTCTAAATGTCCATGGCACACAGGAGCCAGCTTGAAGGGGTTCCCACTGATAAAATATAGGATAATTTGAGCATAAAATAAGCATTATAACTTATTGAATAAAGTAACAGTTCTTGAATATAAATTGATATAAAACAGTTTATTAGTTAATTACATGAATAAATGGATAAATGAGGAAACTATCTCCTAATCTTAAAAGTTATCTATCAAAAGGCCTAAATGAGATGACACACATGAAGGGTGTAACCCACATGACAAACCCAATATATTTGGTCTCTCCACTTGCATCGGAGTAGGCCCCACCCAGTGCAGGCTCAGAGCAGTTCCCTGAGGTCACCAGACAGGTTAACATAATATTCTCACATCTTTGCGTGAAAGTGAGAAAACCGCAATACACTTTCTCCTCTTTTCTTTAGCCCCTTCTTGATATTTTATGATGTTATTGCTTAACAATCCTGCCCCGCGTGTTTGTAGCATCCCAGATTAAATTGCATCGTAAAGACAACAGCCCAGTTGAAAGCCCAGTCTGACTTTTTTTTCCCTTTGGACAACCTTGAGGAGGGGAAAGGTATTTTATGGCTCCCAGGATTTCCTTTCAGGAACTTGCATTTTAAATCAGAGCATATTTATTTCAGTATCATTTATACCAGCATTTTTCTGTGTTAAATAAAAATGTTTGGTCAGTGTCCAGTGTGCTACCCCTGACTTTAATGTTGATCCTCTATTACACAATGAATATAGAGAGAATTAAATGCACCATGATACACTGGTACATTACAGTCTGAGATAAAGAGGGAAATTAAGCTATAATAATTCTATTTAAGACAGCGGCAACCCTAGATCTGGGTCTTCTGGGCTTTAGGAGATATCATCAGAGAGTGAGTAAATATTATATAAGCTCAGCATGTTATCTTAATCTTGGGCTCACATGGACACTTATTAATCAGATAGAGTTATTTTAATATATATTCATGGGCAGTCCTCCAGCCTGGTCTGAAAAACTCTTCATTTTCACATTTCTAATTTAAGAGATTTTTCTGGAGAAGATAAGATTTAAGAATGTTGAATTACTCCAGCAATTGTTTGGAACCAAGATAATTTGTTCCTTATCTTGTGAGGCTTTAAGGGTTTCACATTCTTTTGAGAGGAGATGCTTTTCTGATTTATAACAAATCAGCATTTTCCTTATCCTTCTGTGTCTACCTTGGGACATAGAAGGAAACAGATCCTGAAAGAGTCTCTAAGTGGGCAGTTTCCACAGCAGGTACTCTCGTGCCAGACTCGGTTGTGCCAGGATAGGGAGTGAACAGAGCCTTACCTGTGAGTGTGCTTCGTATCGAAGACCTCAGACACTACCTGACTCCTCGCATTCTGGTTTCCATCTGCCTCACTGCAGTTCATGTGTACATGCTGTGAAAACTGGGAGCCATTGCTCATATCCTCATAAGCCGTGAAATGCCTCCTACTTTCCCCCCCCATTCCCCACACTCTTCTCCTTTCCCCAAACAGGCAGGAAACTAGAACAAATCAATATTTTTTGTTTAATTTTTTGCTGCTTGATTCTTCAAAAGGAGTTGAAATTCCAAACCACAAAGCCAACAAAAAACTAGTGTCCAGAATATATAAAGAATCTCACCCCAATACCCTGTTGGTGGGAATGTAAATTGGTGCAGTCACTATTGAAAAAAAGTATGGCGGTTCCTCAGAAGACTAAAAATAGAGTTATCATGCGACCCAGCTATTCCACTTCTGGGTATTTCTCCAAAGAACATGAAACACTGATTTTAAAAGATATATGCTCATTGCAGCATTATTTACAATAGTCAAGGTATGGGTATAACCTAAGTGCCCATCTTTAGATAAATGGATATAAAAGAGGTAGCATGTATACACACTGGAATATTACTGAGCCAGAAAAAAGAAAATCTTGCCACCTGCAACAACATGGATAGACTTAGAGGGTATCATGCTAAGTGAAATAAGTCAGAGAAAGACAGATACCGTATGATTTCACTTACATGTGCAATCTATAAAAACAAAGGAACAGACAAAACAAAAACAAACTCATAGATACAGAGATCAGATTAGTGGTTACTGGGGGGAAGGGGTTTGAAGCGGCTGCTAAATGGGGCAGGGGCCCAATTGTGTGATGGATGGTAACTAGACTTACTGTGGTGATCATTGTGTAGTGTATATAAATACCAAATTATTACGTTGTACACTTGAGACTAATATAATGTTATATACCAATTTCAACTCACTTTAAAAAAAAAGAATTCTAAAAATTTAATAAAAACACAAACAACCTAATAAGGAAATGGGCCAAAGACACAAAGGCACGTTTCACTGAAGAGGATATACAGATGGCAAATAAACACATGAAGAGGTGTTTGGCAACATTAGTCATTAGGGAAATGTAACTTCTTTATGAACGTAACAGGGTATTATCATACAACTATCAAAATAGCTAAAATAAAAAATAATGACGACACTAAACACTTGAAAGAATGCAGAGAACAAGACCATTCGTAAATGCTGTTGGGAACATAAAATGGCTCAACCACTCTGGAAAATAGTTTGGCAGTTTCCTGTGAAACTAAAAGTGCAACTACCATATAACCCAGCAATTGCACTCATGGACATTTATCCCAGAGAAATGAAAACTTACGTTTGCACAAAACCTGTACTCAAACGTTCGTTACAGCTTCATGTATAATAATTAAAAACTGGAGACGGTCCAAGTATCTTTCAAGGGGCGGACACTTAAACTGGGATGCATCCAGATCATAGAATAGACCTAGTATAAGAAGAAACAAACTCTATTTGCACAACAACTTTGATGATGTTATATAACAATTTTACCCCACTTTAAAAAAAGGAATTCTCAAAATTTAATAAAACCACAACAGTCCAATAAGGAAATAGGCAAAAGATCACAAAATTATGCATATGACAACAGTGTGTCACATATTAGATGATATAAATGAATATGACTTCCCTGGTGGCTCAATGGTAAAGAATCCACCTGCCAGTTCAGGTGACGTGGGTTCAGTCCCTGGGTCAGGAAGATCTGCTGGAGAAGGGAATGGCAACCTCCAGTATTCTTGCCTGGAGAATCCCATGAACAGAGGAACCTGGTGGCTACAGTTCATGGGATTGCAAAGAGCTGGTCACGACTTAGTGGCTGAGCACAAGACCATGATAAATGAGTATAGCAGGGAAGTGTTTAACTAAAGATGAAACATAATATCCAAAAGGCAGCATTCATTGGTTTGCTGCTTCAACACAGACTTTCATACCAATCTAAAAGGGGTCAAAATTAGTAGCTGCAAAGGCTATTCTTGCATGTGATTTTAGCTTAAAAGACTTAAGAAAATGTCTGAAATACCAATTTTTGTTTTTGTCAGTTGTAGCATCATGGATATTCAGAACAAGAAAAATTGTATAATACAGGAGAGTCCAGGTATATATCTTGTGTGGCTTGCTTCTGTTGCAAGATTGTACAAGGTTATGTGCAAAAACTAAGTCTGCCCCAAATTCCACAGTAGCGTAGTTTCAGGTTTCTGCTAGGTCAACTGCAGGCAGTATTGCTGAGTGGAAAAAGCCAGTCCTAAAAGGTTGCATATTAAATGATTCCATTTATATAATATCCTTGAAATGGCAAAATTATATAAGTGAGAATGGACTCGTGATTCCCAGGGGTTAGCATGAGGGCTTGGGGGCTTGGGAAGGAAGTGGGTGTGGTGATACAAGCACAGTGCAGGGTTCCTGAGGTTGAGGTGGCTACTGTGTGGTTTGCTGTCGACGGGGGACACACAAAACCTACAGACAAGAGGAAATGAGCAGCTGAGTGAGTGTGGAGCTGGTGAAATCTGAATGGCGTCAGTGCATTCTATCAGTCCCAACGTCCTGGGTGTGATAAGAGGTGTCATACTGGAGGATGTTATCACTGGGGAAACGGTGAAGGACACATGGGACTGTTCCACATTATTTCTTACAACTACTTATAAATCTACAATTATCTCAAAAAGCATAATTTAAAAACAACAGAGATTGAAACAACTTAGTTTGTGGATGAAAGGATGAAATGAGGAAGTGACTGCATCCTTCAACAGACCTCTTCCATGCCAGGGGTTTCCAAACAGAATAATGTCATCCTCAAAGCAGTCCTGCGGAGTGTCAAGATTCCCATTTTACAGCTATAAGGGAGCTTGAGGTCTGGAGAGGTGACACGTGTTACATGTGACCTGCCCAGTAAGTAAAAGACAAAGCCCCAGACTCTTGGAATGCATAGCCAGCGCTCTTGTCATCTGTCCACAAGGGTCCCCATCGCCTGACAAACCATACTGTCTCTACCTGCTGCTGCTGCCACACCAGCCAGGCAGGTCGAACTTTCAACTCCCTGAAGAGATGGCTCCGGGGTTACTATGCCAGGACCTGCAGCCATCTCTGTCTTCTAAATGGGAAGTGAAGATCATTGAGAATCGGGCACCAGCATCTGGCAGCTTTTTTAAGCAGATCGTGAAGAGAACTCATGCAAGAGCATTCAGAAAATCCAGGCCAACATCAGATAAAACAGACAGCAAAGTACCACTCCCAGTAGCACAAAGGGTATTAATCACAACGCATTGGAAAGACGTGTCTGTATAAATACTCCTAAAAATGAGGTTGTTGGGAAAGATTTTGACCTTGGGGAGATTGATGAGTTACTGATAATTATAGGGGAAATAAATCTTAAGAGGACAAAATCATTTAAGAATGGATTTTATAAGCTAATGATGTTGGTTCCGTCTAGTGGCTAAATGGGACCAGAGTGGAAAGAATACGGGGTGGGAACAGAGTAGAAAATAGGAGGAGGGAGGAGACCACCTTCTCTGAGTGTATACCTCTGTTTTCAGTCTGATTCTTAGAACCGTGAAACCTCATACTCCAAAAACTAAATATGTGATTAAGGTCAACAGGATGTGAGGGGACCTAAGTGTAAGACAGGCAGTAACAAATGAGCCTCTCTCTATCATAAACAAGTTTGTTGTTGTTTAGGCGCTAAGTTGTGTTGGACTCTTTTGTGACCCTATGGGCTGTAGCCTGCTAGGCTCCTCTGTCATGGGATTTCCCAGGCAAGAATGCTGGAGTGGGTTGCCGTTTCCTTCACCACTAAATGAATACCTAGCCAGAATGAAGCCAATGAGAAAGGAAAGAACCAACCTCGATAACTAGGAAAGCATCATTGTGACTAGACATTGCAATGCCAAAGACAAAAAAAAAAAAAAAAGCATACATAAACATTGTTATCTAGTTCAGTTCAGTTCAGTCACTCAGTCGTGTCCGACTCTTTGTGACCCCATGAATCGCAGCACGCCAGGCCTCCCTGTCCATCACCATCTCCCGGAGGTCACTCAGACTCATGTCCATCGAGTCCGTGATGCTTTCCAGCCATCTCATCCTCGGTCGTCCCCTACTCCTCCTGCCCCCAATCCGTCCCAGCATCAGAGTCTTTTCCAATGAGTCAACTCTTCGCATGAGGTGGCCAAAGTACAGAAAATGTGTTTTCCACAGGAGGGTAGGTAAAGAGTTTTGAAACTGTGTGAATACTAAGGGGCTCCCCAGGTGGCGCTAGTGATAAAGAACCCACCTGCCAATTCAGAGGAATAAGAACTGTGGGTTCGATCCCTGGGTCGGGAAGATCCCCTGGAGGAGGACAACCCACTCCAGTATTGCCTAGAGAAGCCCATGGACAGAGGAGCCTGGCAGGCTGCAGTTCGTGGGGTCACAAAGATTCAGACACAACTGAAACAACTTAGCACACATGCACACACAAATACTAGGATCAAGCAAATGAGTAAATTATTGTGGTGACAGAGCCAAGTATCTCAGATTAAAGAAAGGAATTGCAAATAAAGAAAGGAGAGGAAGGCTAGAATGAACTCTGGTGTTGGATTAGAATGGGAGGATTCAGTTTGCTCTCATGGCTTTTAATATATCCAGATGGATGGTGATAGAAATAAATATGGTGAGGTGTGTGTACATATGTGTGTGTGTGATTTCTAGTGTCTTCTCAGAGGTTCCTGGAAACCACAAGTCTCTAGTAGCAATGAGCACAGCTAGCCTTCTAGGTTTCTATGTGTCATTCTCCAATTTAAAAAATCAAAGCTTCTTGGAAAAATGATTCCAGAGTTGGGGCAGAGAAAGTACAAAACAAGCCTGAATATCTTGTGGTACCAGAAAACAAGGGAATACTTAACAAATGATGAGAGTGTGTCAGTTCAGTTCAGTTCAGTCGCTCAATTGTGTCTGACTATTTGCGACCCCGTGAACCACAGCACACCAGGCCTCCCTGTCCATTACCAACTCCCAAAGTTTACCCAAACCCATGTCCATTGAGTCGGTGATGCCATCCAACCATCTCATCCTCTATCATCCCCTTCTCCTCCTGCCCTCAATTTTTCCCAGCATCAGGGTCTTTTCAAATGAGTCAGCTCTTCATATCAGGTGGCCAAAGTATTAGAGTTTCAGCTTCAGCATCAGTCCTTCCAATGAACATCCAGGACCTACCCGTGGTCCCCGCCGTCACCGCTCAAGCCTGTCGGGCACGTCTCTGCCCCGGTTTGGAGCTCAGCCGTCTCCCGGTTCACCCGTGGTCCCCGCCGTCACCCCTTGAGCCTGTCGGGCACGTCTCTGCCCCGGTTTGGAGCTCAGCCGTCTCCTGGCTCTGCACCCCAGCCCTCTGGCTGCATCAGGGGAGGAGGCAGAAGCTCTGGCTCTCCTGGAACCAGGACGTGGTCTGAGCTCCGCCACCCTGCTTGCCTGGCCCACCAGCCCGGGGGGAAAACCACGGGCAGGGGGACCCCTGACCTGGCGGATGGTGTGGCCAAGTGTGTTTCTCCCAGTCACTGAAGCAGGTTCACAGGGTCCCCGGCAGCCATGGTCCACGTGAGCCATGGCTGCCTGGGGCCCCCACCAAACCAGCCCCTGCACCGACGTGCCCAGGAAGCCCGAGAGCATCTCCACGAGCCAGCTCCCAGCCTCACACGTTCCCCCCTCCAACTCCAGCTCGCCTTAATTTTAATTTAATTCCCTTTAATCTTTAATGAAAAGTTGTAAAAGTAAATTATTTACCCAAGAGAGCCAAACGGCTCCTCAGGAGCTGTTCTCAACTGGAGGGTAATTACACGTGCGGGTCTGGAGCAGTCTCCCTCCCTGGGTTCTGGGGAGGAGGCATTCTGGTTTATGAACTAATTAGCTACCTCAGTGACTGTTAAAAACACGCGACGTTTGGCGCCTTGAGAGCAGGGCCTTGGTCTCATGCAGTGCCCACCCTGATGAGCGCCCAAGGGCAGGACGAGCCCGGGGCCCTGAGGCCCCGGGCAGCCTGAGCTGAGCTCTCGGGAGCAGCCCTGCCCCTGGTGCATCCCTCCCGTCACTTGCCCCTGTCTGAGCCCTGCACAGCGGACAGAAGGACCCACCCCTTTCCCCACAGGGAGGGAGGCTCAGAGGGCAGGGTAGGTGCAGGGGGACTGTGTGCTTTCACACCTCCTCCCCAGATGCCCACTGCCTACTTTTGTTTAAGATCCTCTCTCAGAACAGCCTCACCCCCACCTGCAGGGCATTTCTGTGCTTCTTCTAACCTCTTTTGCCAACTCTTTTAGGAAAATAGCAAAAGGACATTGGAAACTCCTGGACTAAGGGAAACCATATTTGGTGCAAGGAGTGGGCATGCTAGAAGAGGCTGTGTGTGCATGCATGCTTGTGCTTGTGAGCTGAAATGGGGGTGCTGAGGGCCCACATGGTACCCTAGGTCAGTACACTCTTGTCTCTGAGTTTCCCAGTAGCCACAGAGAGTAGGTCAGTGACGGCTCTCATTGGTACCCAGGGAAGACTTACTGCTCTGGCTGCATACAGAGCAACCAGCTACGTTTGCAGTAGAGGAAGCTCCCCACTTTCTACTGGATCGTTGGAAATTACAGGGTTTTCTGCTAGATCTGCCTGTGCCTTCTCCCAAGGACAGTTGGTGCTGAGGAGGGTGAAGCAAAACTCACGGCCAGGGGCTTTACCTTGGTTCTCAGCTCACATCCCAAGGCTCAGCTATTATTCTTTTCTCATTTGAGGTTTTTTGTTGTTTTTTTTTCTTGCGCTTCATTTAAAGGGTGACAAAGCTTGATTAATTCTCAAACCTAGCCTTGCCTGAATCAAATTTGGCTCTAAAATCTAGGCCCATCCAAGATTTATGTCAACTAGAAAAATGTGTGTGCCTTGTGAAATTTGAAATTCAAATACATCTTAGCTGAAGCCCGCTTGGTAGATCTTTGAGAACCTGGCTCTCTCCGGCTCCTCTCAGGCCTTCCCCTCACTCATTCCTCCTTGTTGTCTCTAAAGATGCTGTTGTGTCCAGAATCAGACCATAAGTCTGCTTAGCCATCCAGTTTTGTCAAAGAAACCAAAAGCCCAGAAAGAAAGGCGAGCCCGGAACAGCGTCCTTGTCAGGGGTCCGGGCTCCAGGGGAAGAACAGGCCTTCATCACCGACTGTGGGAGCCAGGCCCTAAGGAAGGAACGGGCAGACCGTTAGATGAGTCAGTTGAACACGAAATCCATGAGCCCCCCCTCTTCACCACTGAAAAGTGACTTGGCTGTGACCTTGGGGCCTGCTGATGTTCTCCGTGTCTCCTTCGGCCCCCAGGGGAACATGCTGTGTAGGCTCCACCCAGAGTCCCGCCCTTCCCATTATCCATGCCTCACAGAGTGCCCGTGGTCCTGGACACACACACACACGTCAGAACAGACCTAGGAAGCACAACTCCCGGGAGCCGCCAGGCAGGTCTTGTCTTTTGAAAAGTCCCCAGTGGTTTAGAACTGCCGGACTGTTTGCAGCCATTTGGCAAGTGTCTCAAGTGCCAGGAGCGTCTGCCCACCCCTAACCGTCACACCCACCTACTCTGTGGACCATACTGGAGAGACGCTGTGGACACTGCAGGGCCAGCCTGACTGTTGGCCTGTCCCTGACTTGCCATCCTCAGGCCCCGATCTCCACCCAGCCCTCCTCTTGGCTCCGGAGCCCCTGCTCCCAGCTGCCTTTCTGGAGTCCAGGTCCTGACGCGCTGTGCTGGCCTCGGATCTGCCCAGCCCTCTGTCCTCTGCCATGCTCACGAGGAGAGGGGCCCAGTCTACATCCCAGCCCTCGGCCCGGCCCCAGGCCCCAGAGGATGAGTGGGGTTAAGGGATTGGAATTCCAGAAGGTTCCCAGCCAGGGAGAGATGAGTGAATAAGACCAGAAAGAAGGCCTTTGCAAACCTGAGTCTGGGTCAGAGGACAGAGACGCACGTCCACCCTGTGGACCACGAGGGCCACAGCAGCCTGGCCAGGCGCGGTTTCGGCCCGAGATGCCACTGCGCCATGTGCCGGGATGGCTGGACAGAAAAGGTGGGCAGTGCAAGTGCTGGGAGGAACACAGAGAATCTGAACACGGCGGGTGTGACGGCGAGGTCACGCCACTGCTGCAGAGCACAGCCTGGTGATCCCTCGGCTGGTTAAATGCCACCCCCTCCCAACTCCAACCGGCAATTCTACTCCGAGGTGTGTGCCCTCGAGAACCAGAGAACTGTGTCCACACAGACACTGTCCTTGAGCATCCGTAGTGGCATCGCTGACAACAGACAAGGGCGGAGGCACTCGGGTGCCTGTCCACAAATGCGTGGATGCCCAGCTGTGGTGTGTCCATCATGAGAAGGAGCCCACAGACGGAGCCCCAACATTTTCACACTAAGGGGGAGAAGCCTGCTCTTAAAGATGGAGTATGTGTGGTTACGGGGGCTTCCCTGGTGGCTCAGACAGTAAAGAATCTGCCTGCAATGCAGGGGACCCAGATTCGATCCCTGGGTCGGGAAGATCGCCTGGAGAAGGGAGTGGTTCCCCACTCTTGTGTGACAGTCCACAGAACCAGGGTGTATCCCAGTGGGGAGCCTCCTAGATGCCCCTGGCTGGAAGGGCTAAGCTCTGGCCCTGACCCCCAGGGGCTCCTGCAGGTGGCAAGCAGCCAGGAGAGGGACTCGGACCTGGAGGGGACCAAGGACCAGGCAGGGGCCCGGCCAGGTGGGCCTCTATGGAGTCACCTACAGGGCTGTCTCTTATACACATCTAGATGTGTATAAGAGACAGGGGGACAGGTGGGAGGGGAGAAGGGGTAGGGGGTCACTTTTGGAGGTGATGAGAACACTCTCACATTGCCTGTAGCAATGGCTGCTCAGATCTGAGAATAGATGAAAAGCCATGGAATTGTGGACTTCAGTGGGTGAGCTGTGGTTTGTGGACTAAATCTCAATAAAGCCGTATGAAAAATAATGCATGCTCTGGCCATGAGGGTTCCCGAGGGAGCTGAGTGCTCAGCTGTGCACCTGGCGGGCCGCGGGCCTCTCCCCACCGGGACAGGGTCCCCTGTAAGTGAGGCGTGTCCGCGCCACCTGGCGGGCTTGGTCTGGGGGCTGCGTGACATGATGAAACCTTAGGACAGTGGCCAGGGTGCCCTCAGGAGCTCCTGTGGCCCCAAGAACAGTAATGGTGAGATGGGAGGCGGGCAGTGCCTGTGGGGGAGGTGGGGAGGGAGGGGGGCCTGGGTGCAGAGGCCCAGCCGGGACACCCGCTCCCCTCCGGCCCTGCCCCTGCTGCTAGGCTCCTCTGAGCCAGGAGCCCTCGGCAGTGAGTGCTGTGCCCTGTGTCTCCTGGGCACCAGGAAAGCCAGCTCCCTCCAGGCACAGAGTGCAGCAGAGGCTGCGTTTAGTGAGGCTGGGCGGGGGTCTAAAACTGGCCCCGCCTGGGGAAGCAGAGCTCTTCCCAGCCCTCCTGGGAGAGAGGGGAAGCCAAGGCAGAAAGACCTAGCCCCCGCCCCAGAAGTAGGACTCCAGCTGCACCCCTCCCCATCCCCGCCCCCGGGTGACAGACCCTCCGTCAGGGCCGTGGCAGCCCCATCTCGTCTCTACACCTCAGCATCCCTGCTCA
The DNA here is from genome assembly GCA_006410675.1 of Oreotragus oreotragus. NCBI lineage: Eukaryota > Metazoa > Chordata > Mammalia > Artiodactyla > Bovidae > Oreotragus > Oreotragus oreotragus. The sequence goes on along the minus strand of SJYX01009724.1, from coordinate 136,657 downwards.
AACCCCGTGGAAACCACGCCTGTGCCCTGTGTCCTCTGCCCTCCAGGAGCCCGTGAGGCTGCTGGGGGAGGCTTCTTGGCCTTGGGTGAGACTCTGGAGGGGGGTGCGTGGGGACAACGTCATGCTCACTCTGTCTCCAGGTGCAGCCTCGGGGTGCAGGCAGCTCCCCCACCCTCCGCGCACTCTCCCTGCATGAACCCTGCCCCGCGTCCCCTCAGTGGCCGCCTGTGGCTGGCACTGGCCAGCTGCCTTTCTCCCCGCGCCTCCCTCGCTGGAGTGGGCCCTGCAGGCCCTTCCCTCCTCTCGCCTTCTATTTATAGCCGTGTTCCTGCCAGAGCCTGGCGACGTGCTGTAGCATAAACGCGGCAGCCGCTTTGGGAGGGATCCTGGGCTGGATAGAATGAAGTCCGTGATGCTGGCTGGTATTAAAAGTGAAGGAGAAGCGGGCTGGGGGCGGCGGGAGGAGATGGACTGTGGCCCGATTTAATGCTCCAAGGGAAGAGGCTAATCCGCTCCCAGAAGGTTTCTTACAACATGAGCTGCTCCTGCACGAAGAATCTCCTCCACAAAAGCCTGGCATGTGAGTTGGGATCAGAGCCGGGCGGCGGCAGCTCGGTTCTGAGGTCCCCTCTGCGGGACACTCAAGGGGCTGGCCCAGTCTCTTTGAGCTCCAGGGGTCCCAAGGGGCCCTTGAGCCCCTTGAGAGGGATTTGAGCCTCTTGAGAGTCCCTTGTACAGCAAGGAGATCCAACCAGTCCATCCTAAAGGAAATCAGTCCTGAATATTCATTGGAAGGACTGATGCTGAAGCTGAAGCTCCAATACTTTGGCCACCTGATGCAAAGAACTGACTCATTTGAAAAGACCCTGATGCTGGGAAAAATTGAGGGTGGGAGGAGAAGGGGACGACAGAGGATGAGATGGTTGGATGGCATCACCGACTGAATGGACATGGGTTTGGGTGGACTCCGGGAGTTGGTGATGGACAGCGAGGCCTGGCATGCTTCTGTCCATGCGGTCGCAAAGAGTCAGACACGGCTGAGCAACCAAACTGAACTGAACTGACCCCAGCCCCAAAGCCCACTCGTCCACTCCCTGATTTATCCATTCATTTGGTCAACAAAGATTAAATAGAAGGGCGCCTGCCTGGCCCAGGTGCTGGGGCAAGAAGAGAGGAACACAGACAGTGAACAAACAGGTGGGCCAACGAGGGAACTTAAGGGAAGATGCCGAGGTCAGGAGATGCGACGTGAGGGAGTGCCGGGCAGGACGGTGCTGTGCTGCGCGGTTAGAGGCCGCCTCTCCCAGGGGCCCAGGTGTGCCGCTGGTGCAAAGGCCCCCGGGCCCGGCCTGCAGGACTAGGGTGGAGAGGCAGTGTGACTGGAAACACAGGCAGGGGCAACCTGGCTCAGGGCCGAGCAGGGCCCTGGAGACTGGTGTCAGTGGCCACCCTGTGGTCAAAGCTCCCTTCTCTTCTGAGTGTCTTCTGCCTCCCCGGCCACACAGCCTCCCCGGGCTCTCTCCTGACCCTCCTGCCCTTACAGCCTGAGATGATGGGCTCGGGCCGCCCGGATGCTCCGAGCCACGCAGCTCCTCAGGGTCCTTGCCACGAGCGGGAACACCCAGCTCGGGCTCCAGAGGGTAGGGCGTGGACTTCGGGGGTATCACTGTCTCCCACACCCCACTTGGGTGGCACAGGCCCAGGGCTCCGGGGGTCTCAGGAAGAAGGCTAGACCTCACAGAGCTGGAGCTCTGTGCGTCGCGCCTACCGCTCCCAAGGAAGCCCCAGATTGAGGTCTCTGGTGCATGGCTCCCACATAGCCTGAGGGCCAGGAGACAGGCCTCCAGGCCGGGACACCCCTCCTGACATCTCTGGGGGGCCCCCTCCCTGTGGCTGGGACCCTCCAGGTCCTGCATGTGGCCCGCCGGCAGGTAGGCCGTGGTCTGCGGCCCCCCTGGACACAGCGGCCCTTCTGGACACAGCGGCCCAGGAGAGGCTGGCAGGACTGGGTCCCGGGTGGTCTCTGTCTATTGCGTCGGTGCCGCGCTGGCTCACCTGCACCCATCACATTCACCGCCAGCCCAGGTGAGGAAGGGCGTGGAGAATGCCCATTGTCCCTGTGGACTGGGGATTAAAGCCGGTCCGGGACCTGGCCCGCCCGCACAGTCTCCGCCGCCCAGGGTGGATGTGGGCGCCGGTGATAAGATCTGGCGGGGCGGCTGTGCACCCCAGCCCCCTGCTTTCGGGTTTCTGGTTTTCGCAAAACCTCTGTGAAGTAGACTTTCCTCTTATCTCCTAAAGAAGAGGACGCCAGGGCCCAGGGAGGGCGAGTGGGAGGACTCAGGAGAAGCTGCTCAACTCCTCCCTCCTCTGCCTGTTTTCAGGACACTCGTCACTCTGACCTCCCAGCCTGTGCCTTGTGCCTGGGCCAGAGAGCAGTCCTCCAGCCGGCCTGCTCGGGGGTCACAGTGTGGCCTCTCCCATCTGCCTGCCCGACCCCCCACCCCATGCAGCCCCTTGTTCCCTGTCCCCTGCCCGACAGTGTTCAGCCTGCTCCGTGACCCCCATGCCTCGCCCCAGCTGCCATCACGTCTCCCTGGTGCCCCCAGGGCCAGCCCAGCCCTCACGGGGGCCTCTGGGCAGGTCACCCTGTAGGTGACTCCATAGAGGCCCACCTGGCCGGGCCCCTGCCTGGTCCTTGGTCCCCTCCAGGTCCGAGTCCCTCTCCTGGCTGCTTGCCACCTGCAGGAGCCCCTGGGGGTCAGGGCCAGAGCTTAGCCCTTCCAGCCAGGGGCATCTAGGAGGCTCCCCACTGGGACCCCCAGCCTGCAGGTCAGGAGAGCAGGTGCTGGGCCCTGCGGGTGTCCCGCCTCCAGGCTGGCACAGCGTGGGCAGCATCTGTGGTGAGTGGAGGAGCCGGTGAACGGGGGAGGCCCGTGGGCAGCTGGGGCCCTAATGCTCTGGCGCCCCGTGTCCCTGCAGACGTGCTGGTGGACGGACAGCCCTGTGACTGCCAGGCGGCGGCCTGCCGGGTGGGCGACCCGGTGCGCCTGGAGGTGCGGCTGACCAACCGGAGCCCGCGCAGCGTGGGCCCCTTTGCCCTCAGTGTGGTGCCCTTCCAGGACCACCAGAACGGTGTGCACAACTACGACCTGCACCACGCCGTGTCCTTCGTGGGCTCCGGCACCTTCTACCTGGACAAGGTGCGTGGGGCCCTCCCCCGGGGCTGCAGACGCAGAGGCTCCACATCGACCTCGTCCGCCTGACTCTCCTGGAGATCCCAGACAGTTCACGTCTCCATACGCGAGTCCTGGGAGCAGGGCCACGGTGGCGAGGCGGGGCTGTGGAGGAGCTGGGATGGGCATCCAGGGCACCATTGGCCTGCCCACTGCAGGTAGCTCCCCCTTGCTCAGCAGTCACTGTTTCCAGAGGAGCAGATGAGGCCACGAGGCACGGTCCTCCCGCTCCGCTCACCAGGGGACATGCACCTTTGGCCCCAGACACTCCCCAGCTCGCTGACCCCCAGACAGCCCAGGGAGGGAGGGGCTGTCAGCTCTTTCCCGGGACAGGAGCTGAGGCGCAGAGAGGTGCAGGGACTTGCCGGGGGCAACAGCGCAGAGAAGCCCTGGAGGGTCGCGGAGCCAGGCCTGGGGGTCCTCCCCCGCCCCCACATCCACTGGGCCCTGGGTCTCCCCAGGCTTTAGGGGCCCCATGGCGCCTAGCTCTCACCTCTGCCTCCTCTCTCAGGTGCAGCCGTCGGGCCAGGCGGCCTGCCTTGGGGCGCTCCTCTTCCTCTACACGGGCGACTTCTTCCTCCACATCCGGTTCCACGAGGACGGCCCCAGCAAGGAGCTGCCCCCATCCTGGTTCTGCCTGCCCAGTGTGCATGTGCGTGCCCTGGAGGCGCAAGCCTGAGCACCCCGCCCCGTCCTGGGTCCCTGATCCTGCAGGGAGAGACGACCAGAGGCCCCACTCCCTGGGGATGGGGCCACGGCCGCTGCTGCGATGCCCGTCCCCTCCTCCCGGCCACCTGACCCCCAGCCCGCAGCCTCCACGTCTGCCCGCCACGTCCTCTCTGGGACTCGCAGGGGACCCCGCACATGGCAGCCTCGCCCCTTCCCACCCTGCCAGTCGGGGCCCCCTTGCGAGCTTGGGCTATGGCAGATGCTGACCCAGACCCGAGTGTGGCCCATCCACCCAGCCCAGGCCTGGGGTCCCTGCACCTATTCCCGTGACCTGGGGTTCACAACGCAGCTGGTAGGAAGAGAAGGCAAGCGTGACGGAGGGACCCTTCCCGGGCAGGTCTGGGGAGCCTCCCCCAGCCCCCTCAGCCCTTGGAATGCCCCGAGGGCTGGCTCTTCTCCTGGGGACCCTGAGGCAGCAGAGCTGGGAGAGACGGCACCGTGGGTGACACCGAGAGTTTCCCGCTGCCCCTGGGAGTGGACACCCCTGCGTCAGCTGTCCTGGGCCCTGGGCTGGTTCCAGGCCGGGCTCAGGGGCGGGCCTCTGTGTGTCTGTGTATCGGTGACAGATTCTCCAATAAAGGGCCTGCCTTGCTTCTCTGCTGGTCACCTGCATCCTTGCCTCTGCTTGTCCAGTGCGGTCAGGCGGCCGCCCCACCCAGCTTGTCAGCCCCCAGCTCAGGTAGGGATTCCTGCGACACCCCCACCCACCCCACGGCACGCATGGCTGGTGGCCAGCAGGGTTGGAGCCATGTCCGTCTGTCCCTGTGAACCCCAGCCCCTCCCCAGGCATGTGCTCTTTGGGCCTGGTTCTCATCTCTCTGTAAAAACCATCTCGAGTCCCGGCACCATGGCCCACAGCCCCCAGGATGGCTCTGGCCTCCCCAGCCTCTCACTTCCTCTCCTGAGACACACAAGGGCTTCCCCTGTGGCCCAGCTGGTGAAGAATCTGCCTGCACTGTGGGAGGCCTGGGTTCCATCCCCGGATTGGGAAGATCCCCTAGAGAAGGGAAAGGCTACCCACGCCAGTATTCGGGCCTGGAGAATTCCATGGACCGTATAGTCCATGGGATCACAAAGAGTCAGACACGGCTGAGCGACTCAGCACACACCTGAGATACACACACTTGGGAAGGTGTTTGGGGGTGACACTGGCCTGCAGGAGTCGAGGTGAAGCTTGGAGGTGGATGTCTTGTAACCAGCCTTGGACCCACCCCACCCCCCGTGAAGGTTGCCTTCGCCTACTCCCCCTCATAGCTCCTGGGGTCGCCCCGTGCCCCAACCCTGGGCAGCCACCCCCTACCTGCAGCCCTCACTCCAGGCGGACTCCAAGCCCCCTACCCCTGCCCAGGCACCCTCAGGCAGGCCTTGTCCAGCAAACTGCCCGTCCTGAGCAGGGTCCCGGGGCCTGAGAGAGGGTGAGGGTCCCAAGGCACAGAGTGGGGCTGGGGAGAAGCCAGAGGTGTCTGAGGCTCCCGGGTCCCCCCGTTTCCTCATGGCAGCAGGGCCATGGCTGACCCACTCATGGAGCAGAGCGGGAGGTGCAGGGACCAGGCCATCATGCACCTGGGGCACGAGGCCGCTGGGAGCCCCCAGATTTCAGAGATGGGCACCCCTTCATGGGGACTGGTGCACCCTGGTTAGAAAACCTCTCAAGCAGAGCTGCAGGCTCAGGGCAGCAGAGAGCTCCTGGGTCCGCCTCACATGGGCTGCATGTGTCTCCTGGTCAGTGCCTTGCACGGCCAGGCGTGGTGGGGATCCGGCCCTGCTGGGCAGTCCCCAAACACTCTGGGGCCCTGGGCAGTGCCCCACGCAGACGGGGGGACTGAGATACACACACACTTGGGAAGGTGTTTGGGGGTGACACTGGCCTCCAGAAGTCGAGGTGAAGCGTGGAGATGGGTGTCCTGTAACCAGCCTTGGACCCACCCGCCCCTCCATGACAGCTGCCTTCTCCTGCTCCGGGGGGACGGAGCTCAGGGCCACGGGCGGCCTGAGCTGGGTCTCGTCTCCGTCTCCCCGGCGGGGTCACTGGTGGAGAAGGTGGGAACTCGGAGCTCTGTCTCAAGGCCTGCACCTCATGGGCCAGGCTGCCCCTGGCGGTTTTGCAGGCAGCTTGTCGCCTGCTGGGAGCTGGGCTGCGGGTGGGCGTCCTGTCTTGCCCCGAGTGGGGCTGAGCTGCCCTGCGGAGGCAGGGAGGGGGCACTGGTGCAAACGCAGAGCTGCCGCGAGGCCCGTGGCGCCCGTTCCCCCCACTCCACCAGCCTCCACCCTCTTGGGCCTTGCTTCTCCTGAGGCCTGCCCAGGGCACGCACCTGGCTGCTTATACAGGCTGGCCCAGGGAGGGGCTTCGCTTGAGGGCCCCGGGGCACACAAGCGCGTCTGGGAGGTAGGGGATCCCCACAGGGGAATGAGGGGTCGGGGCGGGGACAAGCCAGTGCAGAAGGACCCGCGGGTCCCCGGGGCTGATGTCCCCAAGGAGCCTGGGGGGAGTGAGAAGGCGTCCTGGCCCGTTCCCAGCAGCACAAGCTGGCCAGTGTGTGTCCAGCCCACAGGGGTCATCCCTGAACACCAGCCGTCCTCAGTCGTGAACAGATCAGGCACTGGCCTTGGGAGCCCTGGGGGCGCTGGGAATTCCAGGGAACCTTGAGGGCCAGGAGTGGGGGCTTTCCACGGCCATTTTCCAGGATCAGCTGACTGTGATGTAGTAGACACTGGGTCTCTGTCCTCAGCCTCCGATACAGCTCTTGCCCCCCCTTGGAATTTCCTGGGTGATAGGAGCACCTTTTGTTCTGAAGAGGCTGCTCTGGCTGGGCTCCTGGGTGGCTTCAGCATGGTCACCAGAAAGGCCTAGCGAGACCAGAAACTTGGACCTTCCTATCCCACCCCAACTGTCCAGGAGGGGAGAGGGAGCTAGAGGGTAAGTTAATTGATCAAGTTTGCAAGATGGAGCCCTCTTAGAATGCCCTCCACAGCAGATGTGGAGGGCTTCCTGGTTGGTGAATATGTCCATGAGCCAGAGATCGTCCATGCCAGCTCCACAGGGACAGAAGTGCCTGCACCTGGGACCCTCCCAGACCTCGCCCTGGGCGCCTCCCCATCTGTATCCTTTGTAATGTCGCTAATGTAAGTTACGTGTTTTCCTGAATTCTCTGAGCTGTTCTAGCAAACTCTCAAACCTGAGGAGGGTCATGGGAACCCCAAGTGTTTTCTAGTTTCCCAAACAAACATAGCAGTTGTCAGAGAAGTTACTGGATGCACCGAGAGAGAGGTCGCAAGGCTTCTTGGAGGAGTGGATGCTGGAACTAACCCAGGCGTCCTGAAGGGTGACCCAGGTGAGGCCTGTGTTGTGAATGCCTCCCACGGTGGAGATGGACTGAGTCGAGCCCAAGGGCAGCCCTGCATGGACTGTGAATATTTGGAGCTCCGTCGTGGGGCCAGCAGGAACCAGGGAAGAGCAGGGGTGTAGAGCAGGGGTGGGGCGTTTGTGTGGCTGGGGCATTCCAGCTGTGTGGCCGAGGCATTCCAGCTGTGTGGCCAAGGCAGCAGACCCAGGTGCTGCTGGTCTGGACGATGTGTCCTGGTTCTTCAGATCCCAGACTGCCGGCTCCTGGGCCCTGCAGTGTTACAGCTTCCATGTCTGGACCCCTCCTCCCTCCGAGGGCCAGAGGAGGCTAAGCCAGGAATAGCCCGTGTCCTTTTCATCTCACCAGCTGAGCCAGCTTGGCCTTGCCCTCCTGACATTTGGTCCCTTCAGGCAGGACAGGCCTGCAACGACCCCAAAATCACCCCATCGTCAGACTCTGTCATCTGAAATTCACCGAGCAGAGTCTGGGTCCACGGGAAGATGCCCGAGGTACTGAACTCCGACTCAGCCATTTGTCAACTCTACGACCTCTTTGGACACGTCACTTTGGACTCAATTTTTTTTTTCCCCCATCTGAATAAATGGAGATGAAAATACTTATTTCATGGGAGCTTTCATGTTAAGAGTTTTGTTTGATCTCCAACCTTTCTCCACGTGAGAGCAACTCCTCGTGAATACTGGTTCCCACTCCGCCCCCGTCCCGTTGCCTGCAGGTCCTTCCGTCCACACCCTGGCGTGTGCCCGGAATCGCAGAGCTGAACACGTGAGTTCACTGTCCCCCACTAGGCCTCTCCACGGGTTCCTTGATGAGGTGACCTGAGAGAACACGAGGCAGGCGTTTCTAATGCAGATGCTCGCCTGGGCAAAGGGTTCCCTGGCAAAGGAGTGAGCTCTGCGACTCTGTGTGGTCAAGTGAAAGCTGCAAGTGTGGGTGGTTTCATACAACGCAGACGTTAGATGAGGTCTCTGAGTCTGCCATTCAAGAAGCCCCTGTCATTAGACGTATGAAGAGCCAGCCTGGCCCCAGTAAGCAGGGAGAGGCTGAGCTATGCCTGTCATCCCCTGATTCCTGGGGCCTCTGAACAGTGACTTAAGAGATTAAGACAAATAACAGGGAAAGATCAAAAGAGGGTGTCAACATGATGGAGCAGAGGCCCAGACCAAACTCCTATTGAAAACAACTGAAAATGATGGTAATTATGTAAAAACACATTTGCGAGTGCATCCACAAGCTGGCAGGAAAGTAAGAGATACTCAGCCTGGTACCTGTGTGTAGGCAGAATCCAAAAAGGCTAGCAATGAACTGATGCCAACTTTCATTTGGAGGGTTTTGCCAAAGCAGGAGCATCGGTTTTTGCAGCCTCATGAAACAGGAAGGAGGAAGACAAACCCCAGAGCCCCCCAGGCAAGAAATCTAATAGAAGACCACTCCCCAGAAATTTGGGAGCCCTACCAAACTCAGAGAATGGAAACAAAACTGTCCTGACTCAGCCTATTGATTCCAGCCCAAATTGGCCCTCCCATGAAGCTGCAGTCCCAAGGCGCAGTCCTGGAAAGCCACCCCCAAACTTCAAGTCGTTCATTAATTTGAAAATGATCCTAGATATATACACACGCCAGACATCTTACAGAAGAGAATGTATCCTTTCTGGAGGAATCTACTCTTGTCCCAAACCTCCTAGGATTTCTACAAGGAACATGACTAATTCAGAGTTATAAAAGAAAGACAGTCATTAAATATACAAGGAAACAATGCATCATGTGTGAGCGCCAGAAGAAATAAAAGCAGCAAACTCAGGCCTGAAGAGGGATAGGATACTGGATTTATCAGACAGACTACAAAATAAGTATGCTTTATATGTTATGAGAAATGAAAAAGAAGGTTATAATGGGTCTAGAACATCATAAAATAATAATCAAATGGACCACCTCCTATACTTGAAAAAGAGAGCTGAAATTAAATACTTAACGAATAGGTTGGAGAGTATATTAAACCCAGCTTGGGGCAGAGCTAGTAAATGAAAGAGCTGAAGACGTTATTAAGACGTGCCGCCCAGAAAGACCAAAAAATATGAAAAAGACTTAAGGAAGCACAGCAGACAGAGTGAGGCACCTTCATACACATCTAATCGAGTTCCTAGAGAAGCGGGTGCAGAGGATGGAGAAAAGCCAGTGTTTGAAAGCCTAACGACCCAGAACTTCTCAGAACTGATAGAGACACAGGTCCACACATGCAACAAGCCCAGCGAATTCCAAGCAGCATAACATTTTAAAGACGTAAGACATATCATAATACAGTTTCAAAGACCAGATGCGAAGGGATGATTTAAAAGGAGCTAAAAAGACAAGGACAAATTCCCTTCAAAGAAGTGGCAATTTGATGGACAACCGACTTCTCATCAGCAAAAACAAAGTCCAGAAGTCAGTGCTAGAGAGAATGAGAATGCGCTGCGTGGTACAAGTATTTTTCAACAGGTGAAATGATTATACTTTCAACAAAAATAGGGTTTTCCACCACTGAAACCTCACTAACAGGAATTCCGAAGAATGAATCTCAAGCAGAAAGAAACTGATGCCAGATAGAAAGTCAGAGACACAAGAAAGAAGGATTGAGGGGATTGAGGGGCACACACGTGGATAAATCTAAATCAAACATTACTGTATAATAATGATTAAAACAGAATTGACGTGTATAGAAAAATAACAGCGTTTGGTAAGGGGATGGTTGGAATCAATGTTTTCTAAAAACTGCATTAATTTCGATTATAAAGATTCAGGAGGAGGATAAAGATAATTGAGTAACATAGACTTAGGCTCTGGTGCTGGGTTTATGGAAGTTTCAGCTTCTGGGATCAGCATTAAGAAAATGAGAAATAGTACGAACAACTTCTAAACAAGTTTCTCCAAAAAAATTGAATAAGGAAAACTAATTATTCCATCAAAAAGAAGGAAAGAAGGAAAAGGTCCGAAGAAATAAATAGAAATGACAGAACAAATAAAATGGCCATCATAATGATATTACTATCCCCCATATTACAGTTGAAAAAGATGGGGCACAGAGCAATAAAGTAACACCTAGAAGTGGTTATAAAATATAGAAATAAATGAAAGCATATCAGTACTTAAACTAAATATCCCAGATAAAAGGCTAGATATAAAACCCACAAAATAATGTTTATGATGTTTACAAGAGACACTAAAACATAAGGATATAGTAGGTTGGAATACTGGAAAAAATGTACCAGAAAAAAATCCTAATAAAGTGTGAGTCTAAAGTAAAAAATAAAGTACTTCAAGTGATAAAAAATAATAACATCAGGACGCCTATAATAACTCCAGTTATGTGTGCAATCAATAACACAACTTTAAATCCACAAAGAAAACCAGGTAGAACCAAAAGGAAACACACACAAATCTCACAGTGACTCAAGGACAGAGAAGACAGATGTCATTAAAGGTATAAAGGATTTGAAAAACCATCATTCAATTTGACTTAATGGATTTACACTGAATACTCAGCAGCCTAGAAAAATATTTTTATCAGGCACATGCAAGATTTGCTTTATGGCCCTGTAAGTAGTTGAATCAAGCTGAACCAAGATTGCCGGGAGAAGTATCAGCAACCTCAGATAGGTAAATGATTCCACTCTAATGGCAGAAAGTGAAGAAGAACTAAGGGATCTCTTGATGAGGCTGAAAGAGGAGAGTGAAAAAAGCTGGCTTAAAAGTCAACATTCAGAAAATGAAGGACAGGGAAGCCTGGCGTGTTGCAGCCCATGGGGTCGCAAAGCTTGGACACAACAACTGCACATCACACATAGTTGAAGGACTGTTACCATACAGATGCATTATCGGAACCCAGTACACCTAAGTTAGGAATAGATCGCCAAACGATAATTGTAAAGCTCCCATGTATTTGAAATTTAGTAAACACCTCTAGATAACTCAGAGTTGAGAGAAGAAATCGCCATGGAAAGTAGGAGATACTGAAATTGAACAACAACAAAAGTATATCAGAACTTGTATGACGCAGATAAATCAGTATTTACAGGAATGTTTTAGAAACTTAAACGCTCATATTCAAAAGAGAAAAGTGTGAAAGTTAATGAACAAAGCACCATCTCTAGGAGCTAAAAGATGGCAGAGGAGATCAAAGAAAATAGAAGACTGTAATAAAGATAAGATCGTAAGTTAATAAAATAAGAAAGAGAGCCACAATAGCAAAAAGCCAAAGGTTGTTTCTTGAAAAGGCTAATAAAATTGAGAAAACTCTGAGTAGATTAATAAAGAAAAAAGAAAAGGCACAAATAGCCACATTACAAATAAAGAGGGAACATCAGATCTTACAGACAACAATAGAATATTGTTGAGGAATAAGAGGAAATTATGGTGACATTCATAACAATAAGCTTGAAAGTGTAAAGGAAATAAAAAATTTCTAATATAATACAAATTAAAATCTCTGGTAATAAATAGGATGAATAATCCTAAAACCATTAATGAAATAAAATCCATTGTTAAAAATCTTAAAAACTATTTTCAAAAATAAAATTCCAGGTCCAGATGGTTTTTACCAGTGAATTCTAATTCAAGGGACAAAAAACTCAAATGCTACACAAAATATTTATTTACATGGGAAAAGATGGTAAAGCACTCAGATATATTTTATGAGGCTGGTATAACCTTGATAATCAAAGTCTAACAAACAGCATAAGAAAAGAAAATTTTAGGCTAAATCCTACATCAATGTGGATGCAAAAATTTGAATCTAAATATTAGCAAACAGATTCAGTAACGTGTGAAAGAAAACCATGATCAAGCTGTATTCATCCAGAGAATGCAAGGTTGGTTTTACCTTGGAAAAGATATTAATGAATCCACCACACTAGTAAATTAAAGAAGAAAAAGCATATAATTCTTACAGACATGGGGAAAGTCTTTGGTAAGAGTCAACATCCTTTTATGACTTTCGAAAAAACCAACCCCCCAGAAAAGCTTCTTAGTAATCTAGGTCTGAAAGAGTTTCTTTAACCTAATAAAAGGATATCTATGAAGAATATACACAGAGCAAACCTTATTCTTAATGTTGAAATGTAAGCACTCTTTAAGACGGAGAACACAGCAACGGGACTCATTATCCCCACTTTCACTCAGCATTGTATAACCGGTCCATGCCAGCACAGAAACAGGTACGAGAGCAAATAAAGGGCATAAGAGCTGGAGACAAACAAAACTGTCATTATTTGCACACTTTATCATCGGTTATACAAATTCCCTTCAAAGAAGTGGCAATTTGATGGACAACCGACTTCTCATCAGCAAAAACAAAGTCCAGAAGTCAGTGCTAGAGAGAATGAGAATGCGCTGCGTGGTACAAGTATTTTTCAACAGGTGAAATGATTATACTTTCAACAAAAATAGGGTTTTCCACCACTGAAACCTCACTAACAGGAATTCCGAAGAATGAATCTCAAGCAGAAAGAAACTGATGCCAGATAGAAAGTCAGAGACACAAGAAAGAAGGATTGAGGGGATTGAGGGGCACACACGTGGATAAATCTAAATCAAACATTACTGTATAATAATGATTAAAACAGAATTGACGTGTATAGAAAAATAACAGCGTTTGGTAAGGGGATGGTTGGAATCAATGTTTTCTAAAAACTGCATTAATTTCGATTATAAAGATTCAGGAGGAGGATAAAGATAATTGAGTAACATAGACTTAGGCTCTGGTGCTGGGTTTATGGAAGTTTCAGCTTCTGGGATCAGCATTAAGAAAATGAGAAATAGTACGAACAACTTCTAAACAAGTTTCTCCAAAAAAATTGAATAAGGAAAACTAATTATTCCATCAAAAAGAAGGAAAGAAGGAAAAGGTCCGAAGAAATAAATAGAAATGACAGAACAAATAAAATGGCCATCATAATGATATTACTATCCCCCATATTACAGTTGAAAAAGATGGGGCACAGAGCAATAAAGTAACACCTAGAAGTGGTTATAAAATATAGAAATAAATGAAAGCATATCAGTACTTAAACTAAATATCCCAGATAAAAGGCTAGATATAAAACCCACAAAATAATGTTTATGATGTTTACAAGAGACACTAAAACATAAGGATATAGTAGGTTGGAATACTGGAAAAAATGTACCAGAAAAAAATCCTAATAAAGTGTGAGTCTAAAGTAAAAAATAAAGTACTTCAAGTGATAAAAAATAATAACATCAGGACGCCTATAATAACTCCAGTTATGTGTGCAATCAATAACACAACTTTAAATCCACAAAGAAAACCAGGTAGAACCAAAAGGAAACACACACAAATCTCACAGTGACTCAAGGACAGAGAAGACAGATGTCATTAAAGGTATAAAGGATTTGAAAAACCATCATTCAATTTGACTTAATGGATTTACACTGAATACTCAGCAGCCTAGAAAAATATTTTTATCAGGCACATGCAAGATTTGCTTTATGGCCCTGTAAGTAGTTGAATCAAGCTGAACCAAGATTGCCAGGAGAAGTATCAGCAACCTCAGATAGGTAAATGATTCCACTCTAATGGCAGAAAGTGAAGAAGAACTAAGGGATCTCTTGATGAGGCTGAAAGAGGAGAGTGAAAAAAGCTGGCTTAAAAGTCAACATTCAGAAAACGAAGGACAGGGAAGCCTGGCGTGTTGCAGCCCATGGGGTCGCAAAGCTTGGACACAACAACTGCACATCACACATAGTTGAAGGACTGTTACCATACAGATGCATTATCGGAACCCAGTACACCTAAGTTAGGAATAGATCGCCAAACGATAATTGTAAAGCTCCCATGTATTTGAAATTTAGTAAACACCTCTAGATAACTCAGAGTTGAGAGAAGAAATCGCCATGGAAAGTAGGAGATACTGAAATTGAACAACAACAAAAGTATATCAGAACTTGTATGACGCAGATAAATCAGTATTTACAGGAATGTTTTAGAAACTTAAACGCTCATATTCAAAAGAGAAAAGTGTGAAAGTTAATGAACAAAGCACCATCTCTAGGAGCTAAAAGATGGCAGAGGAGATCAAAGAAAATAGAAGACTGTAATAAAGATAAGATCGTAAGTTAATAAAATAAGAAAGAGAGCCACAATAGCAAAAAGCCAAAGGTTGTTTCTTGAAAAGGCTAATAAAATTGAGAAAACTCTGAGTAGATTAATAAAGAAAAAAGAAAAGGCACAAATAGCCACATTACAAATAAAGAGGGAACATCAGATCTTACAGACAACAATAGAATATTGTTGAGGAATAAGAGGAAATTATGGTGACATTCATAACAATAAGCTTGAAAGTGTAAAGGAAATAAAAAATTTCTAATATAATACAAATTAAAATCTCTGGTAATAAATAGGATGAATAATCCTAAAACCATTAATGAAATAAAATCCATTGTTAAAAATCTTAAAAACTATTTTCAAAAATAAAATTCCAGGTCCAGATGGTTTTTACCAGTGAATTCTAATTCAAGGGACAAAAAACTCAAATGCTACACAAAATATTTATTTACATGGGAAAAGATGGTAAAGCACTCAGATATATTTTATGAGGCTGGTATAACCTTGATAATCAAAGTCTAACAAACAGCATAAGAAAAGAAAATTTTAGGCTAAATCCTACATCAATGTGGATGCAAAAATTTGAATCTAAATATTAGCAAACAGATTCAGTAACGTGTGAAAGAAAACCATGATCAAGCTGTATTCATCCAGAGAATGCAAGGTTGGTTTTACCTTGGAAAAGATATTAATGAATCCACCACACTAGTAAATTAAAGAAGAAAAAGCATATAATTCTTACAGACATGGGGAAAGTCTTTGGTAAGAGTCAACATCCTTTTATGACTTTCGAAAAAACCAACCCCCCAGAAAAGCTTCTTAGTAATCTAGGTCTGAAAGAGTTTCTTTAACCTAATAAAAGGATATCTATGAAGAATATACACAGAGCAAACCTTATTCTTAATGTTGAAATGTAAGCACTCTTTAAGACGGAGAACACAGCAACGGGACTCATTATCCCCACTTTCACTCAGCATTGTATAACCGGTCCATGCCAGCACAGAAACAGGTACGAGAGCAAATAAAGGGCATAAGAGCTGGAGACAAACAAAACTGTCATTATTTGCACACTTTATCATCGGTTATACTTAAAAGGTCCGTCTAGTCAAGGCTATGGTTTTTCCAGTGGTCATGTATGGATGTGAGAGTTGGACTGTGAAGAAAGCTGAGCACTGAAGAATTGATGCTTTTGAACTGTGGTGTTGGAGAAGACTCGAGTCCCTTGGACTGCAAGGAGATCGAACCAGTCCATCCTAAAGATCAGTCCTGGGTGTTCATTGGAAGGACTGATGCTGAAGCTGAAACTCCAATACCTTGGCCACCTTATGCAGAGAGTTGACTCACTGGAAAAGACTCTGATGCTGGGAGGGATTGGGGGCAGGAGGAGAAGGGAACGACAGAGGATGAGATGGCTGGATGGCATCACTGACTCGATGGACATGAGTTTGGGTAAACTCCGGGAGTTGGTGATGGACAAAGAGGCCTGGCGTGCTGCGATTCATGAGGTCACAAAGAGTCAGACACGACTGAGCGACTGAACTGAACTGATACTTAAATCCTGGAGAATCTTCAGGTTTATTAGAATGAATAAGTGCTTAGCAATGTTGGGGCTTCCCTGGTGGCTCAGAGGGTAAAGCGTCTCCCTGCAATGCAAGAGACCCGGGTTCAATCCCTGGGTTGGGAAGATCCCCTGGAGAAGGAAATGGCAACCCACTCCAGTATTCTTACCTGGAAAATCCCATGGACAGAGGAACCTGGTGAGTATAGTCTATGGATCACAAAGAGTTGGACACAACTGAGGGACTTCACTTTCACTTTCTTTACCAATGTTGTTGGATACAAAATCAGTATAGAAAATCCACAGCATTTTGTACCACAACCAAAACCATCTAGAAAATAGTTGTAAACATTACCTTTTATAGAACTACAAAAAGTATAAAGAATTCATGGTAGACAGAATAGCGACATTCCAAATATGTCCATGTCCTGATTCCTAGAACCTGTGAGAATGATGGGTTCATGGCAAAGAGCAATTATGGGTACAGATAAAGTTGCTGATAACGACTTTAGGGAGATTATTCTGGATTATCCATGTGAGTCCAGTGTATTCACAAGGTTTCTTAAAAGGGAAATAGGAAAACAAAAGAAAACTAGAGAGATGGCGGGGTGAGAAGAATTTAGCCTGATGTTGCCAGCTTTGAAGATGGAGGAAGGGGCCGTGAACCTCAACCTCGAGAAGCTGGAAAAGGTAAGGAAACAGATTCTCCACTAGCGCTTTCTCTCACAAGGACGAAGCCCTGGGCACATCTTGACTTTTGCCCAGAGAGACTCATTCTGGACTCTGACTTCAAGAACTCGAAGATGAGCAACTTGCGCTGTTTAAGCCACCAAGTTTGCAGTAACTTGTTACAGAAACAAAAGGAAAATGACATAGAATCCAGGAATAAATCTGTTCTCTAATGTGCAAGACCATTATGGAGAAAGTTATAAAAAATTTATGGGAAGACATTAAAGGAGATCTAAATAATAGTTGGGAGACTCTCTCATAAAGATGTGAATTCTCACTAAATTGATCTATGGGTTCAACACAACACCAGTAAAAATCTTAACAGCTTTTAGTGAAGCTTGGCAAACTGATTCTAAAATTCATATATAAAATGCAAAGGCCCAATAACAGCCAACATACTCTTGAAGAATAAGTCAAAATGTATCATAATGTTAAGTACACAGTGTGGAATAGAAAAATGGACCAATGGAAAGTCCAGAAACAGAGGCACGCATATAGGGACATGTGACGTGTGAAATATTGCTGTCACATATCAGTGGGAAGAGGATGGACTTTTCCCTAAATGGTCTCAGAAAGTAAGCGAGTAGCCATAGGGAAAGAGATATTGGGCTCTAGTACACACCACACAAAAAAACCTACTGTAGGTTAAGACTTAAATGTAAAAGGCAAAGTATAAAACATTTACAAGATATTAAAGATATCTTATGATCCCAGGGTAGGGGTAGATGTCCTAAATAAGACACAAGAAACACAAGCCATAAAAAATGATAAATTTCACTGTATTAAAACTAAGAATTTGTTTTCATCAAAAGATACCTAAAGAAGATGGAAAGACAAGTCACAAACTGGGAGAAACTTGAGGAGAGTCTCCCACTCATCCGATTAGCCTAGAAATAATGTAGGTCACTTGTGTTCACAATCCATAGAAAGGAACAAGTCAGCCAACTGCAGATGTGTGGCCTGCCCCTTATATTGACAATCGTATGAGCAGCAGAAGCTTCTTCCACTCCTAGAGAGGTTGAACTGGTCATATGCTATGACCCAGTGATTTCACTACCATGTACATACCACAGTGAATACACACATGGCTTGCATAATGTGAGCTGGGTGCCAGAATGTTTATAGCATAGTTGTTCATAGCGGGG
>SJYX01009724.1:97956-111224 GCA_006410675.1 Oreotragus oreotragus | reverse complement strand
GTTTTTTTTTTTTTTTTTTTTTTCCAGAAGGGGCAGGGAATAGATGAGAATTTGGAAAGGGTTATCGCAGAATCTTCCTTCGCTTTCACAGGTGAGCGGGAACTTACCTGGGAAGAGGATGCTCGGGTGAAGGTCTATGCTGGGCATGAAAGTGGACAGAAGTCCCTTGGCATGGCCTCCAGATGTGATGGAGGAACCGTGGTGAGATCTGCCAGGTTCCCTCTCCCTGTCGGGGAGCACGGGAACCTAGGGCAGGGGAGTGTCTGCCAGCCTGGGTCTCAGGGGACCAGTGCGTAGAGCTCCTATCAACTCAACATGAGCAGCAAACAGCCTTTGAGGTCTGAACGACTGATTTTGTTTCTAATTTAAAAATTGTTCTGGTACTGATGTGTCTTAGTCAGCGCAGGCTGCTGTAAGGAAATACCGCAGACGGTGGTGGGGGTGGCAGCAGAGACTTAGCCCTCACTGTTCTGGAGGCTGGGAGCCCAGGCTCGGTGCCTAGCTGGGGCCCTCTTCCGGTTTGCAGACAGCCCGTTCTCGTCCTGTCCTCACGTGGCCGAGGCGGCCGTGGGGGAGGTGGTTTCTGGTCTCCTCCTCTTTCTATAAGAACCCTAATCCCGTTTGGGGCCCCACTCCTGTGACCTCATCTAAACCTGTTACCCCCCGAATGCTCCACAACCAAGTGCCATCACGCTGGGGGTTAGGGTTTTAGCAAATGAACCTGGTGAGAGGGTCATGAGCATTCAGTCCATAACTTGCTGGATAACCTACCCCATCTGACTGATTCAGAAGCCATTTGGATATGGGATGCTCTCACTCTCCAGGTCTAATTCTCTCCCTCCTGTTGGGCTCTGGCCCCTCCCCCCACCTCTCCCACCCAGGTGGTATGGTTTTTCTTTATCAGCTATTGGGGGGCTCAGGTCTGATAGCAGAACACCCCCATGTTTGTCTGGGTCCCCCAAGAAGCAGAGGTTGCAATGCAGCTAAACACACAAGAAATTTACTAGGGAGGACACTTAAGTGAGGGGTTTCCCTAGTGGCTCAGTGGTAAAGAATCTGCCTGCCAATGCAGGAGACACAGGAGATGAGGGTTTGATCCCTGGGTCGGGAAGATCCCCTGGAGGAGGAAACGGCAACCCACTCCAGTGCTCTTGCCTGGAGAATCGCATGGGCAGAGGAGCCCGGCGGGCTACAGTCCATAGGGATGCAGAGTCGACATGACTGAGCAGGCACAGCACGATGCCACTTTGAGAGGAAATGGGGAGGGAGCTGGGAGAGCCATCATACCATGATCCCACTTAAGTGAAAGAGGGAGGGAGGGAAGGGTGGCAGGTGGAAACCGAATACTCAGTCAAATCCAGCTGCCAAAGGCAGATAGACAGGAGATGAAGCAAGGCCTGGCCCCAGAGTCTGGCCTGACCCTTCTCCCGATGCTCTCCACAATGGCTGAGACACCTGCCGTGCAGACCAGACCACGGGTCAGCGTGGCCAAGCATGGCTGCACAGGGGAAGGCGCGGGGCGGGGTGCACTGAACTGTAGACAGTGCTGTGGATGCAGGATCACGGAGGTGAGCACGCACACGGTGCCTTGGTCTGCGATGTGTACGCTTCCTGACCTCACCTCTGTGCCTCCAGGGCCTGGACCAGGAACCGGCCGAGCAGATGCTTAACAGACACTTGTGTCAAGAAAGAATGAACACCGGTAGCTCTGTTCTGGTCTCAGATTCTAAGATGAAGTCCGGGGGAGAGAGAGAGAGACTCTGGGGTGGGAACACCAAAGAGGAGCTCATCTGGACGGAAGTCAGGGACACCTAGCCCAGTAGTATCAGCCCTGCCCAGCTCCTCCCCGCTTCTTTCTGACCTGCCCCCACCCCTCCCTCTTTGATTCCTGCACCTCCCTTCTCTCTGATGCCCCAGGCTCTCTGGACTTCTCTCTGGTCCTCCACTCCCCACCCCTTTCTGTCTGATGTCATGATCCTCCTGTTCCAGCCCCTGCTCTGCTGGGTTCAAAATCGTAGGACAGTCGTGCAGGAGTCAACAGTGTCCCTGCACTTAGAAAAGAAACAGTAGCCCATGAGAGTGAAAAAAAGTGAAAGTGTTAGTCACTTGGTTGTCTGCCTCTGAGATCCTATGGACTGTAGCTCGCCAGGCTCCTCTGTTCATGGGATTCTCCAGGCAAGAATACTGGAGTGGGTTGCCATTCCCTTCTCCGGGGCATCTTCCTGACCCAGGGATCGAACCTGGGTCTCTTACATTGCAGGCAGATTCTTTACCATCTGAGCTTCCATGGAAGTCCAGCTTATGAGAGAGTGAGGTTCAAAGCTGGAGACAGAGACAAACACGACCAGCTCGGCTTCCTTCACTACTTGCCTGTGCCACTGACTCTGCTAAGGGCAAAATACACCATGTCCCCATTTCACAGATGAGGAAACTGAGACTCAGGTGAAGTGACAGGCCCAAGGTCAACTTAGGACCATCCAACTCCGAAGCCAAGCAGCTTGCACTACCCCTACCCCAAGCTCAGAGACTGTGCTGGTGTGGTGCCTGGCTCACCTTGTGGCTTTTCAGCCTCGTCCCCACCTCCAGGCTGGAGAGCTCCCCAGGCACACTGAGAGGCTGATACTGCAGGAAGGGGATGCCCCACACCATCCAGTGAAGGGGTGTGCCTAAGCTCCCTCCCTACACGGTGCACACATGGACTTCTGTGAGTGTACCGGTGAAATCCATCTTCCTCCCATAGCCTCAGAGAACCTTCATGATCTGGTCCAGCCTCCTGTCCCCCTGGAGGCTCAGAGCCCTGCCCTCTGAACTCACCTTGTGCCAACTTCCCCTGGGCTTACATCCCAGTCACATCTGCCTTCTGGCTCTTCCCTGAAGAAGCCAAGACCCCTCCCCTGGCCCCAGGGCCTTTGCACAGCCTGTTCCCTCTGCTTAGATGCCCTTTCCTGGGTCCGGATGTGTCATTCTCGTCTCACTTCCAGTGCCATCCTTGACCTGTTCTTCAGTCGCCAAATCATGTCCGACTCTTCGTGACCCCGTGGACTGCAGCTTGCCAGGTCTTCCTGTCCCTCATATTCCCTAGGAGTTTGCCCAAATTCATGTCCATTGAGTCGGTGATGCCTTCCAACCATCTCATCCTATGTCACCCTCTTCTGCCCTCAATCTTTCCCAGCATCAGGGTCTTTTCCAATGAGTCAGCTGTTCGCATCAGGTGGCGAAAGTATTGGAGCTTCAGCTTCAGCATCAGTCCTTGCAATGAACATTCAGGGTTGATCTCCTTTAGGATGGACTGGTTTGATCTCCTTACAGTCCAAGGGACTCTCAAGAGTCTCCTCCAGCACCGCAGCTCAAAAGCATCAGTTCTTCGGCGCTCCATCTCTGACTACAGCCCCCACTAATGTCCCTCTGTCCAGCACACATTTCACCGTCCCAGTCACCCACTCCTGGCTTTACCCTGATGGTTAACTGGTTCACTGTTCACTCTCCCAGCAGGAAGACTGTTCCATAACAGCAGGGACCTTGCTATTGGCTCCCTAACACCCCTGGAGGCAAGAGCTGGACTGTCAAACTGTGTAGACCCCCTGGAGACCCTCCAGAGGATGGGGCAGGACTTGACCTTGGGGGCCTGATAGGTGCATGGTGTCCCAGCCCTGCTGATGATGACGACTCTGTGATCTCCCATAAGTGCCTGGACTTCTCTGGGCTGCCGCCTCCTGATTTGTCAAATGAGGAAGGAATCCTAACTGCCAGCATCCCTTCCAGCGCCGTGGGAAGAGAATCAAACCTTGAACAGTGTTCTACAATGCGCGCATCCTCAGAGCGTTTGCTGTGCCTGCTCCACACTCAGAACCAGGGAGAGCAGCATCAGCCTGTCCTGCAGCCTGGGGACTGGCAGGCAAAGTCCCCTCTGCCAGGAAGCCCTCTGGGGGCCAGAGTTGAGGCTAGTCTGGGTGCCCACACCCCTATGTGACCCACAGGTCTCCAACTCCAGACCTTCCATCTCCTGTTCACTTTGCATCACAAACTCCCAGTCCCCTCCTGGCATGGAGGCCCCCAGGCTGGCAAGTGCTGTCAGGACAGACAGCAGCTCAGGGGCAAAGAAAGCCCCTCAGAAGCACCAGACCCTGCAGAGCCCCCCAGGTGGTAATTCAACTCTGTGGATGTTTCCTGTGCCCTACTCTGCTGGGGACTCAGGTCAGACAAGCCCTGTCCTGGGACTCTCGTGGCCTGGACCAAAGCAGGGGATGGAGTAATAGTGCTGAGGACAGGGCTGTTTGCACAGGGGCACACGGGCCATGCCCTGGACCTGGCCTGAGCCAGGAGGGCTTCCTGGAGGAGGCACCCTGCCCTCTCTCCCCTCCCCTGAGAGGGTGACGAGCCCTGTAATGATACACAGGATACACCTGCAAGTCCCCAAAATAGCAGCGGTGCGTACAGGGACGCCGCCTTCTCGCTGCAAAATCGCTGCCACCTCGACTGCATCTGCAAAAATACCTTCTGCCACACAAAGGTGAAAATGGCAGAGGCGAGAACCAGGCTTCGGAAAAGGAAAAATATTTAAACACCTTCCTCGGGGATCTGTAAGCTCTCGGCAGGGGGACAGTGATGGCGCCGTGTGACTGGGCTAAAGTTAGCTCCCACCGGGGTAGCTGGCTGCGAGCAGCGTCTCCACCGCAAGCATGTGGCGGCTGGCACAGCTCCTCGGCCGGTGGGCAGGGCAGTGTGGAGAGGAGAGCAGTGGACCCACACTGCACGCCCCCCGCCCCCACGGGCACTGCACACGCCTGCCTGCATTGCATCTGGACGGATGGGGGCACCTCCGCCCTTGCCAACCAACCCGGGAGTGCACAGAGGGAGTCACTCACTGGCTCGCAGTCACAAAAGGTGGAGATGACAAACCTGGAATTGGGATCCCAGCCACCCGACTCAGAAGGCTATTCCACATCGAGTACCATTAGGGTCCATCTGGGAGAATTGAGTTTGCAAACGCAGGATAGAGCCGGGTCAAACTGCGTGTGCGCCTTGCGGACAGGCTGCTTCTGTGGACGGTCCCCAGCCCGGCCTCCACACCCTGGCTCTGTCCCTTCCCCGTGGTGGACAATTTCTGGATGTTCCTGTCCAATGACAGCAACTACCGCATGAAACGATCCTGTCTCACACCCAAGTTCAGGCTTTCTCAACGTCCCTTGGTTAGAGCACTCTCCATGAACTATTGTTTCTGTTTATTCTTAACAGCAGAATATTTTTCTAGATTTCTTATTTTTATTTATATTATCGTTTTTATTATGAAGGAGAAGAGCTGGGTTCAACAAATGTTGAGCGTCCCTCTATGGGTGTTTAACTGTTAGTTCAGGCCCCGGGTGATGAGGAGGTGACCGAGAAAGGTCACCGATGCCATTTCCTGGCCACCGCTATGTCGTTCTCAAATCCATTTCATTAATCTAGTCATCAAACACCCAGGAGCCTCTGCTCTGCCAAGCGCTGGGTACCCAGCAGCGGAGGTAGGGGATAGGATGCCCCTCCCCCTGCCCAGGAGCCCCGCTGTGGGCATGGACACACGCTCTCCCATCTCCTGGGCCTGGTTTGGGAACAGCCTCCTGCAGGTACTGGCCCTGCTGCCTTGGCCTTGGTTAATGAGACCCTCCTGGTGGGCACAGGGTTCGGGCTCCTCCATCTGTCCCCCTTGGGAGCTGTCAGCTGGTGAAGCTTCTGCCCATGGCCTGATTGATCCTGGCAGCGCTGGGGCTCCGTGGGGAAGGCGATGGAGCTATTTATGGATCAGGTATGGAGCTGGGCAGTTGTTCAGGCCGCATTAAGAAGCCTGAAATCCATTAATCACGTTTCCTCCAGTAAAGCAAGGGCATGTGAGTGTGGCTGGCACTGGGGGCCGTCCTTGGTTTGAAGGAAGGGGCCTTGGCCTGGCCTTGCCTCTGCCCTCATTCGCGTGTCAGCCCGAGTCCCAGGGAGCACTGGCCGGCTCTTCATCGACTAGATGAAATTCCCGCTCTTAAAAGTCTTCTAACTCTGGGGGCACATCCAGAGCCCTGATTCCGCACGCTAATTGTTCCTGCAACAGTTTAGAATGAGATCTCCCAGGCATCTTTGCCCACACGGCTGCAATTCGAGACCCCAGTGCACATGGAGAATGCTGGGGCTCAGAAACCTCACATGAGATGCCCTAGGGCCCATGTCTCAGGGAGGAGCCCCGCCCAGTTTGGGGCGCACGTCCTCACATCGCCTGCTGATCAACATTCGGGGCAACTGGAAATCCAACAATCGGAAGCTCACGGGCTGTGACAGTCCACTCTCTGAACGACCTCCCTGGCCCCTGATATGACCTCCTGGAACCCTCTGGGCAGTCTAAGCTAGGCCCAGCCTCAGTTTCCCTTTTGTGCCATGGCTCTGCCTCTTGTGCCTCAAACCCTGGGCCCCTTTCCTGCCCTCCTACCCCGACTCTTGCCACCTCAGCCCTGTGGCTGGCCCTGGCCTCTCTGGGTCTAATCACAGAGCCAGTGAAGTCAGTGTGAGCCCTTCCTGGGTACCAGGGACTGGGCTGACCCCCCCTCTTCCTTCACAGCCTTGCTGCCTGGGCTGGAAGAGAAGGGCATGGCCTCCCAGCTCCCAGCACCTTCCACCAAGCATCTGCAGTCATGATCACCTCCCCAAGTGTGGAGCCTTGGCTTCATCACCAGCCAATGGGATGCCAGCGGCCTCACAGGGTCAACATGAGTACTTGGAGCCCCAGCTCAAGCTGAACACCCAATAGGTGCTCGAGAAAGACTCCCTCGGGACCATCACAGCAGGGTCCATACACCACTATCGTGGTGCCAGTCTCCGTCAAGAGCTGCTCATGGCCCCCTCTGTCCTCCTACAATGGGTGTCAACTCTCCTTTGCCATGGAGCCAGATTGGTGATGGCCCTGAAAGGAAATAGGTGAGTATTGAGCCCAGAATGAACCCTGTGTGTGCACCTGTGTTCAAGATTCTCAGGCTGTAACAATACAGATCCTGACCTAAGACAGGGCTGGGGTTGATTAGCAATGTCTGCCGCAGGCCCAGGTCAAGAGAAGGCAGCTCGTATGCCAATATCGGTGAGCTCAGCCTTGGCGCCACTCCCCTCTCCAAGCTCACTGTGTCCTGTTTGAGCTCTTGCTCCTTCCTGCCCTCTCTTCCACCTTTGTCTTTTGTGTTCTTTCTCCTTCACTGCACTGGACCCCCAGGGGCATCAGAGTCAAGGCCTAAACCTTGGGCACTTTGGGGCTCTGTCATCTGCCTACTACTACTACTACTACTAAGTCGCTTCAGTCGTGTCTGACTCTGTGCGACCCCATAGATGGCAGCCCACCAGGCTCCGCCATCTCTGGGATTCTCCAGGCAAGAATACTGGAGTGGGTTGCCATTTCCTTCTCCAATGCATCAAAGTGAAAAGTCAAAGTGAAATCGAGCTTTTTTTTTCTCTCTCCCTCTTTCACTCTTGCCTCTAGTTCTTCCTGCCCTCCTATGAGAGATCTCGCTCGGGGCAGTGACCTCAAACCTACTGGCACATGAATTCAACTCTGCTCTTTAGTCTTTAACAAACATTTATTGTATACCTTGGGGCTTCCCTGATGGCTCAGATGGTAAAGAATCTTCCTGCAATGCGGGAGACCTGGGCTCTATCCCTGGGTGGGGAAGATGCCCTGGAGAAAGTGAATGGCTACCCACTCCAGTATTCTTGCCTGGAGAATTCCATGGACAGAGGACCCTACTGTGTGGCAGGTCCGGTGTGACTGAGTTGAGGCTGGCATGGCTCCTGCCCTCAAGGAACTCACTGACTGGCAGGGGAGGTGTGACTGGCACCGAAGGGGTCATGGGATATAAACTAGTGCAGGGATGCGGGCCGGGGAAGGCAATGGCACCCCACCCCAGTACTCTTGCCTGGAAAATCCAATGGACGGAGTAGCCTGGTGGGCTGCAGTCCATGGGGTCGCTAACAGTCGGACAGACTGAGCGACTTCACTTTCACTTTTCTCTTTCATGCATTGGAGAAGGAAATGGCAACCCACTCCAGTATTCTTGCCTGGAGAATCCCAGGGACGGGGGAGCCTGGTGGGCTGCCATCTATGGGGTCACACAGAGTCGGACACGACTGAAGTGACTTAGCAGCAGCAGTAGCACCAGGGATGCGGGCGCCTGCCTCATCCAGGGTGGGGACAGGGGAAGCTTCTGGAGGAGATGCCAGAGCTGGATCTTGATGACGAGGAGAGGAGAGGCTGAGGAGGGCATGGAACAGTAATGAGGCGGAGGGAACAGTGAGAGCAAAGGCAGGGAGGAGTGAGGACCAGAAGAGGCTGCTGCCCTGGGTGCTGGCCCCGCCCCATGGCGGGATCACCCACAGACTCATCTGCTGATGGGGAAGGGGCGCTGGACTGGAAGTGAGGTCCACCTGACTCACTGCAGGGCCAGAATAAACTGGCTGGCCTCCCTGGGTGAGGCAGGGTAGTGATTCTAACTCCGGGGGCTCTGGACACCCCACCATGTGTAGAGAACCGAGAAAACAAGTAGGCAATAGAGTTATAAAACCATGATGTTCTCTATTATCTAATCAGATACACCTGGCTTTACTTAAAGACACTAATGGCCAGGGAGGCCCAGGGTCAGTTCCTCGGAGGAGCACAGACAGGCTGCCAGCGCACAGGCACCCGCCTGCACAGGTCTCCTGGGCACCAGCTCACAGTGGCCTAAACCAAAGAGTGAATGAAGCATTTGCTCAGGGGAGATGGCCTGCAGCGGTCCTCCACCAAGACCTGTGCATCTCCTCAAGAAATGCTTTCCCTGGGCTCTCATTGGCTAGGAGGTGAGCTACGCCCAGCCAATCACTGCGGGCTAGGGGAACCTAGCCGACTGGCCACACCTGGGCTCTGGATCCACCTCCAGGCTGAGCTGGAGATGGTGTTCCCAGGCCACCGGCAAAGAGGGAGGTGGTCCACGTCCAGCAGCCTGCTTTCTGGACTGAGCAACTCACAGTGCTATAGCTGAGCGACTGCCGCGGAGATGAGTGGCTGGCCAGGGAAGGTGTCAAGACCCAGGCTCAGCTCCAGGGAGCTCACCTCCCCCTGCAGGTCAAGACCATGGCAGTACAGGGCAGTGTGGGTGCTGAGGGGACAGGCCAGGAAGCCCTCCTCTTTCTTTCCTCCCCCATCAAGAACCCTCCAGAGGTCCGGCTCCCAGGCTTGTGCCTCTGGAGTCCAAAGGCTGTATTTGGAAGGGGAGAGGAAAGAAGGACCCTTGTCTGGGAGTGGTCTGGGGCTCTTCGTGGCACTGTGAACTTGGGCGGAAGGCGGCCAGCCAGGTCCTTGAAGGAAGGCAGGACAGAAGCCAGGAGGAAGTTCAGTGCTGGTTCTGGACCCGAATTGCCTAGCGTCCCTGGGCACGTGCTCTCTCCCGTTGGAAGCGTTCCCATCTGTAAAACAAGCGGTTCTGACTAGTTTGTCTCTGAGGTCCCTTCCAATGCTCACACAAGGCTGCTCCGTTTGCCTGAAAGGTTGTCTGTAAACTGAATAAAAGTGGCTCCCTACGAAGCTTGGAATCCGTGGGTGGACAGCTTCCCATCCCCCGCTCCCGCACCTGCAGAGGGGACAGCTTGGACTTTTCCTACCAGGGGTTGACTTAAAGCGGGCGACCTGTGGGTCGGAGTCCACTGCCCCCTGGTGGCGTCCGGGCGGCTTCCGGACGGCGTGGGCCCGACGGCTGTGACTCAGGGATGGCGCCGCGGCCGCGCGGCGGGAGGCCCGGCTGGGGTTCCGCCGTGGGCCGAGCCGCCACGGCGCAATTAATTACCAGCTGCTGGGAATCCTTGTCGCCCGCTCGCGGTGACTCACCGGGCGGTCAGGCTCATTCGCCAAGCGCGGGGGCCTCGGTTTCCAAAATGAATTTTGGGGAGCGCGCCCGCTAGGGGTGGGGCTCCCCGCCCCCGCGCCCGAGGGCAAGCTCGGACCCAGAGGGGACCCAGCGGCCCAGACGTCGCCCGCAGCGCGGGTTCCCTTCCCCGGTACGCACGCCCAGGGCACAACCACCCGCAAGTCCCCAAAGTGTGATGGACAGCATTCCAACCGGGGAGCCTCCGTGGGTCCCCAGACTCTCTCGACCCTGAGTCCTGTAGACAGGGAGCCCAGCACAGCCCGAGGGGATGATCTGCGGGGATCTGGGCTCCTGGAGCGAGATGAGCGAGGGTTGAGTTTAATTCCCTGGCCTAGAGTCCATGGCTAGATTCTGCCACGTTTTTTTCAGCCCGCCGCCCGGAGGAGGCGCCCCTTCCCCGGTCTCCCCTTTCTTGGCCGAAGTCCAAGGGATGGGGCGCCCAGGGGTCTCCGCGACTCCCGCTTGCCCCTTCGGGCTTCATTGCTCAAAAGGCTATTAAAGGGGACGACCTGAGGGAAGACGGGGGTGGGAAAGAGGGCAAAAGGGGCTGACACAGAAGGCGAGTCGAGGCGAGCGAGGGCTCCTCTCTGGGCTCAGCGAGCAGCTGTGCCCAGGCCGATGCCCGGGCTTCCTCCCCAGGCTGGCCGGGAGAGGCGCCTTTCGAGGGGCGGAGAGTCGCGGGGAGGGTCAGGGTTGAGTTCCGGGGGCACCCCGCGCCCAGCCTCGGGGAACTAAGGAGTGTTTCTCGGAAAAGCAACAGGAAGCGGACGGGGGAGGGCGGCGTCCTCCCCAGCGGCCGCATCCCAGGAGCCGCGGCTCCTGCCATCCTCAGCGCTCCCCGGCCGGGCCTGGGCCGACCGGCCGGCGGCGCCCTCCGACGCGGCCCTCGGGATCCCAGCGCGCCTAGAGGAGGTGCATCTAGACCCGTGACACACGCCGGCGGCCAGGTGGCTGACCCCGGGGGAAGCCGCGAGCGGCTGCGCGCTCTTCTCGGGCGCCCGCGGACCCGCCCCTCGTGAGCCCACTCTCAGCCGGATTTCTCCTCTCCCTTAAGCTGCCTGTCCGCCTTCTCCGGCTGCATGCCGTCTCTGCGTCCGAGCCTGGGTCTCTCAAACTCTCCGCCTCTCGGGGAGCTGGACTCTAGCTGCCCGAACAGCCTCATTTATCCTCCCATCCCCCCGCCGAAACCTGCCGGTGCTCCGCCCCCACCCCTACTCGGGCGACACCCGGCCCTCCGCCCGCCTCCGCCCCCTCCCCGGTGCCACCGGGCGCCCCTCCCTGGCCCCCTCCGCGTGCGCCCTGCGCCGCGCTCGGTCTGCAGCGGGAGCCGCCGCCGCGGCTGCCTCGCCAGCTGGCTGGGGACCAGGCGGGAGGTGGCGCACCCAGGAGGCTGCGGGAGGGGGGAAGGAGGGAGGGAGGCCGGGCCTCAGTGTAGCCCGGCCCCCGCCCCCCGTGGCCCTCCCGCCGGAGCCGGGCTGCCACGCTCGCGCGCGCGCACACACACATACACACACACGCGCGCCCGCGCGCGCATACACACACTCACTCACACGGGCACACATACGCACAGACACACGCACACACATTCGGGCTCCCTCCGGCGCGCACGCACGCAGCGCTCCAGGCAGACCAGCGCTGCGGCCGCCTTCCCGGACGCCGGAGGGCCCCGACCCCGGCGCGGCTCATGCGCCCGCGCCCACCCCGCATCTCCGCGAGGCCCGCGGGACCCCTCCCGCCGCCGCCGCCGCCGCGCCCGCCGCCCCCGGAGGAGCGGACTGGCCGACCGCCGCCGCGCCGTCCCCCGGCCGCCCCCGAGGCAGCTCCGCCGCGGGCCCTGCCGCCCGGGGGCCGCGCCCCGCTCCCGCGCCTCGGGGGCTGAGCCCAGCAAACTTCTCGGAGCGGCCGACGCCTGGCGGGGACCCCGCCGCATCCCGGGGCGCTCGGGTGGACGCAGGGCGCTCGGACCTCCGGGCAGCCGGCCGCCCCGCCCGCTGCACCTGCTCGGCCCCTTCCCGGATCGCTGGGGACTCCGGAGACGCAGCCACTTCGCAAACTTTTTCACCCCCCTTCGAAGGGGGGCGCGGAGGGCTAAAGGGGGAAGGAGGTCCCGCGGGGCGCGCGCAAACCTGCGGGCTCCTAGCTGGGCGCCGCCTCCCCGGAGCCGGACCCGGAGGGGCGCGGGCCCCGGCGGCCGCGCTCCGGCTCCCGCTCCCGCCCCTGCTTTTCCGGCGGGAGCGGGGGGCGGGGTGCGGAGGGCAGCGAGGCCCTCGCGGTGCCCGGCGGGGCCGCCGTGCATGGCCCTGCGCAGTGGAGCGGGCTGTTTTGGCCGAGTCTGGCGCAGGGTGTCGGGGCTCCCGGACTCCTGGCCCCGGCGCTCCAGCAGCCTCCTGTGCCTGTCTGCCTTCTCGCCGGAGCCCGGGCCCGCGCCGCCCCTGCCCCGCCAACCGCCTCGCGGTGGCAGCGGCTGTGGCGGCCCCGGCGGAGGGGGGCCAGATGTGTATAAGAGAAGTGGGCGCCGCCGTCTTCGACGCCCTCGAGTCGGACCACGAGATGCGCGAGGAGGAGAAACTCAAAGCCGAGGAGATCCGGATCAAGGGCAAGTACAACATCAGCAGCGAGGACTACCGGCAGCTGGAGCTGGTGATCCTGCAGTCGGAGCCACACCGCGCCGGCGTCCAGTGGAAATTCGCCGGTTCCTTCTACTTTGCCATCACGGTCATCACCACCATAGGTAAGAGCTGGGCGCGCCGCCGCCCGGCTCCCCGCGTCCCGGGAGGAGTCCGGGGAGGCGGCTGAGCGCGCAGCGCAGGGCTGGGTGCGGGGCGCCGAGGGTTAAACGCCGCCTGTCGCCGGCACGAGGGGGGGCCTTTCCCGCAGCGCCCCCTCCTCTCCGGGAGGCCCCCGCCTCTCCTGCGCCTCCTCGCCGGCCTCACCCCTCGCGGACCCCACCCGGGGCTCTCCTCCGCGCTGGTGTCTGGACCGGGCGTGCGAGCCCGGAGCGAGCGTGCCGAGCCTAGAGGGCGGAGGCGCCACTTTTGCGAAGAGAGTGGAGCGCTAAGAATAATCCCGTAGCAGACACCCACCCACCCACCGCCCCGGCGCGGGCTGGGCTGCGCGGGGCTCCAAGCCTTACACTTACTACCTCTCCCGGAGTTGGAGAGGGCTGGCTTGGCACCCGCGGCGCGGAGACCGACTCAGATGGCCCGGGCACTGCTCTTGGAGCGTGGGAGGCGCTGACCCTCGCCAGCCTTCTCCGAGCTCACGTCTCAGCTCTCCTCCCTCCTGGCTCCCCTTCTTCCAGGGCTGGAGCCCGGGTGTGCCAGGCCCCGGGCAGGAGAGAGTTTGCTGTTTGGTGATGTGGGGGGGCGG
>SJYX01009724.1:0-95821 GCA_006410675.1 Oreotragus oreotragus | reverse complement strand
GGCTCTAGGAGGGCGGGGGCTGGGGTGGGGGTGGGGACAGGACCAGTCCACCCCGGGGCTGTGAGGGTGGGTGAGGCAAGTGTGCTTACTGCTGAGAAGCTGGGGAAGTTCTGGCCCAGTTCAGGGAGAGAGTCCAGTTGGTACATCCTGTGGGTCCTGAGCCCAAAGGCACGGCCCACCAAGAAGTCTCGGGGGTTCCTAGGGCAGGAATCCCACCGAGGCCTAGGGGTTTGGAGAACTGTATCTATCACACTTTGAGAGGTGGGGGAAGGAGCAGGTCCCTGTAGCCCAGTGGAGGTGGGGACCCCTCCCCATGGAGGCAGGAGGTAGGGTGGCGTCTCTGGTTTGCAACTTGCCCCAGCAAGGCTTCCAGCCCCTCCACGGCCACCCCCTTGGACCTGTCGGGGCCACTGCGTTGGCTCACGGCTATCACTCTTTTGCCCCCCTCCGCTTATTTGTGCCCCTGCGCCCTGAGCAAAGGCCTCCTCGCCCCCCCAGCCTCTCATCATCCTTCCTGCCTGACTTCTCTGGACCTCTTTCTCTGATTTTTCCTTCCCTTGATATTTTCCTTTCTCTGGAAAGCTCTGCATGCTGCAAAAACAGTATTTCTCAGTGCCATATGCAACAGGAAGCGCCAGCACAGGACGGCTTGTCTTTCCTTCTTGGTTGAAAAGACTTTGTAGAGAGTCATCTTGTTTGAAATGTTTAATTCATTGCTGTAGGTTTCTATGTTTTCAGAAGGAAATCGTCCTTCTGTTGTCAGCAGAACCAGCTTTGCTCCCTCTTGCCACACGCCCTTGGCCCTGTGGCCAAAACACAGAAAAGTCCTTCCTTTCCCACCCTGTGCTTCCAGCTCCTGAAAGGGCCAGCCGGCCAGCGTTTCTGTCTTTAAACTTTCAGCGTGAGCTGTGGCCAAGACACACATGTGCAGGATG
This sequence comes from Oreotragus oreotragus, assembly GCA_006410675.1. Classification (NCBI taxonomy): domain Eukaryota; kingdom Metazoa; phylum Chordata; class Mammalia; order Artiodactyla; family Bovidae; genus Oreotragus; species Oreotragus oreotragus. The sequence continues at coordinate 94,886 of SJYX01009724.1, read as the reverse complement.
GCAATCTTGTGGGGCAGGGGCCTGTTTGTGGGAATGTGCCCCACCCCCCACCACAACCGACTGCCCCTGGGGGAGGGGAAGAACTCATCATTCCCGGAAGGGCCTTGAGTGATGTAGACTCAAAACAGATAAAACCTGCGAGCATGCCAGCCTCCAGGAGTGACAAGAGCCCAGGATACCTCGCTTGGGCTGGTCCTGAGAATTGAATTGCAGCATTGGCGAGATGGTGGTTGGAGTTACAAATCAAACCCAGAGATGGTCCATTTACCTGATCAGGTTCTTGTCGATTGCACTGATTGATTCTGATTGGTGGTTCTGGACATGTGCTTCTAACAGTTCGGGCTCCAAAGAGAAAGAGTCGAGACAGGGTGGCCGAGTGGATCTTAGCCAGAGGTGCGGGCGGGATTCCAGTCAGCACAGGTAAAGGGGCTGCTGATGACTGGGTGACGTTTTCTCAGTTCTTTTGTTGAATTTCCAACTGATTTTCCAGAAAGGAAGGTTGGAGTACATGTGTAAGGTTAGGAAGACAAGACTGTCCCCACAGCGCTTCTCTGCCGTGGAGAGATGCTAAAGCTGGAGCCCACTGACCAGGCTTGGAACCTGAGGCCGGTCAGACCCGGAAGACCGTGGCGCACGTGGGCTAGGCTGGTTCCTGACTCCCAGCCTCAGTTACCCCCACCTGTAGGAGGGCTGTGACTCGGGAACACCTACTGGGGTGACTCTGAAGGGCCAGTGGGCTCCCTCATGCCTGCAGCCGCCTGGTACAGTGCTGTCTGCATTAGTAGGTGAGAATCCAGGAATTTTGACATCAGCCTCAGATTCTCCCCTAAGAAGCTGTTTAGCTTTGAAGAGCTTGCATTTGCAGGAAACCAAGCACCTTTTTAGTTAATTCTGTTTTCTTTTTTGAATATAAATATAAATTAAGGTTCTCCTAGGCCTAGAAGAAAACCCAGTCCCACGCCAGGCCTCTGAGGAGCCATCTCCTAACGGATGGTGATGTTGACGAGTCAGGTACATCTTCGCAGGGTTCCTTTTCATCTCACCTTGAGTGGTCGGTTTCTTGAGCCTGTGTGCTCCAGCTTCTAGTTTCGGCCTCCGAGGTGGGGCAGGCGCCACCTGCACCGCTAATGAACTCTGCTTCCCCTATGGATGCACTTATTAGCGCCCTCGGTGAAATGGATTTTAAGAACACGTATAATGACCACTTTGCCTTGGATCCGTGGCCGCTGTCTTCGTAAGAGGCTTTGCTGGGCTCTAACGCCGACCACAGCCCCTGCTGTCCCGGGAGGCCCAGACTCAGCCAGCTTTGTCCCGAGAAGGGATGAGCACAGGTCACACTGGTTTTGAGAGGGCAGACTCCCTTCCGTCGTTGATCCAGGTCTGGGAGCTGTCTGTCCCTGCTCACTGCTTCTGAGGTCTGTGCCACTTGTAGCTACTGCCCAGTAGATCATGTTGTTGGTTCTAAATTTGGCAGGCCCTAGGCCTTTGGAACTCTCCATCACGTCAAGATGAAAATCCTTCTGCACACCCTGCCATGCCTGTCTGGTTCGCAGGAGGGTTGGACGCCCTCCCACCCCTCTTCCTGGGCTGTTGGGAGGAGCAGTGGGACTCAGCCTGGCAGGGCTGTAGAGTGCCTGGGCTGAGTTGCTCTGCTGGGGCTAAGGCCCAGGTGGGGAAGGAGCCCCAACAAACTTGTGCTTTTCCTACGGAGGCGCTTGAGGCCAAAATTATGTCCCACACTCAGCTACTACACCTGACGTCAGCGGGAATCTCAACACTTCTCTTCAGACTCTTCACCCCTGTGTTCTAAGCTGTTACCACCTTCGGGATCATTAAGGAAGAAACCGTGCTTAGAATTCTGATCTCATTTGGAGGATCTAAGAGGACGATTTAAAAACTGGTCCTCACAGGGGAAGGAGGGAGTGGAGGACGTGGGCTTATGTTTTTGCTGCTGTTTGGAGGAGGGGAGACTGACACGGGCGGGGGGTCCCCCTAGCTAAAGGCGGGGTGGCTGCTGCAGGAACCAAGGTGATCGGCTGGCTCAGGGAGCAGGTCTCTCTCTGGTGGGGAGTGGGACACTGCCTCCGCTCGAGGTCCCCTGAGAATGTGGTGGACGTCCCCTTTCCTCGCTCACACACAGGACCTTGAACAGAGTTCTCGCCAAGTGGGAAGTGTTTCCCATGTCATCCTCTGGTGCTCCGGGTGCGGTGTTCTGTCCATGGTTTACAGCCTCGCTGTGCTGCCCCTGCCTGGCCTGTGTTGCCTCTGAGGCTCTGGGACTGTCTAAGATGATAAGATAAGATCTGGCCTTGAGACAGGAGCGGGGCTGGAAGCCCACACAGTTGGGTACCGTCCAGCGGGGAGCACAGGGACAGCTGAACTCAGTTAACCCTTCCCGTGCCTCTAGCAGGCAACCTGGGTTGGTGAGAGTCCCCACTGGCCTTCATCCTCCAGGACACTTGGCCTCCCCTCCACCCCTCACTGCTGCTGCCCTTAGCGCCTTCTCCAGCTCCAGCGTTGTTGATGCCATTTATTCTGCCCCTGGGGGAAGTGTGTCTTTCCCGGCACCCCGGGGCCCATGCAGAGCCTCACATGGAGTGGGCACCTCCAGGAGGATACTGGATGGGAGCAGGACCCCTGAGTACACAGCTTCCACACATGTCACCCCTGAGGCGGGAGGGAGCATCACCCCACTTTACAGATGAGCAAACTGAGGCCCAGAGGAGGCAGTGTGCACTGCGGCAGAGGGACCAGAACTCCTAGTCGGGACCCCCTCACTGCCAGCTCCAAGTACAGATTCCACCAGGAGCCAGGGACGGGCCTGTGGAATGTTCTATCTGTGTCTTTCTGCTTCTCTTGCCTCCAGCAATCCTGCTTAGCCAGACTCTGGTGGAGGCCTGGCCACCCACACACGGCGGGCTGGAGGGGAGGGCTGGGGTCTCCTCGTGACCTTCTGTTTGGCGGCAGGCTGGGTGCGGCCGCATGACAGGCCGTGCTGAGCTCCGCCTCCCAGGCCTGCCTGGACCTGGCCTTCGCCGTGTGGCCCTGGCCCTTCAGCAAACGCGGCCTGTCTGTACACGTCCTGGGGGAGGCAGAGGGCTGGGTTCCCTGCCTCGGGGCAACCTGAGAGAGATGGCTCTCCTGAGGTGAAAGAGACACTTCCACACTGAGGGCTTCGGGATGGCAGGCACAGCCTGAGACCCCGTGTGTGGACACCTGTTGGTCTTCATCAGCCTGGACTTTCACTTGAAGCCTGGGAAAGTGGGGGAAGGAGGTGACCCAGGCTTCCACGTGCATCTCCTCCCCTGTGGACCTGCATCCACATCTCCTCCTGCCCACCCCATGCCCTCCCTTGCTAAGACCTCACTGCAGCTGTGTTCACACCTGCCCCGCTCGTCCCCATGCACCTGCATTCACACCTGCCCTGCTCATCCCCATGCACCTGTGTTCACACCTGCCCCGCCTGTCCCCATGCACCTATGTTCACACCTGCCCCGCCCATCCCCACACACCTGTGTTCACACCTGCACCTGCCTGTCCCCATGCACCTGTGTTCACACTTGCATCTGCCCGTCCCCATGCACCTGTGTTCACACCTGTCCCTGCCCATCCCCGTGCACCTGTGTTCACACCTGCACCTGCCCATCCCCATGCACCTGTGTTCACACCTGTCTCTGCCCATCCCCACACATCTGTGTTCACACCTGTCTCTGCTTGTCCCCATGCACCTGTGTTCACACCTGTCCCTGCCCTTCCCCACGCACCTGTGTTCACACCTGACTGCCCATCCCCATGCACCTGTGTTCACACCTGTCTCTGCCCATCCCCACACATCTGTGTTCACACCTGTCTCTGCTTGTCCCCATGCACCTGTGTTCACACCTGTCCCTGCCCTTCCCCACGCACCTGTGTTCACACCTGTCCCTGCCCTTCCCCACACACCTGTGTTCACACCTGCAAGTGCCCCTCCCCAGGCACCTGTGTTCACACCTGTCTCTGCCCCTCCCCGTGCACTTGTGTTCACACCTGCACCTGCCCATCCCTATGCACCTGTGTTCACACTTGTCTCTGCCCGTCCCCGTGCACCTGTGTTCACACCTGTCCCTGCCCATCCCCGACATCCTCCCTGCACCCGTGTGTCACACCCCACACACCCTCATGTGCATCCATCCTTTCCTCCGTGCTGTCATTCGCTTACTTGTTCACTCACTCCTCATTGCTCAGAGCACTCACTCAGCTCTGTTCATGGTTCACACTTTCCTGTTGGTGGGATGTTGCCTAGTTCCTCCCATGTGCAGAGTGGGGTGGGGGCTGCTGTGAGGGGGGAGGTGCATGGCACCCCAGCAGGCTCAGTTAGTGTTAATGCTGCGATGGCAGGGGATCTTCAGGTTGTTCCCGCCGCATCTTCCCACCAGATGATCGGTAGATCTCGGTCACTTTTAATTTGAAAAATTTTAAGATATTTGTATGAAAAAGCACACCTATCACAAATGTATTGCTCAGTGATCCCTGTAAACAAACCCTGCCATGCAACCAGGACTGAGCTCAAGAGGCAGAACATTGCCAGCCCCCTGAATCCTCCGTCATCAATCAGCCTTTTCTTGAATGCATCTCATGACAGGGAGCCCACCACTTCACATGTGATGAAGTATGTGTGCTTTGATGAATGTGGAGCTTATTCCCTCCACAGGGAAAAGCAGTTTGCATGTCAAGGGCTGGCCTTCTCTCAAAGGACTGGCCAGTCTCCATGGTGGTCATTTGAGGGACCAGAAGGTCTCCATTTAGAAACTGGAACTTGGGGGTCCAGAGCCAAAAGAGGAGAGAGAACTCAGCACCCAGAGTGCAGTGGGTCTAGAGCAGAAGGTATGTGGCGAGGTCCAGAGTGTGATGGGCACAGGGAGCCAGGATGGACAGGCAGCCGGCCCCAGGCAGCTGACATGTGCTCTGAGTCACACCAGCTGTGCTAGAGGACCAGGGAACGCACAGGAGGAAATGAGTGGAACGCTGAGATTAGGGAGTCAGGCCCCTGGGCTACGGAAGCAGAGGCAGCGGACACTTGAGGGAGTCCATGGGCAGTGAGGTCTGGGATGTGAAAGCTTGGTTGAGGGCCTTCTCCTCCACCTGGTGGACATCCTCCTCCTTGCCACCCATTGGCAGGGGCTGGGGGCGGGAGGGTCTGGCATTCACTTCCTTAAGGGATTATGTTCAGAGTTCCCTTCTGTCTGCTTTCACTCTGGGACCTCTGCTTGTAGAAGGATGTCCCTTTCAAACTGAAGGCACCCACCCTGTGGTTTACCAGTACTCCCGTAGAAGGGCTGAGTAGAGCCCTTCTGAGTAGGTTCCCTTCCTGTTCTGAAACAGTCTTGGGATTTTGGAGCTGGTCCCAGGGCCCCTGAGTTTCTTTCGATAATGCCTTCATAAGCTGGGCCCCTCTCCCCTGAGCAGTTTTGGCACACACATGTGCTCTCCAAGTCAAGTCTGATCACACAGCGAGAGCAGAGGATCACCTCCCCTGGTCTAGCACTATACTTCTGTTGATGCTCCCGCTCAGTATGCCAGCTTTTCTGGGCAGCCCCCTCCCTGCACCGATAAGTTCTGAGCTTTCGGCCCACTCGAACGTCTGTCGTCAGCTCCAAGAGAACTCTCCTGTAGTCACTGTCTTGAACTGGGGTGAACCCAGACCCTGACGTTGATCTCAGAGCATGAAACAATTATGTGCTGTGGACCCAGAGAAATAGAGATGATTGATGGAGAGAAATTGCAGTGGGGGAAGATGAGAAAATTTAGGAGCTCCATGAGTGCACTGGCCCGGTTTGTCAGGACACCATGAGAGGTCTGCCCCCAGGCCTGGGGATACCAGCGTCCCCAGCTGGTGACCCCCTATTGGCTCGAGCACCGTCCCAGCCATGCTCCTTCCTAGGGTCTTGGTCCTGAGAGAGGAGGGGGCCTGGCCGAGGAACAGCTGCTTAAAGGTGGGGCCTGCCCCGTGCAGTGGGCTTGTCATGACCTGCCCTCACACTTGCTGTGTCCCCAGCCCTGGGAGGGTCCCTGGGTGGTGGCAATGTGGTGAAGGAGGGGGCAAGACCCAGAGGTGGGTGAGCTGTGGGCTGTGGCGGGCTGGTGGGTGTGCAGGTGTGCTCGGTGTGTTAAGGGGCCTGCTGGGCCTGGCATATGGAGAGCAGAGAGGCCCAGGGCCAGGCCCGACCTCTGGCCTCGGTCTTCCATCCGGAGGTGTGGGTCACGGTGCCGCCTGCCTCCAGAGCCTGAGTGCAGAGAGACTTGAGGGGCCGGCCGATCACAGGGTCCCCCAGCCTTGGGCAGGGCAGCTCATGTCTGCCTGTCCTGGAGGCCCAAACCTGGGCACACCCCTTTAACCTGCTTCCTCATCCATGAAATGGGGATGCAGAGCTTGGCGGCTGTGTGTCCTGAGCATCAGAAAACACACCAGAATGTGCGGTGAGAGGCTTCCTCTTGCGGCCCCAGGCTCTACTGTGATGACGGAGGCTGGCAGGTGCCTCCTGCCTCCGTGCGCCACACCAGCTCAGGGGCCCTGGGACCATCTCCAAATTTCCAAGACTGTTTCGGGACAGGAAGGGAACCACGCTGGGAGCGTCGTCATCACAGCCTCCCAGCCCGGCTCCCTGCCCACCCTCTGGGGGCTGCCCCGCCCCTGCGGGTTCCCGTCACCCTGGCCCTTGTGGGCGCTGCCCCATGTCCACGCTGCATTAGAGAACACCCCTGGAGATAGCAAACCTGGCCTGCAGCAGAAGGAGGCTGCCATGGTGCGGGAGGAGGGGGAGGCCAGGCTGGGGGCTTCTGGAGTCATGGGGTCCCAGCCTGGGCCAAAGGTCTTCTCACCCCAGGCTTCTTGGGAAAATGTGACTTCCTGGGAGGCCACCCTCCTCCACCCTGCAGCCGCAGTGGCCCTTCTGAAGCCCACGCCACCAAATTCTACTGTGACTGACCCCTCCCTGCACCCCCAACCTCTCAGGTCAGAGCCAGGCCCACTGTTTCTCCCACAGGGCACCCCTGTCTGTGTGTGTGCTGCAGCCTCCCAGTGGACACCTGAGTGCCCAGGGCAGGGCTGGGCGCCCACTGGTCTTGGGCTCTCTGGGGCCCTCCTCAGGGCACCTGCTGGGGATGAGGTTCACACCCAGTCCCGAGAGCTGGGGGGTGCCTTTGAAGGGGGTGCTTAGGGGCCCTCTTCCTACATGGCTGGGCCCTGGGCCCCTGGACATGTGCAGGACACAGGCCCAGCTTCTTAAACCTCAGCTGTCAGTTTTAGGGAAGATGGTAGTTTGGAGACCCGTCTCGCCGATGGGGAGCACCTCACTCCGACAGCTTGAATGTGTGATCTCAGCCCCCAAGGCCACCACCAGTGACAGGCCCATGTGAGTCTGCCGGGGACCTGGCGGGGAGAGACACCCACCTGCGAAATAGCCTTGGGCTGTTACGGCCCTGCCAGACATGGGGGGCAGGAGGCCAGAGGCCTCCTAGAGGGCAGCATCACTGGCCTTTGCCCGGGCTGAGGGGCACAGGTATTTGCCTTCTGCACTGCGTTGTCATGGCACCCAGCCCTCCACCCTGGGGCATCCTCCCTGCCCTTCCAGCCTCCCCCCTCCGCTGCCATCCCCCTCCACCCTTCCCTGGCCACCCCTGGCAGGCCGCTCCCACCTGAGACCCTGCCTGTGCTGGTCCCCCAGCCCAGCTGGCCTGTGTGCTCACAGGGCTCTGGGGCCACCCTTGAACCTGTCCCCTGACACTGTCGGGAGGTGACAGCGGGCCCCGTCACACAAAAGACGCTAGAGGGCTGGGGTCAGGGCTCTTATCCTGGTGTCCTGAGTCCCGGGGATGTACTTACTGGGTGCTTGATGACTGACGGCCTGGGACTAGCCGTAAGTGAGTGTGTAGACATTAGTGAGTGTGAAGCGTGTGTAGTAGTGTGTTTGGTCCCCGTTGGCCACTTGTTGGAGGTGTGCGAGGGGGCAGGCATCTGGGGTGCAGTGAGTCTTAGGGGCCTGCCAGGGGGTGAGGGGCAGCTGCTGTGGGCGCCGCAGCCCTGGGGTGTCCAGGCTGAGAGCGGGGCTGCTCCCTGGAGCCTGGGCCCCCAGAGTCACTTGTGGACGCACGCCTGCCTCCTTGCTCTGCCCCGCCCCCCCCCACGCCTTTGCGCTGTGGTCTTGGACACAGCGGAGCTTAGTCGGGATCTGCCTGTTGGCTCTTGGGGGTTGCTTTAGGTACTTCCTGGGGCCCCCCGGCAGTGTCCCTGCTTCCGTGGGCAGGGGACTGTGACTGCTCGTGACCCATGAGGAGGATGCCGCTGCGAATGCCGTGAAGAGCACAGGCTGTGCTCGGGGCCCGGCTCTGGTGCCTGTGCGACCTCGGGCGGGGGCAGTTCCCCGCTCCCACCATGGACGTTTGGGGCTGGATGCCTCTTTGTGACTTCCCTGGTGGTTCAGGCGGTAAAAGCGTCTGCCTGCAGTGCAGGAGACCTGGCTTTGATCCCTGGGTTGGGAAGATCCCCTGGAGAAGGGAATGGCAAACCACCCCAGTATTCTTGCTGGAAAATCCCATGGATGGAGGCGCCTGGTGGGCTACAGTCCGACTGAGCGACTTCACTTTCGCTTCCACGTCTTTGCAGAGGGGGCTGTCCTGTGCGTTTTAGGACAGTGAGCAGCACCCTGGTCTCCATCCTCTAGTTGCCGGTAGCAACTCCCCTCCCCCACCCAGCAATGACAGATTAAAAACGTCTCTAGACATTGCCACGTGCTCTCCAAAGTGCACACAGTCCCCTGTCCTGCTGACTTCTGCAGACGGGGAGAAAAAGCCACCACCACGAGTGATGTGGCGTGTGCGCGTGCACTTTGGGTGCCTGGGCCGTGGATTCCTTCCGTCTGCCTGTTTCCTCCTTCCTCCTTCTGGAGGAAACCACACAACCACCTGGGGTGCGTGAGGGTCTTTGGAGGGAAGTGACTCTCAGGCACAGTCCTGTGTGGAGGGGAGATGGGAGCTCAGGTGCCCCTGTTGTGAGTCGCTCAGGGGGAGGAGGGGAGAGGCGTTTGGGAAAGCAACAGGAGGACACTCGGCCTCCCCTCTCCCCAGGCAGAAGCTCTCTCGGCGGCGTTGTTGTGTCATGGGGACATGGATTCTGCTCCAGCCTAGCCGCAAGGCCCCAGTAAGTCTGGAGGCAGCCCCGTGCCCCTCGATCCTCACGTGTGCAATGTCGGGACCTTTTCTCTCTTGAACTCTGGTGGGAAGTGACTGCTGGTGATGCAGGCTGGACTGGCTGGGCTCTGACCACAGGTCTCATCTGGCCCCCAGGCTGCAGAGGATGTTCCCACTGAGTCCAGTTGTCATGAGAGGTTTCCCAGTGTGAGCACCGTTTTCAGGGAGACAGTGACCTCTTTGACCCCACCCCAAGTGCTGAGGGGCATCTATTTGGAGCAAGTGTTTGGCCAGAGGGATTCAAACACCAGTGAGCTCAGTGGGTGCCAGTGTGTGCTTGCTCACAAAGTAGCTCTTACGTGGCTGAAAAGGAGAAGTAGTGAGCCGTGAAAAGATGGTTTTATAAAGAGGGGGGAAGTTCCCCATCATTCCCCTATGGTCCTGTGGTCGCATGTGGGAATGGCTTTAGCATTTCATGTTCACACTTTTATCTTTGCCCAAATGTATGCCCACTGTTTCTGTCATTTCATCAGGATGAATCGCTCAGAGACTGTGTTTAGCTCCCTGTAGCAGAGAACCTAGGCTACAGTGACTGGACCAAACAGCAATGAAGGAGTCTGGGGCAGGTAATCAACCTGACAGGTAGCTCCATGATGCCTTCAGAGACCCAGGCTCCTGTCTTTCTGCCCAGCCAGCTATCTTGGCTTTAGTTCTTAGGCTGGTGCCTCATGGCTCTAAGATGCTGCTCCACCTCCGGCATCACCTCCAGCATCCTTTCCTGGCAGGAAAAAAACAGAACAAAAGACAAAGATGTGTGCCAACTGAATTTGCTCCTTTCTAAACAGATTTCCTGGATGGCCCACCCAAGGACTTTTACCTACATTTCATTAGCCAGGATGGAGAAGGTGATGGCACCCCACTCCAATACTCTTGCCTAGAAGATCCCATGGATGGAGGAGCCTGGTAGGCTGCAGTCCATGGGGTCACAAGGAGTTGGACATGACTGAGTTACTTCACTTTCACTTTTCACTTTCATGCATTGAAGGAGGAAATGGCAACCCACTCCAGTGTTCTTGCCTGGAGAATCCCAGGGACGGGGGAGCCTGGTGGGCTGCTGTCTGTGGGGTCACACAGAGTCGGACACAACTGAAGCAGCTTAGCAGCAGCAGCAGCAGCATTAGCCAGGAGTGTGTCTCATGGCCAACCCTAGCTGCAAGGGAGTCTGGGAAGATATGGCATGTTGCTTTTCAAACTGAATGGGTTCTGAAGGTGAGGAAGGAGTAGAGATAGGTATTCATATTCTCCCATGGTATCTATGGCATATGCCTGGCATTTCACAGTCCTTTTCTCTTTATGTTTATATCAAACACATCAAACATTACCTTGTGTTTCTGCAGTCTTAAAGAAAATCTATTTTCATAGCTCCATATCCACTAAAGGAACGTATGATCATCTATTTAATTACTTCTATATATATGTTTTAATGTATATGGGGGAAGATGGAGCACAAGAGGAGAAGGAGGTGACAGAGGATGAGATGATTGGATGGCATCACTGACTCAGTGGACATGAATTTGACCAAACTGAAGGAAATGATGAAGGACAGGGAAGCCTGGCATGCTGCAGTCCATGGGGTCGCAAAAAGCCAGACATGACTGAGCAACTGAACAGCAACAAATGTATCTGTGTCTTTCCTTTTTTTTTTTTTTTTTTTCAATTATTGAACATCTGTGTGTGTGTGTGTGTGTGTGTGTATTCTGCTGGGTTATTTTCCCCACTTAAGGCTTTGCTGTCATGGCAGGATTCCTAGGGTAGAGGGCAGAAGCACCTGGTAGTGTTGTATGTTGTTCTGTAATCACAACAGCATATGGTGCAGGGCTTTTGGTCTCACTGCAATTGCAGCAACCCTCAGCAATACTGAAGACTTTTTTTTTTTTTTAATGTTCTTACTATTTTAGAACATTTTACGAGTAATCTTTGTGTGGCCTGAACCAGGTCATGTGGGGTTGGAGGACTGGTGTCCACAGCTGTGGACTCAGCTGGACCAGTGGGGTCCGTGGGTTCAGTTGACACCTAGAACCCACAATCTCCCAGACACCCCAGAAGCAGGCAGAGAGAAGGGAGCCAGTGAGCTTTGGCCTGTCTCCCAGGGTAGGAGGTTTTGCTTGATGATGACCTGATGCAGCCAATTGACTTGGTCAATGGAACTCTGGGCTGGGAGGCAGCCCCACCGGGGAAGAGAGCTGTGTGTGATCCACCAGTCATGCGGTCGTGGGTGTAGCATGGATGGTGGCAGCATGCCTGCCCGCCCGAAGCCGGTGAGACAGAACTTCAGAGGTGGAGGGCTTTGCCGTCAATATGCCTGGAGTAACATTTCTGTGATGACCCTGTGGATATAGCTTGTCTTGGTGTTAGTAGTTTACAAGGCAAAGTCCCATCCACCTCTGCCTTTCTTCCGAGTAACAATTTTGTAGCATGAGACCAGAGACATCAAGTGGCTTCCCAAGGTCACACACGGAGTTCGGGACTCGAAACCCAGATCTGTTTACCTGCCTCAGTGATTATTGCATCTGGTCCTACCCTTTGAGGGTGGATCATTGCTTGATACTCCAGTGATAGGGACCTCACTGCCTCACTAAGTTAAGTAGCGAAAGGCAGATGTGGGATCGATGTTAAAACAAAAGAAAATACAAGGTCTTTCATCTCTTGTCTCAGTCATACTGATCAGAGCGCCCCAGGACAAGCTTAACCTCTAGTCCCTAGTCACAACAGTAGAGCTATCACTCAGCGCGTTTTTTCTTCAGACACCATCTCAGTGAATTTCATGCTGTCCACAACCCTATCAGATGGATATTTTCATGTATTCCGTTTTATGGATGATACGGAAGATCAGAGAGGTTAAGAAATTTGCCCAAGGTCACACAGCAGAATAGTAGCTAAGCCAGGAGTTATACCCAGGCAGTCTGACTGTAAAGCCTGTGCTTGTATCTGTTTGGTTATACACTGCTTCTTTTGACCTTTTATCTCAGTTAGGTAGTGGCATGTAACAAATCACCCACAGACCTAGAGGTTTAAAACAGCTACTGTTTTTTATCGCTCATAGTCTGTGGGTCAGTTGGGCTTGGCTGCCCCAGAGAGCTCTGCTGGGCAGCTTTTTTTCTCTGCTGGTCTGCGAGCTGATGGGGCAGCTCCGTCCCAAGCCATTGTGTGCTTTCCTCTCGGTAATGGCAGAGGGGCATGAGGGCTGCAAAAGCAAGTGAGCTGTCTCATTCCCTGACCCTGCTACCGTGCTGTCATCTTGGCCACATCCTGTCGTCGGAAGCAAGTTGGGTGACACAGTCCAGAGCCGAAGGGCCGGAGGTGTGCCTGCCCACGGTGGGGCCGAGGCAGGGGCACCGTCTGTTCACTCTCCTGGCTGACCGTGTCTGCCCTCACCTTTGCTGAGCCCTGCTCGCTCGCACGCCTATCTGCCTGGTGCGGTGGGGGGAACGTAGCTTTGACCTCTCATGTGGGTTCAAGCGCTGCCCGTTTCAGCGCTGTAAGGCGACTGCTGTTCTCTCATCGGGGGCGTGCCCAGTGCGCCTCTACTCTTGGTGACGCTCAGGCTGCACTGTAGCAGAGCACCCTAGACGAGTAGCTTAAGCAACATACTTTTTTTTTTTGTTGTTGTTGTTGTTTTTTTTTGCAATTCTGGAGACCAGAAGTCCGAGATCAAGGTGTTGACATGATTGGTTTCTTCGAAGGCTCTCTCCTGGGCTTAGAGGGGACCATCTTCTCCCGGTCTTCACATGGTCACACCTCTGCGGGGGTCTGTATCCTAATCTCCTCTTCTTATAAAGACACCAGGGCTTCCCTGGTGGTTCAGCGGTGAATAATCTGCCTTGCCGTGCAAGGGACACCAGTTTGAACCCTGATCCAGGAAGATCCCACAGTTGCGGCAAAGCAACTAAGCCTGTGCTCTGTAACTATGAAGAAAGTGCTCTAGGGCCTGTGAGCTGCAGCTGCTGAGCCCTTGTGTTGCAGTTACTGAAGTCCATACAGTCAGTTACAGCCTGTGCTCTGCAATGGGAGAAGCCAGCGCAATGAGAAGCCCGGGCGCCACAATGAAGAGTAGGCCCCACTCGCTGCAGCTAGAGTACGCCTGCGTGCAGCGACCAAGACCCACCACAGCCACAGAGAGACACCAGTTACGGTGGACTGCTCTGCCGCTCTGGTGACCTCATATTAACGTGTGCATGCGTGCTAGGGCGCTTCAGTCACATCTGACTCTGCAACCGTTTGGACTGTAGCCCACCAGGCTCCTCTGTCCATGGGATTCTGCAGGCAAGAATACTGGAGTGGGTTGCCCTGCCCTCCTCCAGGGGATCTTCCTGATCCAGGGATCAAACCCACGTCTCTTATGTCTTGTACATTGTCAGGCGGGTTCTTGACCCCTAGCGCCACTGTANTGTAGCCCACCAGGCTCCTCTGTCCATGGGATTCTGCAGGCAAGAATACTGGAGTGGGTTGCCCTGCCCTCCTCCAGGGGATCTTCCTGATCCAGGGATCAAACCCACGTCTCTTCTGTCTTGTACATTGTCAGGCGGGTTCTTGACCCCTAGCGCCACTGTAATCACTGCTTTAAAGACCCCATCTCCAAATTTGGTCCCATTCTGAGATGAGGTCTTACGACTTCAACATATCAATCTGGGGAGATACAACTCAAGGGACATGAGTCTAAGCAAACTCCGGGGGATGGTGAAGGGACAGGGAAGCCTGGCGTGCTGCAGTCCACGGAGTTGCAAAGAGCCAGACATGACTGAGAACTGAACAACAATGACAAATTCAGCCCATAGCCTAGGGCTGCAGGGAGCCTTGAAAGAGAAGATGGACATGAAAGTGCCTACCCAGGCTGACCACACAGAGTTTCCTGCACAGATATTAGTATGCTGCCCCGTCACGTGTAAGATGTGATGTATCTGATGGCATGTATCCTTATGGCCAAGGAGGTTTGGTTGCCCCACTGTGTTAAGTATTCTATCATTATTTTCAGAACTGCCATGGTAGAGTGGACCCAGCCTGGGGTGTGTCACCAAGAGTTCTGAGCTCAAATCTGTGCTCCACATCTTGCTGGCTGGGGGATGACAGGCAAACCCTCGCCCTGGTCTCAGCCTCAGTGTCCCCATTTGTACAAGGATCGTTTGTGGGTGATCCTTCGGCATGTTTTGAGGTGTAAGAGGTCTACTGAACTTCTAAACTTCTCTCTTAACTGTTTGTTTTTTTTTTTAAACAGGTAGCATGTGTTACTTCTGTAATTAAGCACATACATATTAATGGTACGTTGTTGGTGTGATTATTTCAGTATGGTTATATGTAATACTGAGGCTTCCCAAGTGGCTCAGTGGTAAAGAATCGCCTGTCAATGCAGGAGATGCAGGTTTGATCCCTGGGTCAGGGAGATCCCCTGGAGAAGGGAATGGCAACCCATTCCAGGATTCTTGCCTGGGAAATTCCACAGACAGAGGAACCTGAGGGGCTACAGTCCATGGGGTTGCAAAAGAGTCAGACACAGCTTAGTGACTGAACAACAATAGATAATATTAGTAAATGAGTTCTTATCTTTTAGAGATATATACTGAAACATTTAGTGATCAGATGAAGTGTCTGAGATTTGCTTCAAAATTTTCTGAATTGCAGGGGAAGTGGGTGAAGGTTTTGGTGAAGTAAGGTTGTTAATTATTGAAGTTTTATTCTTTGTGTTTGGGGGTGGGTATACTTTCAACCTCTACCTTAGTCTGTATTTGAGAATTTTTATACTGAAAAATTTCACGTATTGAGCAAAGCGCAAAGCAGAATTGGAAGTCTCATCACAGTCTGGTCCCTCAGTTCCACTTCCAGGTGATGGCTGAGGCAGGTTGCTGACTAGAAGAGTATGAAACACTTGGCTCCCTTGCAGGCTCGGGCCTGCTCACAAGGTTTCTTTGGCCCTCGTGGTGCTTGAAAATATTTTAAGTTAGTTGCCAACATATATTGATCCTTCAAAAAAAAAAAAAAGCTCTTGGTTTTATTATATTACAGTTAGGTTATCTGTCTTACTGATTTTTGCTTTTGTATTTATTAACGATTTATTTTACATTCTTTAGTTTTATTTTTCTTTTCTTCCCTTCACACTCTGACAGTTACTAGTCTTTGTGTTTCTTAAATAGTTGTATCCAAGGCTATGCATGTTCCTCTGATTATCAATTTGGCTGCATCCCATAGGTCTCTCATCATCACTTATTTGTAAACAATTTGCAAATTAGTTTTGTCTTGAATCCAAGAATTATCTGAAGTATGTGTTTTAATATTGTGCACACATAAAGTCAGCATAGTGGTTACAAGCATGAGCTTTGGAGCCAGATCTCCTGGATATGATTCTTCCTTGGTCATTTATTAACTGTGACCTTGGGCTTTTCTCATCTATAAAATGAAGGTAATGGTAGGAGTAGTAGTAGTAATAATAATAATAATTAAAATAATACTAACAAAATAGCCCACAAGTTGAAAAAATTGTTAGCTATTCCATTCCAAACATTTATTGACTGTTCACTATCTCAGGCACATTGCTAAAGCATAATTCCTGTATTCTAATATTTACTAGACATTTTCTTTGTAGCTCAATGATAGCTTTTTTGTAGTTTCATGTATATCTGAAAAGAACACGTCTCTTTGTTGTGCGTGAAGTTCTTTGTAAGTCTGTTAAATCAAGCTTTACTATGTTGTTCAAAAACCTTTCAAGGGTTACTAGTAGTGATTATGGCCTAAATCAACGTGCACACATGTTGTATTAAGCATATAGACTCTTTGAAATTATCATTATTTTGTTAATTTTTGTGCCTTTCGTGGAATGTATGCTCTGTCCATTCCAGCTCACCACAGTCCCCGTCATCGTCACGTAAGGTCACCTCACTACCTTGCCTCAGCTGCTTGGCATTAGAGACATTTCCGCTTGTGTCCTTGCCTTATAATCGTCTGATTATCATTGTTATTAGGGAGACATGTTAGTGTCTCTTTCAGTGCCTTGTCACTGTACCTGTGGTTTGCCACTTTTTTGTATTTCTGTCCATTTTATGTATTGTTTTATGTATTTTGAACTATGTGGTTAGATGCATGAAGGTTCATGTTTGTTATTTCTTCTGGGTGTGGAGATAAGCTTGCCTTTATATAACAAGCTTTTTAAAACTGTGTTTGGTATTTTTGCCTTGGGTTCTTTTTTTCCTGATATTATTTCTGTGCCTGCTTTCTTTTATTAGCATTTGTTATATATATAAATGTAGGCGTGTGTGTATGTGTATATATATATATATGTCTATGTGTGTGTGTCTGTTCATATTTTTAGCTTAACTTTACCCTTTTTCTTCTAGGAAGATTTTAATATGGCTTGTAACAAAATGCCCAGAAATAAGGTACAAAGGCCCAAGACTATGGACTCTGTGTGTGTGTGTGTATAGGATGGTCATGATAGAACATCAAGCTTACTTGCAGTTTCCCAGGGTAAAGAACAAAAAAGGAAAGACATCAAGTGTTAGCGCTCCTGTTGTAGAGTGTTTGGTAGTACACTGCACAAGAATTTGCTCTCACACCCTCACTGAGGACTCACTGAGTCCAGTGTTGGCATCAGGGCCATCAGTGAGGGCTCTGTTGAGGTGTGGCTGACCCAGAGGTAACCGGAGGACGTGGAGTTCCCAGAGAATGTCTGGGTGGAGCGTCCAGGGAGTGACGGTGCTGAGCTCTGCAGGTCTCTGCCCAGGGTCATCTGGGGTCCCGGCTCCTTTGATTTTCTTGCTTCATCTTTACGTGTTGTCACTTACACTCATGCTGCTCACATCTTTGTTCCAGGCAGGAGGAAGCAGGATGGGCTATGCCTGTTCCTCGCTCTTTGAACAGATTTTCCTGGAAGCCCGACCCAGCAACTGCTGCTTCTCTCGCATGGGCCGGGGTGGGTGATGTGGCCACCCTTAGCCCAGTCCTTGGAGGATGATGGAGAAGGGGGTGTGGCTGCCTGCCCCATTTCACACCTCCTGAGAAGCTTAGGAGCTTGGAGCCTGGACTCCTGGAGTGAAAGGGACCTCTCAACAGCCTGTTTCAGGGCCTTGCAGATTCTGCCCATATGGCCTCCGAGCCCTTGGCCAGGGTCAGCTAACACATGTCCTAGGGTGTGACCCGGGACCTCGTGGTCAGCTCCAGCCCCTCGGGCAGATTTCCCTTCCCTGCCTGGGCTGTATTTCCCGAGTGGAAAGTGATCCTGCAGCTGAGGTTGGCCCTGAGGTGGCTGGTGGCTGGCGATGGAAACCCCTCGACCTACTGCTGAAGACACAGGCCACTGGCTGCTTTATTTGGCATCTCAGGGTGTCCCGAGAGATAGGTCTCCAGTCAAGGGATGGGAGGAGAAGATGGGGCATGCTGTCAGCGGAGGAGCATCTCCTGCGGTGGGAGGGGCAGAGATGGGGGGAGGGCGGTGAGCAGAAGGAGCCGCCGGCCGAGGTAGTGTTCCTGTCCCTGGCCGCCGCCTTCTCATGCCTGGTGCCCCAGACACCTGCTCCCCACCCACCAGCAGGGGAATTACTGGCGAGCCGGCGCCCTCGTCTCCTTAACCCCTTCCTCCTGGGCCCAGCAGTGACCCTTATGAGGTGGGGTGTTCAATGCTGTTGGTGCCTGTTCCTTGCTTCTGCCTATCAAGCAGACATTGGCCATCCGCCAGGACCATGTCCTGCCCCCTTCCCCAGGCCCCGATGCACCCCCTGGCTGAAGTCCCACTTGCTCCCACAGCCAGAAGACCCAGCCATCAGAAATGTTCCGGTTTTTTTCCTTCAGGTTTTGTTTTCCAGCTCAGCTTCGGTCCTTTCTGGGCACACGGAGGAGCCCTCTCTCATTCTTGGCTTCCTCTGGGAATGACCTAAGCATTTGTTTTTAAAGGGCTGGCGGGGGGCCACGGGGCGTTATGCAACCGTGCTCTGGGACCACGTTACCCACTCGGCCTTGTCCCAGCGCGTGCGTTTCTGAGA
Organism: Oreotragus oreotragus; assembly: GCA_006410675.1. Lineage (NCBI taxonomy): Eukaryota > Metazoa > Chordata > Mammalia > Artiodactyla > Bovidae > Oreotragus > Oreotragus oreotragus. The sequence goes on along the minus strand of SJYX01009724.1, from coordinate 76,698 downwards.
TGGCTCAAGGTCTGTGCTGATGTGCGTCAAGCTGGCCACAGGCCATCAGATCAGATCGAGTCACTCTGCTGCTCCGAAGCCGTCGATGGCTCCCAGCTGCCTATGGCGTCTGTGCCTATGGCTGCCTATGACGCCAGTGCCTATGGCGTCCAGGCAATGCTCACAGTGGCCCTTGGAGTCTGAGTGCTCGCCTGCCTCTTGGCTTCATTCCGCTGGCACCCTGTGCCATGTAGCCAGAGCCCCTAACCACTGAATACCCCTTCTCTCTGGCTGGTCAGCCCCCTATTATCCTGTAGCTCCAGACCCCCACCGGCTCAGCCCCCATCTCCTCATATCGTGCTCAGCTCCCACCACACCCAACTTCCTCCCCTGGCCCCAGCCTTCCCAGCAGAGACTGAGACATTTGTCCACCAGCGTCTGGCACCTGGCAGACCTTTGGAGAGAGTTGGTTGAATGAATATAGGCATGGAAATGGAATAGCTTCCATGGGGGCTATATTTAATTGTTCGAGAATATTCTCCAACTCTTTCAGACAAGCAAATCCTTGAAAAGCCTCAGCCCGCGAATCTGAACAGCCGGTGTCTGCAAGAAGTGGTGGGTAGTGCAGCTTTGGGGCAGGCAGCCCCCCTTGTGGTGAGAGAGGGCTACTCCCTGTGCCCTTTGGCCACCTGGCTCGCTCTGAGGACCCTGCCCCTTTTCCTGCAGATCCCAGGGTGCCTGCAGGCCCTGGTTTGGTTCCCTTGGGGTTGGAGCTTTCGTAGGAGCAGGCCTAGGAAGGAAGGGGGCCTTCCATCATCCACCTGGGGCTGTGCCTCTCTTCCAGGTCACTCGCTCTCCTGAGCCCCAAGTGCAGTTCTGACTGTGGGCCATGCAGGCTGCCAGTCAGTTAAATAAAAATTCTCTGCAGCATCGCTCTGTGCACTGGTCCACGGCCCGACTTTTCTAAGTAGGGTGCTGGGTCCAGGCGTCCGCTGCAGGTGGTCAGTGCCCCATCCCATGATGTAGGATTGACTTACCACTGGCCTCACCAGGGAAGCCTCTGGAACTTTAGTACCTTCCAGCAAAGGGAGCAGTCAACCCAATATTCCCTGTGGTGTGGGGTGAGCTTCCTCAGCCACCCCCCACAGGACAAGCCTGCAGCCCTGTCCCAGCCCCCAAGCCCTCAGGGGCTCTGGGAAGTCTGCTGGGTCGAGTGCCAACTTCTGAGATAAGTGGACCTCCCCCCATGACCCCACCCCCCTCTGCCAGCATCCTTTCTCCTTTACACTGTGGGCCGTGCCTCCTGCCTCCCACCTTTGCTCAGGTTAGTCCTCCGTTGTTCAGTCGCTCAGTCAGACTCTTTGCAGCCCCATGGACTGCAGCACGTCAGGCTTGCTTCTCTGTTCTTCACTGTCTCCCAGAATTTGCTTGAACTCATGTCCATTGGGTTGGTGGTGCCATCCAACCATCTCATCCTCTGTCACCCCTTTCTCCTCCTACCCTCAGTCTTTCCCAGCATCAGGGTCTTTTCCAGTGAGTCAGCTTTTTGCATCAGGTGGCCAGAGTATTGAAGCTTCAGCTTTGGCCTCAGTCCTTTCAATGTATATTCAGGACTGGTTTCCTTTAAGGTTGACTGGTTAGAGCTCCTTGCAGTCCAAGGGACTCTCAAGAGTCTTATTCAGTGCCACAATTCAGAAGCATCATTTCTTTGGCACTCAGCCTTCTTTATGGTCCAGCTCTCACATTCATACATGACTACTGGAAAAACCATAGCTTTAACTATACAGATCTTTGTCAGCAAAGGGATGTCTGTGCTTTTTAATATGTTGTCTAGGTTTATCATGGAAGAAAAGTTATGACCAACCTAGATAGCATATTGAAAAGCAGAGACATTACTTTGGCCACAAAGGTCTATCTAGTCAAGGCTATGGTTTTTCCAGTGGTCATGTATGGATGTGAGAGTTGGACTGTGAAGAAAGCTGAGTGCCAAAGAATTGATGCTTTTGAACTGTGGTGTTAGAGAAGACTCTTGAGAGTCCCTTGGACTGCAAGGAGATCCAACCAGTCCATTCTGAAGGAGATCGGCCCTGGGATTTCTTTGGAGGGACTGATGCTGAAGCTGAAACTCCAGTACTTTGGCCACCTCATGCGAAGAGTTGACTCTTTGGAAAGGACTCTGATGCTGGGAGGGATTGGGGGCAGGAGGAGAAGGGGACGACCGAGGATGAGATGGCTGGATGGCATCACGGACTTGATGGACACGAGTCTGAGTGAACTNTGCGAAGAGTTGACTCTTTGGAAAGGACTCTGATGCTGGGAGGGATTGGGGACAGGAGGAGAAGGGGACGACAGAGGATGAGATGGCTGGATGGCATCACGGACTCGATGGACACGAGTCTGAGTGAACTCCAGGAGTTGGTGATGGACAGGGAGGCCTGGTGTGCTGCGATTCATAGGGTCGCAAAGAGTTGGACACAATTGAGCGACTGAACTGAACTGAACTGAGGTTTGTCATAGCTCTTCGTCTAGGGAGTAAGTGTCTTTTAATTTTGTAGCTGCATTCACTGTCCACAATGATTTTGGAGCCCAGGAAAATAAAATCTGTCACTGTTTCCACTTTTTGTCCATCTATTTGCCTTGAAGTGATGGTACCAGATGCCATGATCTTCGTTTTTTGAGTGTTGAGTTTTAAGCCAGTTTTTTCTGCCCGATACCTTTTTAGGCTGTTCTGCTGGTTATTTATTCAACATACACACGTGGAGCAGCTTGTTAGGGAGAGGAGCCCTGCCCCGTGAGCTGTTGTGGGCTCATCCCCATGGGTGCACGTCCTGGCCTGCCTCTTAAACACCTCAGTGTTTATGTGTAAAATGGGTAGACAACTGGCTGCTTCCGAGAGGTTTTGTGAGGATTAAGTGAGAGAAGGTGGGTACAGCACTTGGCCTGGAATGTGGCACGTGGTCCATAATGGATGGATGCTGGATGCAGTGATGGTGATGGTGATGGGCTGAATTCTGCCAAGTGCAGTTGGCTGAGAGGTGAGTGACGCAGACACGAATGCCACGTGGCTGTTTGGGACGATAGTTGTTAAAAGAGTAAATGCCAGTCTGAAGCTCCGAGTCGTGGCATGTGCTGTAAAGGGCAAGTGGGTGCCATGAGAACAAGTGATGGGGGCCGAACCCTGATGAGGTGGTCAGGGGCAGCATCTGCCAGAAGCGCCATTGGAACTGAGACGTGATGTAGGGACAAGGCACTTTCCCTGGTGAAGGAGCAGCGTGGCGTGTGCAAAGGCTGGGTGGCAGGAGAGGGGTTGGAAAAAGGCTGAGGCATGCACCCCAGGCTGGGTGGGTGGGGTCTGGAAGAGCTGGAGGGAGGGGGCAGCACTCTGGAATTAGAGAATTTGACCCGTGGGGCTGAAATCCCGGCTCCACTGTGTACCAGTGTGTGGCTTCCTTAACACCTCCCGTAACCTGTGAGATGTTGAGTCCAGGAGGGCATCTTCCTCTGTGGGAAGGGTCCTCCCTCTGCCCCTTGCCCAGCCCTGGGGCTGTCCCCCTCCAACTGCAGCCCTTGGGGGTGTGCAGGGCCCACTGCAGACCCCAGATGAAGCCCTCTTTCTGGGGCCATCGAAGCGGGAGGCCAGGGCAGGCAGGTGAAGGATGCGCCTCGGCTGCCCTGGGGAAGGCCTCTTCCTGATGCTGGGGCCTGCCCTGCCCCTGTGACACTCCCACAGGATCGAGCCCTGGGACTTCTGGTCCCTCCACCTCTGCCACTGCTGGCCAAGGCCAGGCCAGGCGCCCACACTTGGCTGGCCCTGGGCAGAGTCTGTGCCAGCCGGAAGAAATGCTGCCAGTGCCTGCTGGGCTCGGGCCTGAGGCCCCATGTCCCCGCAGGCGTGGAGAGGGACCAGGTGGCTCAGGGCACAGGACCCAGGAGCTGCAGCCCCCAGGCTCACCCCCGGGGGGTCACTCCATCATTTGGAGAGTGACAGCTGTGACATGCTCCAGACATGGCTGGAACAAGCTCCTGGCTTCAGGTGGATTGTGGACTCCAGGGCTGGAGTGGAGGTGGAGGGGGCCGTGCTGTGGGCTCTGTGCTTGCTGCATTCTTGCCTGCACATCCTAGCTCAGTGTTTAATCCTAGCTCAGAGTTAGCAAGGCAGGCATCCCCCTGGAGTCCCGCTCTGCCCCTGGTGTGGAGCCACTTCCCCCATCTGGCTTGTTTCTCGTCTGTGAAGGAGGAACCTGGGTGTCCCTAACAAGACATGGGTTCAAATCCTGACCTGTGCCCTCACAGGCTGTGTGACCTAGTATGAGCTCATCAATCACTCTGAGCGGCTTTTGCATCTGTGAAATGGGACTGCTGGTGTGAGGAGCATCGGAGAAAATGCTGGCGTGTATAAGCCTTTGGTGACCTTGGCTGGTTCCTGCTAACAGTCCCCAGTTTCATCCAGGGATGCGCACACCCAGAGTCGCCGGGTGGAATGGCCTCTGCCGTGTCCGTGAAGACTGTGTTCCCTTCTTGAGCGTCTTGTAAAAGTCTGACCACCGCAGCGTTACTGGTTCGGGATTTTCTCTAGGAGAGGTAGTTTGGTTGTCTGCAGGCCAGGCAGAGGATGAGATGGTTGGATGGCATCACCGGCTCAGTGGACATGAGTTTGGGTAAACTCCAGGAGTTGGTGATGGACAGGGAGGCCTGGCGTGCTGCAGTCCATGATTTGTTTTTAAAGGGCTGGCGGGGGGCCACGGGGCGTTATGCAACCGTGCTCTGGGACCACGTTACCCACTCGGCCTTGTCCCAGCGCGTGCGTTTCTGAGATGGCTCAAGGTCTGTGCTGATGTGCGTCAAGCTGGCCACAGGCCATCAGATCAGATCGAGTCACTCTGCTGCTCCGAAGCCGTCGATGGCTCCCAGCTGCCTATGGCGTCTGTGCCTATGGCTGCCTATGACGCCAGTGCCTATGGCGTCCAGGCAATGCTCACAGTGGCCCTTGGAGTCTGAGTGCTCGCCTGCCTCTTGGCTTCATTCCGCTGGCACCCTGTGCCATGTAGCCAGAGCCCCTAACCACTGAAGACCCCTTCTCTCTGGCTGGTCAGCCCCCTATTATCCTGTAGCTCCAGACCCCCACCGGCTCAGCCCCCATCTCCTCATATCGTGCTCAGCTCCCACCACACCCAACTTCCTCCCCTGGCCCCAGCCTTCCCAGCAGAGACTGAGACATTTGTCCACCAGCGTCTGGCACCTGGCAGACCTTTGGAGAGAGTTGGTTGAATGAATATAGGCATGGAAATGGAATAGCTTCCATGGGGGCTATATTTAATTGTTCGAGAATATTCTCCAACTCTTTCAGACAAGCAAATCCTTGAAAAGCCTCAGCCCGCGAATCTGAACAGCCGGTGTCTGCAAGAAGTGGTGGGTAGTGCAGCTTTGGGGCAGGCAGCCCCCCTTGTGGTGAGAGAGGGCTACTCCCTGTGCCCTTTGGCCACCTGGCTCGCTCTGAGGACCCTGCCCCTTTTCCTGCAGATCCCAGGGTGCCTGCAGGCCCTGGTTTGGTTCCCTTGGGGTTGGAGCTTTCGTAGGAGCAGGCCTAGGAAGGAAGGGGGCCTTCCATCATCCACCTGGGGCTGTGCCTCTCTTCCAGGTCACTCGCTCTCCTGAGCCCCAAGTGCAGTTCTGACTGTGGGCCATGCAGGCTGCCAGTCAGTTAAATAAAAATTCTCTGCAGCATCGCTCTGTGCACTGGTCCACGGCCCGACTTTTCTAAGTAGGGTGCTGGGTCCAGGCGTCCGCTGCAGGTGGTCAGTGCCCCATCCCATGATGTAGGATTGACTTACCACTGGCCTCACCAGGGAAGCCTCTGGAACTTTAGTACCTTCCAGCAAAGGGAGCAGTCAACCCAATATTCCCTGTGGTGTGGGGTGAGCTTCCTCAGCCACCCCCCAGAGGACAAGCCTGCAGCCCTGTCCCAGCCCCCAAGCCCTCAGGGGCTCTGGGAAGTCTGCTGGGTCGAGTGCCAACTTCTGAGATAAGTGGACCTCCCCCCATGACCCCACCCCCCTCTGCCAGCATCCTTTCTCCTTTACACTGTGGGCCGTGCCTCCTGCCTCCCACCTTTGCTCAGGTTAGTCCTCCGTTGTTCAGTCGCTCAGTCAGACTCTTTGCAGCCCCATGGACTGCAGCACGTCAGGCTTGCTTCTCTGTTCTTCACTGTCTCCCAGAATTTGCTTGAACTCATGTCCATTGGGTTGGTGGTGCCATCCAACCATCTCATCCTCTGTCACCCCTTTCTCCTCCTACCCTCAGTCTTTCCCAGCATCAGGGTCTTTTCCAGTGAGTCAGCTTTTTGCATCAGGTGGCCAGAGTATTGAAGCTTCAGCTTTGGCCTCAGTCCTTTCAATGTATATTCAGGACTGGTTTCCTTTAAGGTTGACTGGTTAGAGCTCCTTGCGGTCCAAGGGACTCTCAAGAGTCTTATTCAGTGCCACAATTCAGAAGCATCATTTCTTTGGCACTCAGCCTTCTTTATGGTCCAGCTCTCACATTCATACATGACTACTGGAAAAACCATAGCTTTAACTATACAGATCTTTGTCAGCAAAGGGATGTCTGTGCTTTTTAATATGTTGTCTAGGTTTATCATGGAAGAAAAGTTATGACCAACCTAGATAGCATATTGAAAAGCAGAGACATTACTTTGGCCACAAAGGTCTATCTAGTCAAGGCTATGGTTTTTCCAGTGGTCATGTATGGATGTGAGAGTTGGACTGTGAAGAAAGCTGAGTGCCAAAGAATTGATGCTTTTGAACTGTGGTGTTAGAGAAGACTCTTGAGAGTCCCTTGGACTGCAAGGAGATCCAACCAGTCCATTCTGAAGGAGATCGGCCCTGGGATTTCTTTGGAGGGACTGATGCTGAAGCTGAAACTCCAGTACTTTGGCCACCTCATGCGAAGAGTTGACTCTTTGGAAAGGACTCTGATGCTGGGAGGGATTGGGGACAGGAGGAGAAGGGGACGACAGAGGATGAGATGGCTGGATGGCATCACGGACTCGATGGACACGAGTCTGAGTGAACTCCAGGAGTTGGTGATGGACAGGGAGGCCTGGTGTGCTGCGATTCATAGGGTCGCAAAGAGTTGGACACAATTGAGCGACTGAACTGAACTGAACTGAGGTTTGTCATAGCTCTTCGTCTAGGGAGTAAGTGTCTTTTAATTTTGTAGCTGCATTCACTGTCCACAATGATTTTGGAGCCCAGGAAAATAAAATCTGTCACTGTTTCCACTTTTTGTCCATCTATTTGCCTTGAAGTGATGGTACCAGATGCCATGATCTTCGTTTTTTGAGTGTTGAGTTTTAAGCCAGTTTTTTCTGCCCGATACCTTTTTAGGCTGTTCTGCTGGTTATTTATTCAACATACACACGTGGAGCAGCTTGTTAGGGAGAGGAGCCCTGCCCCGTGAGCTGTTGTGGGCTCATCCCCATGGGTGCACGTCCTGGCCTGCCTCTTAAACACCTCAGTGTTTATGTGTAAAATGGGTAGACAACTGGCTGCTTCCGAGAGGTTTTGTGAGGATTAAGTGAGAGAAGGTGGGTACAGCACTTGGCCTGGAATGTGGCACGTGGTCCATAATGGATGGATGCTGGATGCAGTGATGGTGATGGTGATGGGCTGAATTCTGCCAAGTGCAGTTGGCTGAGAGGTGAGTGACGCAGACACGAATGCCACGTGGCTGTTTGGGACGATAGTTGTTAAAAGAGTAAATGCCAGTCTGAAGCTCCGAGTCGTGGCATGTGCTGTAAAGGGCAAGTGGGTGCCATGAGAACAAGTGATGGGGGCCGAACCCTGATGAGGTGGTCAGGGGCAGCATCTGCCAGAAGCGCCATTGGAACTGAGACGTGATGTAGGGACAAGGCACTTTCCCTGGTGAAGGAGCAGCGTGGCGTGTGCAAAGGCTGGGTGGCAGGAGAGGGGTTGGAAAAAGGCTGAGGCATGCACCCCAGGCTGGGTGGGTGGGGTCTGGAAGAGCTGGAGGGAGGGGGCCGCACTCTGGAATTAGAGAATTTGACCCGTGGGGCTGAAATCCCGGCTCCACTGTGTACCAGTGTGTGGCTTCCTTAACACCTCCCGTAACCTGTGAGATGTTGAGTCCAGGAGGGCATCTTCCTCTGTGGGAAGGGTCCTCCCTCTGCCCCTTGCCCAGCCCTGGGGCTGTCCCCCTCCAACTGCAGCCCTTGGGGGTGTGCAGGGCCCACTGCAGACCCCAGATGAAGCCCTCTTTCTGGGGCCATCGAAGCGGGAGGCCAGGGCAGGCAGGTGAAGGATGCGCCTCGGCTGCCCTGGGGAAGGCCTCTTCCTGATGCTGGGGCCTGCCCTGCCCCTGTGACACTCCCACAGGATCGAGCCCTGGGACTTCTGGTCCCTCCACCTCTGCCACTGCTGGCCAAGGCCAGGCCAGGCGCCCACACTTGGCTGGCCCTGGGCAGAGTCTGTGCCAGCCGGAAGAAATGCTGCCAGTGCCTGCTGGGCTCGGGCCTGAGGCCCCATGTCCCCGCAGGCGTGGAGAGGGACCAGGTGGCTCAGGGCACAGGACCCAGGAGCTGCAGCCCCCAGGCTCACCCCCGGGGGGTCACTCCATCATTTGGAGAGTGACAGCTGTGACATGCTCCAGACATGGCTGGAACAAGCTCCTGGCTTCAGGTGGATTGTGGACTCCAGGGCTGGAGTGGAGGTGGAGGGGGCCGTGCTGTGGGCTCTGTGCTTGCTGCATTCTTGCCTGCACATCCTAGCTCAGTGTTTAATCCTAGCTCAGAGTTAGCAAGGCAGGCATCCCCCTGGAGTCCCGCTCTGCCCCTGGTGTGGAGCCACTTCCCCCATCTGGCTTGTTTCTCGTCTGTGAAGGAGGAACCTGGGTGTCCCTAACAAGACATGGGTTCAAATCCTGACCTGTGCCCTCACAGGCTGTGTGACCTAGTATGAGCTCATCAATCACTCTGAGCGGCTTTTGCATCTGTGAAATGGGACTGCTGGTGTGAGGAGCATCGGAGAAAATGCTGGCGTGTATAAGCCTTTGGTGACCTTGGCTGGTTCCTGCTAACAGTCCCCAGTTTCATCCAGGGATGCGCACACCCAGAGTCGCCGGGTGGAATGGCCTCTGCCGTGTCCGTGAAGACTGTGTTCCCTTCTTGAGCGTCTTGTAAAAGTCTGACCACCGCAGCGTTACTGGTTCGGGATTTTCTCTAGGAGAGGTAGTTTGGTTGTCTGCAGGCCAGGCAGAGGATGAGATGGTTGGATGGCATCACCGGCTCAGTGGACATGAGTTTGGGTAAACTCCAGGAGTTGGTGATGGACAGGGAGGCCTGGCGTGCTGCAGTCCATGGGGTTGCAAAGAGTTGGACCCGACTGAGCGACTGAACTGAACTGAATGGACTGAGGCCAGGCAGGCCAGCGCTCCGTGGGGAAGTCGCTGAGGACCCAGCCCCTTCCGGCCCCTGTGCCCCCATCTTCCTGGGCAGGTTTTGTTTGTCATCCCTCGTCCTGCCTCCTCGTGGGAAGAAGGGAGGAGCGAAGGCTAGTGTCCGGGGGGCTGCACCTGTGTCCTGGGGACACGGCCCTCCCAGAGCTCTGCCCGACGCCCACTCCAGCCGTCACTGGGCAGATCGGAGGCCTGAGCCCACACCTGGTGTTTCTAGCTGGGCCCATGGCGGTTCCGTGTCCAACTGGGGTTCTCTCGGTGAAGAAAAAAGGGGATCAGTACGGAGTGGCCATACAAGATTCAGGCCCCAAATCAAATGCTTCCTATTCTGAAATGGGGTTAAAAAGCGACAAACGTGCAAGTGCCTCAGGGGTGGTCTTTCAGGTCAGTGTAGACTGGGTCTCTGGAGCAGCCACTGTTTCTGCCGCTATGCACGTATAACGTGGAGCCACACCCGGTGAGGAAGGGTCCGGTTTTCTTGCCCACTTAACACCTGGGGAGAGGCCCTTCATTGCTGAGTCTTACAGCAAGGCCTTGGGTCCACGTTGAAGCCCGTAAGCCCCTAAAGGGCCCCGTGATGGCCCTCAGCCTGGCCACAGTGCCCCCAAGCCAGCAGGCCTCAGACTCCCAAAGGGAATAGTGTCTGTGGATGTTAGAAGTGGCCATGTGGTGGACCAGGGACCTTCCCCGGAGTGGGCCCAGAGGCCCTTGGGGACCCCAGAGGACATCCTAGAAGCGTGAGGGCCCAGCTCCTTGGAGCCTCACCCCTGCAGAGCGGGAGGCCCCCGAGGAAGGGCTGAGATCCAGATGTGCTTCAAAGTGACGTGGAGCAGGGTGTCCCGGCAGCCTGGGTGAACACGAGCAGTGGTCCCAGGGGCACAGAGCCCTTGGGGCTCGTAGCCCACAGGGGGCAGGTGGGTTCAGATCCCGAATCTGCCGGGTGTGGGGCCCAAGAGACCCACCTCCCAATAGAGTCCTCGCCACGACCCCGTGGAGTCCGTCCACCTGAAAGAGGAGTATCCACACTTGATGGAACCCTGATCCCAGGGCTTCCTGGGGTTCTTGGGGTCTTGTGGAGCCTGGGGAAGAAGGCCGGACACGCGGGTCTGGAGCTCCAAGCCAAGCAGCAGGACAGCTGAGCTATTGGGCAGGGCTGCCAGTTACCACGCTGGCCGTGGGCGCGGCCGGCTCGCTTCTCTCTTCTTGTCAAGGGTTACGACCCACTTTTGCCCTGTTCTTAGTGCTCAGCGTTTAGAGGAATGATGTTCTCGCTTGGCCCCAGGCTGCCTCTTGGGGTTTGAACAAACCAGGCAGGCCGGGTGATGAATGCCTCTTGGCCTTTGCGGTCAGACTAGCCTGCAGGACCAGTGTTGTTGACAGAGCCGTGGGGAGGGGGGTGAGGCGGACCTGCTCGGGAGCCCAGCGCGGGCCCTCCTCCCTGGCATGGCTCGGTGTTTCAGCCTCGGTTTCCCCATCTGGTTCACACACCCACAAGCGGTGGTGAATGCATCTGATACCCAGCACAGGCACGGCTGCTGCAGGACCCGCTGTGCCCGGGGTCAACCGTGAGTTGGTAGATATGAGCGATGGACAGTGGGCAGTACAGGGTGGTGAGCAAGGGAGTGGCCGTCTCCCAGCTGGTGAGAGACTCTCGGTCAGCGGCATGGCCTCCCTGTGCTGGTGAGAGCCGCTAGTGACGTGAGCGCCCACCTCACGAGGGATGGTGGCATCTGAGGCACCTTGAGTGCAGGGTGCAGGGTCCCTGTAGGCTTCCTTTGATCTCCGGGCTCCTGAGATGCGTTCCTCCTTCTCAAGCCCAAGTGGGCTCCTGGGGTGGGCGGGCCCAGTCTTGGGGGCCAGCGACCCTCTCCGATGCCTCACGTCCGCTCAGCTTGGGGGCAGTCTCTGTCCCACTTGATTCCTTTGTCCTAACTGCCTGCAGTTTGCACTCAGCCCAGCTGAGGGTGAGCAGCTTTCCAGGTGGCACTAGTGGTAAAGAACCTGCCTGCCAATGCAGGAGACGCAGGAGACATGGGTTCGATCCCTGGGTGGGGAAGATCCCCTGGAGAAGGAAATGGCAACCCACTGCAGTTGTCTTGCCTGGAGAATCCCGTGGACAGCGGAGCCTGGCGGGCTATATTCCTTGGAGGCACAAACAGTCGGACACGACTAAAGCATCTTAGCACAAGAGCTGGGAGTAAGCAGCTCCTGACGGCAGCCCTGGGGGACGATAGACCCTCAGGCCAGACTGTTAGCAGGAGGTGGGGCTGGAGAGGGGACAGGCATGCGGCTGACCTGCCTCTGGGGGAAGCAGGTGCATTCCAGGGCTTGGCTTCCATCCTGCCTTGGCAGCCCCCCTTCCACAGGCCGCGGACAAGCAATTCGGCTCCTTTGTGCCTTGGACTGGGGAAGGGTAGATTGCGCACGTACTTGGGAAGAGCTTAGGACGGCGCCTGATGTGGGGCTGGTCCCACGTCAGCCCTGCCATCACTCTCTGCAAATCAGACACAAGCTAAGGCTGGAAGGCCATCTAGGGACAGACTTCTCATTCTCCAGGTGTCCAGTGCGAGGAACTCTGGGGTCTTCATCAAGCAAGATTCGCGAGTGCCCGCTCTGCACCAGCTCGGGGAGCAGAAGTGTGGGACAGGTTGTCACTTGGTCCTCAGACAGCTCACAGGCCAGGGCAGGAGACAGACGAGGACCTGGCTGATGCTGGTACAGAGGACCAAGGGCCAGGAGGGGCTCGAGGCATCTTTGTTGTTGCAGAGGAGTCAGGGCTGTGTATCCATCAGCATAACAAAAACACCTCCACGTCACAGCGGCTTAGCACAATACAAGTTTATTTTTTATGAAGTGCTTTATTTTTATTTATTTTAAATGCATTTATTTTTAATTGGAGGATGATTGCTTCACAATGTTGTATGTCCATTTCTGCACGAATCAGCCATAAGTATACACATGTCCCCTCCCTCTTGAGCCTCCCTCCCACCTCCCACCCCTCTAGAGTACCCATTTGAGCTCCCCGAGTCATACAGCAAATTCCCACTGGCTATCTGTTTTACATGTGGTAAAGAGTATGTTTTCACTGGACCATCTCCATTTGTCCCACCCTCTCCTTCCCCCACAAGTCTGTTCCCTATATCTGTGTCTCCATTCCTGCCCTGCAAATGGGTTCACCAGAACCATCTTTCTAGTTTGCTCTCACGTTAATCCAGGTTACAGACTCTGCTCCGATAGGTCACTCAGGGCCCTGGGCTCCTGCCGTCTTGTGGCTCTGCCTTCTCCTAGGTCCTTGGAGTCCCCTCCGTTCCGCTGGCCAGTGGGGAAAGAGATCCTGGAGGTGTGTGCAGAGACAGCCCTGCTGTGTTTCACACCCACCAACATCCCATTGACCAGCGGCAGTCATGTGATCCTGCCTGCCTGCAAAGAAGTCTGGGAGATGTAGTCCTGCTGTGTGTCCAGGAGGAAGCTTGTGAGGTTTGCCATAACCAGTGGGGTCTGTCCCGAGAGGCTTCTGGGAGAAGCTGAGGCTGACTTGGGCTGTGGAGGATGGCTGGGAGTGGGGAGGGAAGATGGGCCCTCTGGGGGCGGGGGTTGCAGCCTGGGTGAGGGCTGGGAGAACCCAGCACATGGGGGGAGATGAGAACCCCAGGGCATCGGGTGTGTGGAAGGGCGTGCAGGGGGTCGTGGGATGTCTCCCCTCTGTGTTCCGCGCCCTCTTCCCTGTCCCTGAGGGTCTGGGTGTCCGTGCCCCAAGCAGGGCCCGCGGTGGACGTTATTACCTCCATTGGTCCTTCCACCTCTGCTCCCTTTGGGGCTGGTGGACAAGCAGGGCTCCGGGAAATGAGTAATTTTCCTGTAGCTTGCTCAGCCAAATAGCGTGGAGCCAGGATTTGAATCCCAGCATGTCTCAGTCCACGGCCAGTGCTGTTTACGTCCATGTCAGCTGAGCCAGGAGTGCCTGGGGGTCCGAGTGTGGGGAAGGCCCTGGGGGGCTGATGCGCGGGGACGAGACCCTTGGGTGTGGCTCTGAGGGCGGCCCTCGCCGTGCACTGCCTGTGCTGGACCCCTGGTCCTCGTTTGGCCTCAGGGCCGCTGGTGCCTGAGCCCTTTCACCCCGGCACCATGGGCTCCATCACAGCACCGTCATTCCCTGCCAACATGTCAGCGAAGGAGCCGGGCCCAGGCCGGGCAGGGCAGGGAGGCTGGCCTCCCTGGTGGGGGAGGCGCAGGTGTGACAGGCAGAGCTCAGTGCGAGGCCCGGAGGTCCTGGTTTCGTGTCCTGACTCCCTGCTCCACGGTGCTGAGCCTTGTATGAGCGAGAGCCTCAGACTCCCCATGTGTGGAACGGGGGGTGCTGGGTCCCCTGCCTCGCAGATAGAAGGTCCCCGGGGCACTGTTGTCTGTCCACCTGACTCTGGCGCCCTGTCTCGATCAGCTCAGTGACCATAACAAAATCCCGCAAGCCGGGTGGCTTAAACAACAAAAGTATTTCTCACGGACCTGGAGGCTGCAAAGCCTGAGATCAGGGTGCCAGGATGATCGCATGAGGGCCCTCTTCCTGGTTTGCAGACGGCCGCCTTCTCATGTATCATTCTGTGTCGGAGAGAGTGCTCTGGTCCCTTCCCCTTCCTGTGAGGTCGTGAATCCCATCATGGGACCCCACTCTCACGACCTCATCTATAACCAGTTGCCTCCCAAAGGCCCCATCTCCAGTACCATTGCGTTGGGTGTCAAGGTGTCAACATATGGACTTTCAGTTCAGTTCAGTTCAGTCCCTTAGTCATGTCTTACTCTTACTCACGTGACCCCATGAACCACAGCACGCCAGGCCTCCCTGTCATCACCAGCTCCCGGAGTTTACCCAAGCTCATCTCCATCGAGTCAATGATACCATCCAACAATTCATCCTCTGTCGTCCCCTTCTCCTCCTGCCTTCAATCTTTCCCAGCATCAGGGTCTTTTCCAATGAGTCAGCTTCACATCAGGTGGCCAAAGTATTGGAGTTTCAGCTTCAACATCAGTCCTTCCAATGAACATTCAGGACTGATTTCCTTTAGGATGAACTGGTTGGATCTCCTTGCAGTCCAAGGGACTCTCAAGAGTCTTCTCCAACACCACAGTTCAAAAGCATCAATTCTTTGGCACTCAGCTTTCTTTATAGTCCAACTCTCACATCCATACATGACCACTGGAAAAACCATAGCCTTGACTAGATGGACCTTTGTTGGCAAAGTAACGTCTCTGCTTTTTAATATGCTGTCTAGGTTGGTCATAGCTTTTCTTCCAAGGAGCAAGTGTCTGCTTGCTGCAGTCACCATCTGCAGTGATTTTGGAGCCCCCCAAAATAAAAACTCTCACTGTTTCCATTGTTTCCCCATCTATTTCCCATGAAGTGATGGGACCAGATGCCATGATCTTAGTTTTCTGAATGTTGAGTTTTAAGCCAGCTTTTTCACTCTGCTCTTTCACTGTCATCAGGAGGCTCTTTAATTCTTCTTCACTTTCTGTCATAAGGGTGGTGTCATCTGCATATCTGAGGTTATTGATATTTCTCCCAGCAGTCTTGATTCCATTCCAGCTTGTGCTTCATCCAGCCCAGTGTTTCTCATGATGTACTCTGCATATAAGTTAAATAAGCAGGGTGACAATATACACCCTTGACATACTCCTTTCCCGATTTGGAACCAGTCTGTTGTTCCATGTCCAGTTCTAACTGTTGCTTCCTTACCTGCATATGGACTTTGGGGAGACACAAACATTCAGTTCCTGACACTCCAAATGGGCCATGGGAGACAAGCTTGGGGGTATGTCTTCCTGGTGTGTGCAGTGGTCTAGAGCTGGAAGCATGGTCCAGACAGACGAACTGGCAGGAGGGCTGAGCCGCTTTGGGCTGGAGCAGTGGGGTCTGGCCCCGGAGGAAGTGTGGGGCGGTGGGTGGGCTGCGTGCTCAGCCTGAGGCTAGGATGGGTTGTCTTCTCCCCGTGGGACCATGAGAAGGAAGAGGGGGAGACGGGGCTATGCACAGCTGGAGTCCTGCTTCTGTACAGGGGTCGTCTCTCCGGCCGGTGTTTGCCAGCTGTGTGACTCTTGTGAGCGCTCGAAGCTCTACCCCCAGCTGTAAAATGGGCTGCTGGCGTTTACCAGGTCAGCTTCTCAGGGCTGTCGAGTGAGACAGGGACTGTCCAGGGGGTTGGTGGAAGTTCAGGGTCCCCACTGCTCCCCTGGCACCAGCCAAGTACCGCCATAGTGGCCCCTCCTGATTCCGGGCACAGGCCCCGCGGGGTTTTCTTTCTTCTTCGTAGCAGCTTCATTGAGATACAGGCCTTAGACCATGTTGTTGTTTAGTTGCTAAGTTGTGTCTGACTCTGCGACCCCCATGGACCACAGAATCCAGGGGATCTTCCCGACCCAGGGATCGAACCCACATCTCTCATATCTGCTGCATTGGCAGGTGGATTCTTCACCACTGAGCCACCAGGGAAGCCCACTTAGACCACATTAGCTCCTCATTTAGGCTGTACAATTCCATGTAGCACCTTCACAGATTGCGCAACTTTTGGAGCCATTTGTCTTCCCAAAAGAAACCCCGTGCCCTTTAATAGTCATCCTGCCTCCCTCCCCAGCTCGAAACCACCGCTGATCCCCTGGGGGCTCTCGGGCAGGGCTTTGAGCCCTTGCTGAGTGTTGGCTTGGCCCCTGGGTGGATGAGGTCTTGAAGCCGAGGACCCAGGGCCCTGCTTGCCACTCTCTGGGTCTGCACCCTGTTCTGTACAGGGTGGTGTGCCGACTGGACCCGTGGCTCTTTACTTCTGCTTTGTCTCGTCTCTCTCTGGACTGATTGCTGCCTAGCCTGGCCTCCTCCACCTTGTGGGCCTGGCATCTGGCCTCGGGGGAGGTGACGCTGGGGAGACAGGTCAGGGAGGAGCTGTGGCGGTCCTCAGGCTGGGGCAGCTTCTCCCGTGGCCCGGCCCGGTCTGCACGTTCTAGGGTGTTCCTGGACCCCCTGAGCTCCTAGCCCACCGTGTCCCTGGAGAAGACACGGGGCTGCAAAGGGGGCCGGGCCCTCTGCCCCAAGGTAGGCCAAGTCCCAGGAAGCCTGGGCCCACCTGCCCCATGTCCGCACTCCCCCGGAGGCGGCCCTCCGGTGTGGGGCCGTTGCCATGGGAATTATGTATTGGGATCTATTTTGAGACCATTTTGTAGTGTGATTTTGAGTGCTGCCTAGTGTTGGCTGTTGGTTTTCCTACGTTTTCCCCGAGTGAGTGGGTTTTGACTGGCCAGCAGGGCTGGGCGGGGTTTGTTTCTAGCTGTGGCTCTGCCCAGAGCGCAGTCTGAGCAGTTGGTAACGGTGGGGGAGGGGGAGCCTTGCGAGGACCCCCTGCAGAGGGTGTGGTGGGGTGTTTCCCCCCGACCTCTAGCCAGCCAGGGCTTCAGTGGGTGGGGCTGTGCCCTGGGGGACAGATGCTGAACCCAGGAGAGGGCCACCCCCGGGACTTGGACGAGAGTCTGAGGGTGAGGGTCGATGGAGCCTTGGCAGAACCCTGATGGCCGACTGCTGTCCGCAGCTCTCCCGCTGTCCCCCGGCCTGATGAGGGCTCTGACCACGCTCGTGATTCCCAGCGACCCCCCGCCTCCCCTGCACGGCGTTCACTGGAGCTTGGACTGCGAGCCGAGAGCGTGTACACTTAACACCGGCCTGTCTCACTGGGCTGCAGACCCCACAGGGACAGACCGGGACTGTGCTGCTCCCGCCCTCCCCACGGTGTGCCTGGCACTAGGGAACCGTGAATAAAGATGTGGGAATAAGAGAGTGAATGTGAGTGAGTGTCCTTGGGGAGGGGGCTCGAAGCGTGCCAGGCCTCCTGCCTGGGGGAGCTTCTGGTGGCATCTGTCCCCTCCCCGGGGGCAGGCTTCAGGGTCCTGATGCTGGGGCCACAGAGAAGGGGAGCGAAGACATCAGCCAGAGGGAATCCAGGAGCGTGACCCCTGGGAGGGCAGAGCCACCCGTGGATAGCCTGTCTTTGGGATCAGGCTGCCCGGAGCCCGGGCGTGGGCTCTCCTTGCTGCCTCTGGTTCCAGGAGTGGCTGCCAGCTGACCCACCTGTGCCTGCACAGGCCAGCTGCTGCCCTTGCCTGGATATTCTGTCACTGATGCAATGACTGAAGCAGACATGGGTCCAGGAAGGAAGCCCATGGGATGGGCAGGGGACACTCCCGCTCCTGCTCCGCGAGGCTGGGTGGGGGCAGCGGTCAAGCTGATGTGGGTGCAGAGCCTCTGCTTGGTGATGGGGGTGACGGGGGTGTCCCCCCAGCTGCCACCTGATCCTGGAGCTGGAAAGACTCGAGGTGGGAGGTCAGGCTGCCAAACGTGTCCCATCCGCAGGGTTTCTCACTTTGAAAGATAAAACACTGGGGGGACTTCCCTGGTGGTCCAGTGGTTAAGACTATGCTTCCACTGCAGGGGGCTAAGGTTTGATCTCTTAGGAAACTAGGATCCCACATGCAGTGTGGTGCTCAGCCAAAATAAATAAATTAAAAAACCCATCATAATCAGGTCAGCCATACATGATCACTGTAAATAAAGTTAGAAAGTACAGGTGAGGAAAAGGATCTGATTTCCTCGCCACTGAATCTGCCACTTCTAGTGAATGGGTCTACACTCTTCAAGTACAGATGCAGCTGGCATCTGTTCCCTGTTCTTATTCTTATTTACTTTATAAGAAAGCAGGATCGTACTACACTTACTTGGGCTTCCCAGGTGGCCCTAGTCCTCAAGAACCCACCTGCCAATGCAGGGGACATAAGAGACGTGGGTTTGATCCCTGGGTGGGGAAGATCCCCTGCAGGAGGGCAGGACAACCCACTCCAGCATTCTTGCCTGGAGAATCCCATGGACAGAGGAGCCTGGTGGGCTACAGTCCGTGGGGTGGCAAAGAGCTGGACACGACTGAAGTGATTTAACATGCGTGCACCGTGCTTACTCGCCTGGACACGACTGAAGTGATTTAACATGCGTGCACCGTGCTTATTCGCCTGGACCTCTGGCACTTGCTGTTTAGCGTATCCAGAACCTTTCAGGAACAGAAGCAGCACAATGGACATCTTTAGTGTTCCCGTCGGTGCAGCGGGCTCTTAATAAGCCATAATGAACTGCTCTTGTGTTGGAGATTCTGGTCCTCTCCAGTTGCGCAGTTGTAAGGAGCGCCGTGACGAGCGTGCTTGCACAGCCCTCTGTCCACTCGTCTGCTGTTGCTCTTGGGGGTAGTCCTGTGAGTCCAACTGCAGTGCCATCGTCTGCAGCCCACTCTGCTCCATCCTCACCAGCGCTGCCTGGGCTGTGAAGGTGGAGCCCGTGTTGGGGGGCCCCTTTGGCAGGCGTGGACAGCAGCTCACGTGTGGGGATCTGCTCTGAGGGGGACGCCCCCTAACTTCCTTGGGGTTGACAAACCTTCTCTACTTACACGGCAACTATGCGCGTAACTGAGAGCCTCAGTCTTCTCATCTCTACACTGGGGATAACTGAGTTCACCTCGGTGGTCTTCCTGCGGGTGAAGTCTCACGGTGCCGGGTCACTCGCGGTGTCAGGTGCTGGCCTTTCTAAGGAAGGGTGGAGATGGTGCCTCTGGCCAGGTGGCATCTGTCCATCCTGGGGCAGGGCGAGGGCGCAGGAGAGCTGCGCATTTCAGCAGAACCACTTCACTCTCTATGCCCCGTGGTGTCTGGGGCTGATTTCACATCATTCTGTAGTGATGACAGAGGGGATGGGCATGAACAAGGCAGGGGGTGCCAGTGCCCTTCTCTGCCACCCTCGGGCCCCCTGGGGCTCCTGCAGGTCATTCCAGGAGGACAGGAGATGGGGTTCAGATGAGCAGTTGGTGTCGTGACCGACAGTTCCCGCGTGGAGGGTCAGAGCCGTCAGAAGCCTGAGGGCTGTGTGGTTCTGGGGTCTCTGCGCAGCCCTCCTTAATGGGGAGCTGGGCGTCGTTAGCTGAGCAGTTCCCAGAGAGAGGAAGGGCGTCGAGGCTGGTGTGGTGTGTGCTACAGGCCCTGTGGCCCCCACGGTCCCTCTGGCTCCCCCCTGTGGCTGGGCAGCCCTCCGTGTGATCCTGCCCCCCCATGTGGGCCTGTCCTTGGATCCTGCCTTGTCCAGAGCCTGGGAGTGGGGGCTCTGGGCGCCGGTGGACCCTCTTGTGCCTGAGAAGGCAGCGCAGCCATGATGTCGGGGTCAGGACCCTCTTCAGCTGATGCCATGGCAGCTCTGCCTTGGGGAGGAGATGTAAGACCACCTGAAGGCATTGCTGGGAGGAGGCCGGGCCCCGGGCCCAGGCGCTGCTGGCTGCTCTGGGTGCCGCTGCTCCTTCCTGGCCCTGATAGAGCCCTTATCCTGCTCAGGTTATGATACTACGGGGACCAGCAGGAGGGATGCAGTCAGAGACGCAGAGGGATGTTGAGGGCAATGGAGGGTGTGTGTCCGTTGGCTCTGGGTGGCGGGACAGGCAGGGAGGGGCCACGAAGGGTCCCGAAGGAAGTAGCTGCCCTGAACAGCTGCCCACAGGGTGCCTCGGGCCCTGTTGACAAATCTCCTTACGCTCAGGTTATGATACTACGGGGACCAGCAGGAGGGATGCAGTCAGAGACGCAGAGGTATGTTGAGGGCAATGGAGGGTGTGTGTCCATTGGCTCTGGGTGGCAGGACAGGCAGGGAGGGGCCACGAAGGGTCCCGAAGGAAGTGGCTGCCCTGAACAGCTGCCCACAGGGTGCCTCGGGCCCTGTTGACAAATCTCCTTAATGGAGGTTTCAGAACAGAGTGTCTCAGGATCTGAGTAGGTGGGGCCTGTTCGGTCACGTTTTCTCCCTGGGTGACACCTCTGGAGCCCATTTGGGCCTCCTGGAACCAGAGGGGTTACATTAGGATCACGCTTAGGGACCCCAGCCATGGAGGGCCTGAGCTTAGACTCCTGCCCCCCACCCCCACCCTACATGATCCAGAGATGGTGCTGCTCCCAATGCTGCCTCCCCCGCCCAGCCCAGCCCAGGCTGCTTAGGAGGAAGCAGGTGGTCCGGGCAGGTATGCATTGGGACGGCTCTACGGGTGCACTGTCAGCAGGTGTGTGTGAGGCTCAGCCTGGCGCAGGCACAGGTGATGGGACTGGCCAGGCTGAAGGGCTGCTGGGCCCTGTGGGGCCTCTTTGTTTTAACTACAGGTCCCGGAGGTGTGGAGAGAGACAGGCTCTGGGTACTGGCTGCTCTGGGCCACCCCTGGGGCTGGGTGGCCTCACTGGGCAGGACCCTCTGTGGGATCTTGGCATTGTCTGCAGGGAAAGGAAGGGCCAGCTGGTGCCTCTGGGAGACTTCAGGCTGAGAGGGGAGAGGGACAGTTTTAACCCCCTGGCCTGGCGCCCACCTGTGTGCCCGCTGGCCCCCTCCCCGGGAGATCGGAGGACAGGTCCTCGCGGCAGTGGGTGCTCCCTCCCTCCCTCCCTCCCTCCCTCCTCCCCACCTGTNTCTCTTGTAGCACCCTGCCTCCCTCCCCTCTGGATGCCCTGGAGACCCCAGAAGAACTGGGAAGACCCCCTAAAGATGGGACCTTCGGTCATGTGTTTTTTGTTTCTCTTGTTAAAAAATATATTGTTGCTATTGTTGGGACCCAGGGTACGTTGCCCCAAAGTGTGCCTCGGTGGCATAGTGACTATTATTATTTTTTAAAATTAATTTTTATTAGAGTATTGTGAGAGAGTTGTGTTAGGTTCTGCAGTACAGCACAGTGAATCCGGCCATGGAATTTTCCAGTCGAGAATGCTGGAATGGGTTGCTTATTTCCTACTCCAGCAGTTACACGTAGTATATATTTTTATTGCCCCAAAGTGTGCCTCGGTGGCATAGTGACTATTATTATTTTTTAAAATTAATTTTTATTAGAGTATTGTGAGAGAGTTGTGTTAGGTTCTGCAGTACAGCACAGTGAATCCGGCCATGGAATTTTCC
Source organism: Oreotragus oreotragus (assembly GCA_006410675.1). Taxonomy (NCBI): domain Eukaryota; kingdom Metazoa; phylum Chordata; class Mammalia; order Artiodactyla; family Bovidae; genus Oreotragus; species Oreotragus oreotragus. The sequence continues at coordinate 55,259 of SJYX01009724.1, read as the reverse complement.
AGTCGAGAATGCTGGAATGGGTTGCTTATTTCCTACTCCAGCAGTTACACGTATACTACTTATTTGTTTTTAAGTCAGTGGACACACTCTAGGGGCGGCCTCTGAAGGGAGCAGGCTCTGTCCGTGGTCCTGAAGGGAGCAGGCTCTCTCTGTGGTCCCGGCCTCGACCGTGGAGTCAGGCAGCCCTGAGCTCTCAGCACAGACGGTTGGATCAGCCCCTTCGCCTTGGAGGCCTTAGCATCTCCGAGTTATTGTGGGGGTGGGGTGGGGTGTACAGGGACCCTGGCCTCGGGGGTCCTGGCAGGAATTCAGAGAGAGGACACGTGTCCCACACGGGATGCTGCATGGCCCTCCTGGGAACTTCCATCACGCTCCCCACCTCTGGCCTCTGCCTGCACCCCATAGGATGGAGGGCCAGGTCCTGGTGAGCCGTCTCACGACCTGATCCCAGCTGGGTCTCCTTGTCTGAAATGGGGGGATGAGAGGTATGGTGAGGCCTTCCTGAGTCCCTCTGGAGCAGAGGTATTAAATGCCTGACCAGCTGGAAGCCTTTCATAAGCTGTGACCCGTGGCTGGTGTGACGGGTCACATAGAAACGTTTTAAGGTGCTGTTGGTGTTCTAGTAGGGGACTTTCTCTGTCTCTAGCTTAGATGCTTCGTGTCTAAAATCCCTTGGTCTCTGCATCAGAGGCCCAGAAACCATTGCCTGCTGGGCCCTGTGCTCTGGACTCGCTCATGTCATGGAGCTGCGTATGGAATGTGGGCGTGGGCCTGACCCCTGCCCCTGCGGGCGCCTCTGAGGCTGAGTGGCCTTGAGTGCATCACGTCTGGCATGCAGGCCCCCGCCAGGCCCTGCTTCCCCACGGGGCCCTTGACCGCAGAGCTTCCAGGTGCTGGGCGAGCACCAGAGCTTCCAGCCTCTGATGCAGCCACAGGGATGCCGTGGATGGAGGTGGGGCAAGGAGCACTTTGTTCAAGGGCAAGAGCCAGCCCTCCAGGCCAGGGCAAGGCCATGGACATCAGTGCCCAAGGAGGCACGTGGCTGAAGTTTGGAACATCGATGAAGGAACTGTAACTGGAAAGAAATGAAAATCGCACTAGGTGTTGGTGAAAGAGTTGGTGGGGTTTCAGCTGTTCAGTTCAGTTCAGTCGCTCAGTCGTGTCCCACACTCTTTGCGACCCCATGAATCACAGCGCGCCAGGCCTCCCTGTCCATCACCAACTCCCAGAGTTCACTCAGATTCACATCCATCGAGTCAGTGATGCCATCCAGCCATCTCATCCTCTGTCATCCCCTTCTCCTCCTGCCCTCAATCCCTCCCAGCATCAGAGTCTTTTCCAATGAGTCAGCTCTTCACATGAGGTGGCCAAAGTACTGGAGTTTCAGCTTTAGCATCATTCCTTCCAAAGAAATCCCAGGGCTGATCTCCTTCAGCTGTTAGGTACAGTTTAATGTGGATCTGGATTTTTCTGCGGGGCTTTTTCAGACAGTAGGTATTTGAGCACCTCCTGGATGCAGTGTTGCTGTGGCTCAGAGCACAGGCTTGGGTGGGCAGCCAAGTTCAAGTGCTGGCTGTGCAGCTCTTTGGCCTCCAGAGCTGGCAGATAAATGGGTCCTCCCTTTCCTCAGTTTCCTCATCTGTAAAATGGGACGATCGAGCTTGTAGAGAATGCCAGCAAGGAGCTGACCCATTCAAACCTGCCAGTGCCCAAGAGGTAGGTAGTCATGTGTATGTATTTATTTAGCACTTCATAGAAGGGCATATTGTAGCAAGGCTAAAGAGACTGTTATATATTGTTTTAACAGGGTTTATTCCCATTATCTATTCATTTGCACGAAGTGATAGGACTGGATACCATGATCTTTGTTTTCTGAATGTTGAGCTTTAAGCCAACTTTTTCACAGTGGAAACAGTGACTGATTTGATTTTTGAGGGGCTCCAAAACCACTGCAGATGGTGACTTCAGCCATTAAATTAAAAGATGCTTACTCCTTGGGAGAAAAGTTATGACCAACCTAGATAGCATATTAAAAAGCAGAGATGTTACTTGCCAACAAAAGTCCGTCTAGTCAAGGCTATGGTTTTTCCAGTAGTCATGTATGGATGTGAGAGTTGGACCGTAAAGAAAGCTGAGCACCAAAGAATTGATGCTTTTGAACTGTGGTGTTGGAGAAGACTCTTGAGAGTCCCTTGGACTGCAAGGAGATCCAACCAGTCCATTCTGAAGGAAATCAGTTCTGAATGTTCACTGAAAGAACTGATGCTGAAGCTGAAGCTCCAATACTTTGACCACCTGACACAAAGAGCTAACTCACTGGAAAAGACCTTGATGCTGGGAAAGATTAAGGGCAGGAGGAGAAGGGGACGACAGAGGATGAGATGGTTGGATGGCATCACCGACTCGATAGACATGAGTTTGGGTAAACTCTGGAAGTTGGTGATGGACAGGGAGGCCTGGCGTGCTGCAGTCCTAGGGTCGCAAAGAGTCGGACATGACTGAGTGACTGAACTGAACTGAACTTATTCCCATTGTACAGGTAGGGACACCAAGGCTCGGGACTATGAGGAACTTGCCTCTGGCCACCAGCCAATACTTGGTAAAAGCAGGATTTGTACTTGTATCTCTATCAGTTACTGCTCTTTGCTTCCGGTTTCCCCTGCTCTAGACTAGGGATGCCTGGCTGTCGCATGATGCACAGCCAGTGGCCAGGATCAGATCCCAGGTGGGTCTCCGTTCTTCCCTTGCAGGGTTCAATTTTGTGAACTGAACGCTTAGTGAACGCTGAGTGCATCCCAGGTGTGGTGCTAATGGAGTAGAACGTGCGTTTCGAGGAGCTGAGCTCTGGCGAGGGGGGCAGAGCAGAGATCCTCCCCCTCGGCCGGCTCAGTGCTGTCCCGGGCCAGCAGCCAGGGGACAGGGGAGTCTTAGCCTTCTGGGAGTCTGGGAATTCTCCCGGGCGTTCCAGTGGTTAGGACTCAGCGCTTTCACTGCCGAGGGCCTGGGTTCAATCCCTGACGAGGGAACGCAGATCCTCATCCTCTGCCCGCTGCTCTGTCGTGTTCCCCATCACATCCTTTCTGTGTCCTGCTGACTTTCTGTCTGGCTGGTTGACCCTGCAGGTCTTTGCTGCTCGAGTGTAGAGGTGGACCCCCTCAGGCTGCCTTCTGGGGAGCCCCCCAGGGGACCATGTGCGTTCAAGCTGAAGTGCTGGTCTGGGGACAGCGGGCTGGGGTCACCCTGCCTCGGCCGTTCTGGAGTCGATCGTGGGATAGGGTCCCTCCACCACCCCGCTTTGCACCTCCTCATCCCACTTCACAGGAAGGAAGTTGTTAGGGGCCGGGAGGGGAAAGGAGCCCAGCTCCGTGGGGACCACCTGTGAGGTGTTCCCGGCAGGGTGGGCACCGGACGGCTGCAGAAGAAAGGCCCGCTTCACCCGGACATGTCCACACACCAGGTACTAGGGTACCTCGTGCAGCAGGGGACGGCAGGGCCGCCTCTGACCACGTGTCTGTCTCAGTCCGGCCACCCCTGCGTCTTTGCTCTCTGAGTCCTCCTCCTTGTGCCTTCGCTCACTGAGCCCTGGGCAGAGCAGCGGGACCACGGCCTCCCTGCTCACCCATCCCTGCACTCAGCAGCCCAGGGACTGGGGGAGGCCAGGGCCGGCCTGATCCCAGGTGGTATCATAGGGTTGGGCCCTCTCTGCAGCCCTGAGCCCCAGCATTGGCGGGCGGGGGAGGTGGATTCGTAGCACAGCTGTCCCCGGGCCGACATGGGGAGGGCAGCGCCACCCGCCCGACCAGTGCTGTCCAATCCTGAGCGCCTGGTAGCCCCAGCTGGGGCACTGCAGATGCTGCCTGCCCCTTCCCTCTTGGACTGGGCAGCAAGGAATTACAAGGGGATTCTCATGGTAACAGGGAAGCAGGTTGGGTGGTGCTCAGCCTCCCTGGGTGGTGGGACCCAGGTCTTAGTCCCAAGGAAGTCCTGGGGAGCTGGGCCATCACCCCTCTGAACCTCGGTTTCCCCATGAAGGAAAGAGGCTGTGCCTATGCCTTGGGGGCACCCGGCAGGTGAGGGTGTCGAGGCAGCAGCCTAGTGGGGGGACTTGTGCTGAGCTCTGGTTCTGCAGAGGGCAAGTCTCACCTCTCTGTGCCTCAGTTTCCTTATCTACAGAATGGGAGTATGTGAATCACCATCCTCTTAACTGCTCTACCCAGTTCCTCCAGCAGCTATCCCCCTTGCCCCGGTGTTGGCTCCTCCTTCTTTCTAGTCACTGGGACTGGAAACCTCGGCTTCATTCAAGACGAGGCCCAGCCTCCGGCCCTCCTCCCACCACCCTGGCCACACTCTGGACAGGTCGCTGATGCTGGCCTGGCCCCCTCCTCACGCTGCGCCTGCCTGGCTGGTCCCCTCCAGTCCCCACACCACAGCCAGAGTGAGTGTGATCCCGCTGAAGACGGAGTCTGACTGTATTGTTCTGGCTTTCATTGGGAGGGAGGTGGAAGCTTCTGGAAGGTTCGAGTCAAGTCCTCACAGTGGACCTGTCCTCCCCCCCAGGAAGCAGGTTCCCCTACTCCCCCGGCTCTTTGTGCTCCCGCCCGCCCAGCACCGAATTTTCCTCCAGCAGCGTGCTCCCCGTGTGCACACCTGCACTTGCGCTGAGATCTGCCCAGAGCCCCCTGGCCCGCACTCTCTCCTGGCCCTGATGCCCCTCCTGTGTTGTCGCCTGGGCCAGCAGGCTCTGAGGCAGGTTGTTTGACCTCTCTGAGCCTCAGGTTTTCCCGTCTCAAATACGGGGAAGGGTGTGGACACAGAAGGGTGGGAGCGACTGTCCTGCTTGCTAAGCTTCTTAATGGCAGACAGCACGCATCGCTGGTAATCAGCACGTTTGCCGGCTGCTGCTGCTAAGTCGCTTCAGTTGTGTCCGACTCTGTGCGACCCCACAGACGGCAGCCCACCAGGCTCCCCCGTCCCTGGGATTCTCCAGGCAAGAAGACTGGAGTGGATTGCCATTTCCTTCTCCAATGCAGGAAAGTGAAAAGTGAAAGTGAAGTAGCTCAGTCGTGTCTGACTCTTTTCGACCCCATGGACTGCAGCCCACCAGGCTCCTCTGTCCATGGGATTCTCCAGGCAAGAGTACTGGAGTGGGGTGCCATTGCCTCTCTGGTTTGTTGGCTGGATGAGAAACATATCCAGTGTGTAGGTTTCACTCAGACATCCTTGTGCCTTATTTGAAGGATTTGGGCCCAAATAGCCCCTTCTTCCGTGAGCCCTTATTGCTGAGTGCGTGCTCCCTGTGGTTTTGATGGTGTGAGTGCTTTTCAGACATTCTCGCGTTTCATCATAGGAGGATATTCCAGAGAGGCCGAGCACCTTCAGAAACGTGTTACTCACCCAGGGTCACATAAAAATAAATAAAGCTGCTCTGACCAGCTATTTGATGGAGTAGGTACCACACTTACATAATTCAGATCTTAAGTCAAGATACAAAAGTGTTCATTGAAAGAGCTCACTGCCTGTTCTTTTCACTCCATCTGCATCTGTTTTTCCATGTCCTTACGAATAAAGAGGGAATCATTTTTATTAAATTCGTATGTGTCTGATGGAGACACAAATATCTATTATTATTATTATCCCCTCCTTTCTTATAGAAAAGGCAGCATCTCAATCACTGTTCCATCTCTTGCTCTCTCATAGCAGTAAGTCTTGGAGACCTTGGCATACCAGTATGTAACGTCTCCTTTCTTTTCTCTTTTCTTTTTTTTTTTTTTTGACATCGTCATAGTATTCTGTCACGCGAATGTAGCTAAATTCAGTGAATCCTCTACTGATTTGTGTTCTATTCCTCATAGAAAAGGATTAGAAGCCACTCATGAATGAGTAACTTTGTATGAACGTCATTTAATACGTGTGCAGGTGTGCCTTGAGGAAAACTGCAGAAGTGGAATCGCAAATGCATTTGCAAATTTGGCAAGAGTAGAAATTACCCTCCATGGGGTTGGACAGTTGTGCCTGCCCACCAACAACCTGTTAGTGGGGAATGGTGGTTTGGTGTAGCTTGAGGGTGAGGCTGAGTGTCTTTTCCTGTGTGTTGAGTGGTTATTTGTGTCTCTTTCTTGCTTTTTAGGAAGTTGACTGTACATGTCATTTGCCCAGGCTCTCAGTTTTGACTCCTGACCCGGTTTCAAATTCTAGCTCTCCTAGACTTGAGAAGAAATAGGGAACTAATAATAAAAAGAGAAGGGGGGACCTTTGAGAATCAGGCCCCGAGGGAAGGAGCCCACCCTCCCCCATTTCTGATCACTTGGCCAGTGCTGTCGGATAGCAGCACTGGGGTCAGGTCTGAGCTGGAGAGGTGTCTGGGGCCCAGCGCCCGGTGCCAGAGGGTAGGACAGGGCGGGCATCTCCGTTTTTAATTGATGTGGCTGAGGCAGAGGGCAGAGGAGAGAAACCCAGCCTGTGCCTTCAGTCCTAGGCATGAGCTTTGCTTCAGAAATTTGAAAGGGATTGTTGGGGCCAGTAAGAAAAACCTTGGGTCTTGTCTTAGGAGCCCAGGGCCCAAGCCTACAACTGTGTCTCTAAGTTGTGGGCCAGCAGGGGAGGGCTTGGGCCACTCCCTTATCACAGCCAGAGCCGCCATCCACATGGGGTGCCTTGGGGCACAAGCACTTTCTGACCTATGAACTCACATAACACCCACAGGGCTCCCAGTGACTTGCTGGTCCTCCCTGCTGGAATACCTCCCTTGATAACTTGTCTTGCCTCAGCATTTTAATTTTTATTTTCTTACTCCTTCTGATTTTGTCCCCTTAGGGAGCTTCCCAGGACCATCTCCTCTACAACCCTCCAGAAAACATCTCCCAACCCCGTTACCCTCTGAACGTGGAGTCTCAGCACCGTGGACAGCGCCCAAGTCAGTGGGAAGCTAGAGGGGGAATCCGGGAGCCCTGACAAACCCGGGGCTTCTTGGAGAGACGGGAAGCTAACACCTACCGAGCTTCTAGAACACAGTCTTGCTAGCCGTGACCATGCCATCAGCTCTGCTTGGCAGGCAGTGAAAGGGCTGTGCTCAAGGACCCCCTTGGCCCCCTTCTCCTGCGGTGGACAGCAGGGAACTCACTCCCAGGCACCTGTGTGCTCTGGTCTGGTGGCGTGTAGCCCAGGGGCAAGTGGCGGCAGAAGTTTGAAGGGCAGGGTGATGAGAGGGTACACTCTGCACCCTCCTTCCCCCAGCATCCCTGGCAGCGGCTCCCGCTCCCGGTGGAAGATCCCACGGCTCCTCCCTGGCCTAGTGACCTAATCCTGGCCTGCCTTCTCTCACTGCCTGGCGGCGGCTTCTAGTCTCCCACTCTGGGCTGCCTCATCTTTCTTATTGCCCCTGTGACTGGAAGGAATTCCCTTTGTCCTAAATTTTTCAAATGGGTCCTCCTTTCCTTCTCAGCCTCCTAACAGGGTTTATATTCAAAGAGGCTCAGCGAGGGTTTATATTCAGAGAGGCTCAGCGACCTACCCAAGGTCACACAGTGAGGAGGTTGTGGCCCGTGTCCAGGTGACAGAGGATACTGGCCCGCACCTGGACAGTGCGTGGAGCCCAGGAGAAGCAACAGATCTGAGAGAGGCTAAGATGGCTCAGGAAGGGTCTGTGGCAGCGGGCAGAGCATTGTGGGTTTGAGGCCTCCCCCAAAGAAAAAACTTCTCTTAAAGTAGAAAGTGATTGATCATTTCCAGGAAGACAGGGGCAGGAAGGTGGAGGCTTCCTGGAGGAGGGGCCATCTGACAAGGTTCCATGCACGCAGCTGCTTGCTCGTCTGTCTCCTCCTTGGGATTGGGACTCCCTCCCACCCCCTGGGAAGAGCAGCCTTGGCCAGCTGGCCCAAGATGCTGGGGGAGAAGCGAGGGTGGCCCCACCTGAGATGACGCAGGAACAGGAGAGTGTCGGGCAGCAAGGACAGTGAGGACAGAGGCCTGGAGGTGGGCAGATGCCTGCTGCGTCTGGACAGCAGACATGCAGGAAGATGGGGGCTGGAGGGGGCTGGACAGGCAGGGTCTGGCTCACCATCAGTTGGCTCCCATTTTGCGTCCTGTGCTCCCAAGGGCCAGGCTGGCTGTGGGGAGGACTGACAGCTGAGACTTCTCAGTTCGGGTCTGGGCACCAGTGGGGTTTGTTCACCTGCACCTGGGGGCATCAGTTGAGTTCAGTCGCTCAGTCGTGTCTGACTCTTTGCGACCCCATGAACCACAGCCCACCAGGCTTCCCTGTCCATTGCCAACTCCCAGAGCCTGCTCAAACTCATGTCCATCACTCGTGTCCATCAAACCATCTCATGCTCTGTCGTCCCCTTCTCCTCCTGCCTTCAATGTTTCCCAGCATCAGCGTCTTTTCCAATGAGTCAGCTCTTCGCATCAGGTGGCCAAAGTATTGGAGCTTCAGCTTCCACATCAGTATACAGCCTTGATGTACTCCTTTCCCAATTTGGAACCAATCTGTTGTTCCATGTCCAGTTCTAACTGTTGTCTCTTGACCTGCACACAGATTTCTCAAGAGGCAGGTAAGATGGTCTGGTATTCCCATCTCTTGAAGAGTTTTCGGCATCAGCCACCCCCTGACCCTGGCTCATCTGACCCTTCCTCCCTGTGCCCACATGAAGAGTGGGGAGCAGAGGGGCCCCAAGTCACCTGAGTGAGTGTCCACGGAGCCTTGTGGCTCTGTGCCTATCAGAAGCAGCCCTAGCTCTTCATCTGACCTGAAGCTTGCCCCATCTCCCTCCAGGGTTCTTGTTCCCATTAAACAGATGAGGAAGCCCAGGCTCACAGGACTCCAGGAACTTTCCCAAGGCCCTGCCGCGTTGCTCTGCCTCTCACTTGCCTTAGTTAAGAATCCTCTTTTGAGCTCTGTCTTCTCCTCCAGGAAGCCTTCTATGACTACCCCGGGTTGGCCCGCCACATCTGCCCTCTCCCTCCTGACTAGGGCATGGGAAAAGTAGGCTGCTGGGGTTAGCCACGCCTACTTGTGCCAGCTTAATCAAGCAGTTCCATCCCTTCTCTGGGCCTCAGTTTACTTGGATGAGAAATGGGGGTGCGGTGCCTTCCTAACACGGTGCATGGGGCGGTCACCACCTTGTGACCCCTCAGCACGGGGCTTGGCGCCACCCAGGTCCCTACTTCCCTTCTGGCCCTGGTGGGAGTCCAGCCTCTCCTGCCCCTTCCCTCTCAGCTCAGGGCTCTAGAAAATCTGCCTAGTCAGGTCTGAATGAGGGGGAGCCAGCCAGCCAGTGTGTCTGGGTGGCGAGCGCGGCTATTTTGGGAACGAGCGGGGAAGGAGTGCTTTGTTTTGTTTGCTCCTCGTGATTGCAAGAGGTGGCAGAGCCCTGCCTCTCCTCCCCTGGACATCGCGTGGAGGCTGAGCCGGGGATGCGGGGGTGATGAGGGCCGAGGCTCTCGGTGAGACGGGCCGTCACACCTCCTGACGACTGGAGGCCACCCGGGGTCTGCAGCCTAGCCCTGTCACTCGTCACTGTCTGCTTACTCCCAAGCAGCATCTGAGAGAAGGGCGTGGAGGAGGGGAGGGCTGGGAGGGCAGGGAACTCAGTCCTGCCACACCAGGGTTTTATTTCCAGCTCTGCCATCTGCTCCTTTGTCCACTCATCCACCCACCGCTCTGTCCACTTGCAACCAACTGTCCTTCTACCCATTCACCCATCTCCCCATCTGTCTACCCACCCATCCGTCCATTTGTCCATGTGAAACATCTGTCCATTGAAACAGTTTTCCACCCATCCATCAGTCCATCTCACCATCCATCCATGCATCCATTTACCCATCCACACAACCATCCATTCATCCATTCGTCTCACTGCACCATTCACCCACTCACCTGTCCATTCACCCACCCACCCGTCCATTCACCCACTCACCCGTCCATTCACCCACCCATCTATCCTCTTACCCATTCATGTGTACCTGTTATCTCTCTATCTGTCCATCCACCCAATCATCCACCCTGTTTATCCAGTTGAACTATCTATCAATCCATCCACCCACTTATTCATATATTCACCCACCCATCCATTCACCTACCCATTCATCCACAGATACCAGAGGGGCCCCATAAATCTGTGTGTTGTCTTGTATGAGACTCCAGGATAGGATGGCAAACAAGACACACCATTGCCACCTGCCTTTCCCACTAGAGGCCACGATTAAACAGCTGACTTAGCACTTGGTGCTTATCTTTCTGGACCTTACAGTATCCCTAGGGGTCTGAGAGGATGTGAACCGGAAGCATGAGGGGCCAAAATGAAAGGCTCCTGGTGGGGGAGATGTTCCAGGTGTGATTGGAAGAGAGGCCAGGAGTCTGCCCGGCACACCCCTCTGCTGCCTCTGCTGAGAGAGGAGCTGGGGAGGCTCCGAGGTGGGAAGGGGCTTGTTTCAGGGGGCAGGAGGGTCTGCAGCTCAGTGAGGGATGGGGTGGTCAGACAGCGAGGCCCCAGCGGGCTGGGGAGCGTCTGTCTGCGTCTGATGTATACTGTGGCACACGGGGAAGGTCTGGACCTAGGGACACACGCTGTGAGGCTGGCTTCCTGCTCAGAAGCTGTCTTCTTTGATCAGGCAGAGCCGCCCCTAGATGAAGGGGCCTGGGGCAGTGCGACCTTGGGGCACCCTAGTGATTTCGGGGCTTATGTTTTACAAGTACATGGTAAAAACACTGCCCAGGGCTTTTCCTCACAGTATAAGAAGAAAATTCACATAAACCTCCACTGTTCCTAGGTTGTACTTGGACTTAGAGTCTTCTTTTTTTCTTCTTTTTTCTTAAAGCATCTTCCTTTTCTTCCTCAAGTGTATTAACCTGCAAAACTCTGTTGCTGAGAGAATTGCATGGACTCGGCCTTGGACACTGGGCTCAGCGGTTCTGACTTGCTGTGTGCCATTTGGGCACTCACTCGTCCACTCTGGGCCTCCACTGCCTCCAGGCTGAAAGGAACATGAAGTTTCGAGCCTGCCTCTTCTGCGATAAGGCTCTGGGATTGGGGGCTGAGGGAATTGTGTGGTCTGGGGCCACCTGGAGCAGAAATTCTTGGGAGGGACGGTTCTGACTTGCTGTGTGCCATTTGGGCACTCACTCGTCCACTCTGGGCCTCCACTGCCTCCAGGCTGAAAGGAACATGAAGTTTCGAGCCTGCCTCTTCTGCGATAAGGCTCTGGGATTGGGGGCTGAGGGAATTGTGTGGTCTGGGGCCGCCTGGAGCAGAAATTCTTGGGAGGGTGTTGCTGAGAGCTGAGCCAGGCTGGCATGGGGATGGGGTGAGCTTCTGGGCCCCCAGACAGTGTGGAAGACGGGTCCTTCCTGAGCCGATAATGCCGTCTTGTGTTTGTGGAGCGATTTATGGATTTTGAAAGCATTTTCCCTTGTGTCATCTGATTTGAGTTTTGAGTGTCTGCTGAACAAGTGTTTGCGTATGGTGGACGAGGGGAAGCCGGGCCTTGCGGGGTCAGGGATGCAGTGGGAATGGCTCCTCATGATCTCAGGGAGGCCTCAGCCGCACCCCAGACATTCTGGAGAGAGCGGGAGGAAGGGTGGGTCTTGGGTGAGGGATCCTAGGTGTGGACCCTGAAATCGGGAGGAGGGCCACCAGCTGGGGGCAGGCCAGGGGTCTAGGTAGGCGGGGGCTCTGGGCGGGGGCACCCTCAGTTCGATCCAAAGCTAATATGGCAGCAAGACGTTTCAGGTGCTCCTTTTATCGTGCGTTCAGTCGCTTCAGTCGTGTCTGACTCTTTGTGACCCAAGGGACTGTAGCCTGCCGTGCCCCTCTGTCCATGGGATTCTCCACGTGAGACTACTGCAGTGGGTTGCCATTTCCCCCTCCAGGGGATCTTCCCCACCCAAGGATCAAACCCGCGTCTCTTACGTCTCCTGCATTGGCAGGCTGGCTCTCTACCACTAGCACTGCCTGGGAAACCCACTCTTTTAATTATGTCGAGGTAAAATCAGTGAGTATAAAACGTGTCCAAACACTTCCTGGTGAGTTATTTACGAGTTCGTATAACAAAATATACTTTTTAACAAAAAGAATGGTCTCAGCCACTTGGAAACAGGTCTGGGATCAGAGGCTCGTGAGATGGCTCTCCATCAGTTCCTGCAGGGAGCCCTGAGCAGCAGGACCCAGGCAGGCCAGTGCTCCGGCCGCCTGCACCATCCACGGTGGAAGGAGGGCCCCCGAGGTGGCCGGCAGGGAGCCGGGCAGTCTGCCCTCACGGCCACGGCCACCATCCCTTGCCCCTGAGGTACTGCGTTCTGACTCCAGGAGGATGGAGCCAGGGTCCCGAGCCCCTGCCTGGTCTCGACAGCTTTGCACTCAGAGGGACCCTGGGCTGCTGCTGCCGGGGGCTGGGAGTCAGGAGAGTCCACTGCATGCCACCTGCTGACGGGCAGTCCTGGCAGCCGGAGGTTGACAGAGTTTGGCTGCGCGGTGCTTGCTGTGTTTATGGACCCATAAAATATTAAATGATCATCACACAGCACTTTTTTTCTCCTGAAAGCTCTTTAGGGTGCATATTTCCGTCATTTGGAAGGCAGAACAAATAACCATTTAATTAACCTCCAGCTCCCAGCATGAGAATCCTGCCCGTCAGGACACCCAGGTGGGCAGTCCCCATCTCTTCCTGCCCCTCACCTGATGGATATCGGAGGAAGGCCCTCCCACCCAGCTTATTACAGGGAGGGGTGCTGATGCAGGACAGGGGCTTGAACCCTGAGCCCCTGGGACAGCCTAGGGGCCAGGCAGGGAGGGCGGTTCCCCCAAATCAGGGAGTGCCATATGTGCGTGGTCAGCTCGCCCTGCCCAGGCTGCTCAGGTGCTGGTCCTTAAATGAATGCATTATTTTACTTTATTTTTCAAAACCTCTGTTGGAGTACCCTAAATCAAATCCCTCATGATTATACAGTGGAAGTGAGAAATGGATTTAAGGGCCTAGATCTGATAGATAGAGTGCCTGATGAACTATGGACAGAGGTTCGTGACTTTGTACAGGAGACAGGAATCAAGACCATCCCCAAGAAAAAGAAATGCAAAGAAGCAAACTGGCTGTCTGGGGAGGCCTTACAAATAGCTGTGAAAAGAAGAAAAGTGAAAAGCAAAGAAGAAAAGGAAAGATATATCCATTTGAATGCAGAGTTCCAAAGAATAGCAAGGAGAGATAGNAAGGGGAGGGGACGGGAGGGGACAGGAGGGCGCGGCCTTCCACAGGCAGTCTGTCTCCCTGGAGCTGTCCCCAGGACAGACCCGCAGGCCCCCTGCCCTGGCTCCAGTCCAACCATACTGCAGCAGCCCTCTCCACCCGCTCTGCCTGGAGTTATGCCCACACCCCTCCACCTGCTACCCAGAGCCTCTCCCATCCTTCAGGCCCTGGTTCACCTGCCCCTCTCCAGGGGGCCCATGTGGTCGCCTGGCCAGAGCGCCCTCCATCCACCTGGCACTTCCTCACCCCCAGGGCTGGGGAAGGTCTCTTGCCACAGTGCCATGGACCCCAGCTCTCCGGGCGCTGGGTGCTCTTGGCATCAACCCAGGGCCCCCGAGGGTGGTGGCTGAGGTCCCCACCCCTCCAGTGGCATCCACGCACACCCAGGAGTGGTCAGCTGTTGCTGAAATTACGATAATCCTGGCTTTAACAGTCTCGTTGTCAGACAGGGCCAGGCCCGCTCTGCAGATGAGGGGTTTGGGGACGGGCAGGTGTAGGTCCTACCATCGTCCTTATCACCCCGTCCGACTGATGAGGGGAGGGAGGAACGGACCGGCGTCCACTGCTCGCAGGTGGCAGAGGCGACCGTCAGACCCAGACAAGCTGAGCCCGGCGTGGCCAGGAATGCGTGCGAGGCGGCCAGTGTGCGCGGTCAGCCGGTTCTCAGCGGGGGCCCTCCTGCCGGCTTGCTTCCTCTCTCTCTATCCCATTCTTTGATTCTCCTCTATTCTAGTGTGCTCTTTAATATTCTGGCTGTGACCCGCTAACTTGATATAATGACCCACTAATGGATCACCGCCCAAGGTTCGGACGGTCTTCCCGGGCAGGGCTGTGTGGGCCCAGGCGGGTGTGGTGGACACTCGGGCGGGCCCCCGGGCATCACTGCCCTCGACTCAGAGCCGTGGCTCGGGAGGCCTGCTTGGCAGCCCCAGGGCGCATAGCAGGGGTCTGCTGCCTGGCCCAGCCAGGCGCACACCAGGCGGGAAGAGGCCGGCATCAGACCGAGACACGAAGCTGCTCCTCCCCACCCGGGGCCCTTCTTGTCACCTCAGATAGGAGCGTGGACAGCGAACCACATGGCTTCCTGGGGGGCTCTAGTGGTAACAGAACCTGCCCGCCAGTGCAGGCGACACAGGAGATGCGGGTTCGCCCCCTGGGTCGGGAAGGCCCCCTGGAGGGATGCGGCAACCCACTCCAGTGTTCTAGCCTGGGAAATCCCATGGACGGGGAGCCTGACGGGCCACAGTCCACGGGTCACGAAGGGCCGGACATGGCTGAAGCGACTCAGCTGGCAGGCGCGCACACACTAGGGCCGGGGGCTGCGGCCCCCAGGCAGGAGCTCCCCTGAGGGCGCCAAAGGGTCTCAGGGAAGCATCCCACAGGCGCCCCCAGGGCCCTGAGCACCAAGGCTGAGTGGAAGATGCGTGCCGTGCGGCTTTAGGCGCCTCATTCACCCTCTCTGGGCTCCAGTGGAGCTGCCTAAAGAAGAGGTCAGGATTCTTTCACCCTCCAGAGACTGGGGCTGGCCCGTGAGCCCAAGGTCCATTCCACTCAAAAATTCGGCTGCAGAGGGAAAAGGCCCCTCCTTCTGCCCGCCCAGGCCCACCTGCCCTCAGCACGGGACTAGGCCGGGCCTTTGAGGTCCTGGGAGCTCAGGAACCTGGCAGCACCAGGCAGGAGAAGAGCTGCGCTTCCCAAGCCTGGGCTTTCCTGTCTGCAAATCAAGGCCTGACCTGCCTCCCACCCAGGGTGCAGAAAGCACTGCAGGAGAAGGTGTTCTAAAAAACCTGGAGCTGAGCTTGCCCAGGGCAGGTGCTCCTGGGACGACAGGCCCCTGCCCTCCTGCCCATCCCCTGGCACTGGGGACCCCCCACCACCAGCCTGGCCCACGTCTGTCTCAGGGACAGCTTCAGCCAGACACCCCTCATGTCACCTGCAGCCAATTAGCCATCGTCGTGGAGCGCTTGCCTTTGAAGCCCCGAGAGGTGTACGGGGGGATTCGTCATGGTTGCAGATGCCTTCCACTCCCCTACTGCTCCCCAACCTCCACCCTGGCTACAGAGAAGGGGGAGGTCTCCTGCATCTCAGACCCACATGCTGCCCTGCCCCTCCTGAAGACCCCCAACACTGCTCAGCACCCCACTGCCTTAGCCTCGCACCCTGAGTCCTCCCAGTTCTCACCCAGCTGCCCCTCCCAGCAAGGTCAGAGCCCCCGGAAAAACCCGCCCCTTCCCCCGGCCCATCCTCCAACACCTCCGCCTGGGGGTCCTGCCACTCCCCATGAGGATTCCTCCCCCTCTTCTCAGCTGGGAACAGCACCCAGTGTTCAAGGCCTGGAGAGCGTCCCCTCCCCAGGAAGCCCTGCCCGGGTCCGGCAAGCAGGAAGACTCCTGGGGCCAGCACCTGCGGGCAAAGGCCGTGAGCAGGGCATCTCTGCAGCTGCGCCGAGAGGCGGCCCGCGGCCTGCCAGCCCCAAGCCAGCTCCCGCAAAGGTAGCACTGCTTCCATTTGGAAAGACCAAAACCACCCACAATGGACATTTGACACCTCAGTTTCTGAGTCTCCTCCAGTATCCCGTGGAGATGGGTGAATATGTGTGACTGGGGCGGTGGCTTCCGAACTTCTCTTAATAACTAGTACAACAGGGATTCTGGGGACCAGGTCAGCGTAGACGGAGGTCTCCAGTGGCAGGCCATGGGGCTCTATCTTGGACTTGACCTCAGCAATGTTGCTGGTTAATGACTGCCACAGTGACCCAAAAGAGGCCTCTCACTCAAAGCAATGGGGGACAGTCTGCTGTAAAAGGATGGATGCCCTCAAGGACAGTGCTCCGACTTTGAGTGAGGCAGTATCTTAGACGTGGGAATACAGGTTTTCCGGGGACATTTGCTAACTGACTGACTGAATAAATGAACGGGATTTCGGACGGTGCTTGCTAAGCTGCTTGTGTCCAACAGTTTGTGACTGTAGCCTGCCGGGCTCCCCTGCCCGTGGGATTCTCCGGGTGAGAATACTGGGGTGGGTTGCCGTTTCCTCCTCCAGGGGCTCTTCCTGACCCAGGGCTCGAACCCGGGTCTCACATGGCTCTTGCACTGGCAGGTGTATTCTTTCCTGCAGAGCCACGGGGGAAAGCCGTTTTTGGATGTGGTCGTTCTGGCCACCTTTCCAGCATTTTTAAAATCTTGACCCTAACAAGATAAAGATAAATCATGATAAACAAGAACTCCCAGAAATGGGCTCTAAGTTTACGGCACAAACATAGACTCAGTAACTAACAGGTAACCCTCAGCTGAGCACAGTGAACTGATGTGGCTGCCCCAAAAAGAGATCGCGGACATCTCTCCCAGGGGACCCTGGCCCACTGTCATACCACTGGTGCCCAGCCCTAAGGCATCCACAGGGCGGGCGTGCTGAGCATAAAGGGGAACCGGCCCCTCTGCACACTGGGACCCTAACCAGGCACCCCCGCCTCTCTGGGCTGGCAGAACCTTAGATCTGAGGTTCACAGGCACAACCAGGAGGCTGGGGCTGTGCTCCAGGAAGCGTGGGCTTTCCAGGGGACACAGATGCAGGGGGGCAGGCCCAGGGGCAAAGTCTGAAGGGGGCTCCCAGCCTCCCCAAGCCCATAGGCCCCTAAGAAGTTGGTGGGAGGTGTGGGGAAAGCGCTCACCTGTGTCCTCAGCTTCATTCACCCACTCAGCAAATATTTACTTAACCATCAGGCACAGCTGGGGACACGTGGATTCTTTTGTGGGGAGAGGAAGGGAGGGAGGCTGGAATAGGAACTAGCAACCCAGTCCCGCACTCTCGCCTGGAAAAGTGAACGGGGAGAGGAGCCTGGCGGGCTGCAGTCCACGGGGCCCCGAGAGTCGGACGCGACTGAGTGCAAGCGGACACACACACACTCAAGGAAGGGAGGTGGCCAGCAACCACCCAACACAATAAATGAGCAAATGACACACTGGGTAGAGGGCGGTGAGGGCACATGTCAGTCTTCTGCCCGACCCCATGGCCATGGGACAGCCGTGCAAAGGACCTGAGGCACAGGCTTGCTGGCCTGCTGAAGGACAGCAGAGCGGCCGGGGCGGCCGGGGGTCGCCAGTGGTGGGGAGGAAGCAATGATGGGGGCATGGGGATTCGACGGGCACAGCTGTGGACCATTGCAAGAGCTGCGCTTTTCCCTCCGAGAGAATCAGGGTGGTCTAGAAGGCTCTGACCCCCAAGTGCTCCACCCTGACTTCTGCTCTAAAAGGAACCCACAAGTCTCCAAGTCCCACCTTTGCCCCCCACTCAAGAGGCTACTGCAGAATATAAGATGGGGCGGCCACTGTATGAAACAGTTTGACAGTTCCTCCAAAAGCTAAACCAAGAACGACTGCATCATCCAGAAATTCCACTCCTCAGTCCACAGCCTGGAGATCTGACAACAGAACTCGGGCAAGCCCACGTTCACGGCAACGCTATCCACAACGGCCCAAAGCTGGAGCCACCCGCACGTGAATGCGTCTGTGCCCACAACGGCACACCCTCGAGCTGCGACCCCCGGCACGGAAAGCGAAGGCCCGACACAGGCGACAACGTGGACGGGCCTCGAGGGCGTTCTGCCGGGAGAAAGGCGCCAGATGCAGGAGGCCACACATGATGAAACCCACGCGACACCCAGAAGAGGCAGGGCCATAGGGGCGGACAGCGGCGACAGGCACACCTCAGGGGCCTCCGCGCTAGGGCTCAGACCACCCGACAACGATTCGAGTGCAATGAACATGAACTTTCTCGTTTCCCAGTGCACGCAAGAGCTATGTTGATATTATACTGCCGTCTATTAAGCACGTAATAGCATTATATCTAAGAGAATGGACGTACCTTAATTTTAAAATACTTTGTTGCAAAAAAAAAAAAGTACCCAAACAATTATTAATATAATAGAAAGGCAGAAGATCCCTGGTCACAGATCACGGTAACAAACATAGCAATAAAGAAACAGGGTGAGACACTGTGAGAACTGCTGACACACAACCAGTGAGCCAGTTGTCAGGAAAAAATGGTGTCGGCAGACTTGCTTGACGCACGGTTGCCACGAACCTTCAATTTGCAAAAAGCAGTATCTGCGATGGGGAAGGCAATGGCACCCCACCCCAGTTCTCTTGCCTGGAAAATCCAATGGACGGAGTAGCCTGGTGGGCTGCAGTCCATGGGGTCGCTAACAGTCGGACAGACTGAGCAACTTCACTTTCACTTTTCTCTTTCATGCATTGGAGAAGGAAATGGCAACCCACTCCAGTGTTCTTGCCTGGAGAATCCCAGGGATGGGGGAGCCTGGTGGGCTGCCGTCTATGGGGTCACACAGAGTCGGACACGACTGAAGTGACTTAGCAGCAGCAGTATCTGCGAAACACAGTAAAACAAGTAATGCCTGTCTCAGGGATGGGGGAGTGGGGAACGGTGAGTTAGTGTTTAATGGGTACAGGGTATCCTTTTGGGAGGACGAAAATGTTTTGGAAGCAGACAAGGGTGATGGTTCCACAACGCTGAATGTAGAAAATGCCACTGAATTGTATGCTTTACAATGCTTGGTTTTTGTGACAAGTATTATGCCTCAGCTGGAGGTAGGGGGCTCTCACACACAACCCTGACCCAAGGCGGTGGTAGCTGCAGTGTCGACCCCCACGTGGGGCTCCTGCCTCCTACACTGCCCCTCACTGACGGGCCGGCCACTAGCTCAGCACACAAATCCGGGAACTCGCTGCCACCCGCTAGCAACCATAAATACCCGCTGGCATCAGCCACCCAGGGCAGCTGTGTCTCAACCCAGAGCCTGGTTTAACCAACGAAAATAACTTGCAGACAGATAGGAACACAGCGCCTGCCCGCAGGGAGCCGCCCCTGGGCCACAGGTGGGTGGGACAGGCAGAGGTCCACCGGCCACCCTGCCGCTTGCAACTGCATCCCAGGGACCGATCTGGGGACCACTGTTGCCCCGCTTCTTCCCCGATTGCAATCTCCAACTCACGGCTCCCCCCATGGCAGATGCAAGCAGGCATGCCCAGTCGCTCAGTCATGTCTGACTCTTTGAGACTCCACGGACCATAGCCTGCCAGGCTCCTCTGCCCACGGAACCTCCCAGGCAAGCATACTGGAGTAGGTGGCCACTTCCTCCTCCAGGGGATCATCCCGACCCGGGGATCAAACCCACATCTCCTGTGTCTCCTGCATTGGCAGCGGGCTCCTAACCACGTAGCCACTTGGGAAGCCCCCCTGTGGCAGGTAGTCATCTGCTTATAAGGGGAAAGGAGCCACCGGCAGCCTAAGGAGTTACTGCCATGAACTCTCTTAATTCACATCCCCCAAATAATCGAAGGAGGCTGAGCTGCTCTCGGCCCTCTGAGCAGTGTCCCCTCCTCCCGCGCGCACACACACCCTCAACTGCAGACGGGGCCGGACTGCTCCCTGGCGCTGAAGATGGATGCGCTCCGGTTAAATGATCCTTTTTCACTCTAACTCAGCTGGTGGAAAATGACAGGATTTTCAAGCAAACGCGATCTGGAAAATTGGCCAGAGTGACGTGTCAGAAGCGTGTGTTTAATTATGCAAACGCTGGCGCCGAGGGCGAGGCAGGCCGGGCGACAAGCTCGCCCTTGGACGTGGGGGTTGGCAGCCCGTGGACATCGTGGGTGTCGGAAGCAGGCGGACTGAGCAAAAACAGAGGCACAGGGTGGGCCTGATGCGCTGCCCCCACGGGACCCCCGCACACGGCCCCCCCGGTTCCTTGCGTGGACCCTGCACCCCGCCCTGGTCTAACTCCCCCTCCCCACCTGCTCCTCCTGCACTGCCCTGCTCCAGTGCCTCTGATGGCTGCCCAGCACCTGTGAGTCAACCGGGTCTGGTTCCGGGGCTGTGCTGCCTGGGCTCCAATCCCAGCCATTCCACTTCTCAGCTGTGTGGCCCTGGGCTAACTGCTTAACCTGTCTGCCTCAGTCACTCATTAAGAGAACACTGACTGGGCGCCTGGCATGTCCTAAGGTCTGGGGACACAGCAGAGGACAGAGCGGCGCTGCTGCTGAGCAGCAGTCTCCCCACCGGAACCTAGGACCTGCAGAAGCTGAGTGGAAACTCACTGCTCACTGGGGGAGAAGCAGTGTGGGGAAGCGTGTGGTTCTACCTCCCGAAAGGCAGTGAGAGGGCAAGTCAGGCAAGTACCCGAGAGGAGGGCATTCCGGGCAGAGAGAGCAGCACGTGCAAAGGCCCTGGGGCAGGGACAGTCTGCTCAGGGAAGTTAAGATCTGAGGCCGTGGGATGAGCTTGGCTCTGAATTCACCAGGGCTTCTCATTTCACCCAGAGCAAGCTCCAGAGTCTTTAATCTGAGTTTACTTTTCTACGGATCAGCCTGGCTGCTTTGTGAAGTGCAAACTATTGAGGGCAAATTTTGGGCACCTCCTGTTACCACAGGTAAAGCCTCAGCTCACTCATGTCGTCTCCACGCTGGGCCTATGGGTACCAGTAACTCCCTTGCCCAGCCCAGCCACGGGTCTCACTGTGACCCTTGAAACAGCCTGGTACACACACCGGTTCATTCAGTTATTATTATTACTGTTAACAAGGCCCCAAAGAGTCTGAGGGTGGGCGGCGGGGACAGTGCTGACTTAGGACAGGGCAGAGCCAAGGTGCCCCATGCCCAGCCAATGTGTGTGGCTGCCCTGCCCCTCCCCATCCCTCATGTTCCCTGAGCAAGGAGACCCCCAGGGGAGACGGGAAGCAGGATAAACAGAGGACCATGTCCCCTCCCATCTCAGGTCCTGGCCATCTAGCCATGGCAGGATGTGATGGGCTTTGCACCAGGTACAGACTGAACATTTGCAACCAGACCAGAATTTGTTGAGATTCTGGTTGCTGTGAATTTCAAAAACCAGAAGTCCTAGGAAATGCAATGGGCATATACCTGGGGAAAACTGTAATTCCAGAAGATTCATTCACCCCAATGTTCACTGCAGCCCTATTTACAATAGCCAGGGTGTGGAAGCAACCTACATGTCCATCAACAGAGGAATGGATAAAGATGTGGTATATATATATGCAATGGAATAGGACTCAGCCATAAAAAGGAACCAAATAGTGCATTTGCAGACATGGATGGCCCTAGAGTCTGTTATACACAGTGAAATAAGTCATAAGAAGAAAAAGAAATATCATATATTAACACATATATGTGAAATCTATAACAATGGTACAGATGAACCTATATGCAAAGCAGAACCTATATATGCAAAACAGACATAGACGAAAAAGGTGTGGACACCAGTGGGAGTGGCGGGTGGTGGGATGAATCGGGAAACTGGGATTGACGTGCACACAGTACTCTGTGTAAAATGAATGAGAACCTACTGTGTAGCACGGGGGTCTCTACTAAGTGCTCCGTAACGACAAAGAGGGGATATGTGTACACGCATGAAAAAGCTGAATCACTCTGCAACACAGCAGAAATTAACACAACGTTGTAAGGCGACTAAACTCCAGTTCAGTTCAGTCCAGTCGTGACTCTTTGTGACCCCATGGACGCCAGGCACGCCAGGCCTCCCTGTCCATCACCAACTCCTGGAGTTCACCCAAACTCATGTCCATTGAGTCGGTGATGCCATCGAACCATCTCATCCTCTGTCATCCCCTTCTCCTCCTGCCCTCAATCTTTCCCAACACCAGGGTCTTTTCAAATGAGTTGGCTCTTCACATCAGGTGGCCAAAGTACTGGAGTTTCAGCTTCAGCATCAGTGCTTCCAATGAACACCCAGGACTGATCTCTTCTAGGATGGACTGGTTGGATCTCTTTGCAGTCCAAGGGACTCTCAAGAGTCTTCTCCAACATCACAGTTCAAAAGNGTACTGGAGTTTCAGCTTTAGCCTCATTCCTTCCAAAGAAATCCCAGGGCTGATCTCCTTCAGAACAGACTGGTTGGACCTCCTTGCAGTCCAAGGGACTCTGAAGAGTCTTCTCCAACACCACAGATCAAAAGCATCAATTCTTCAGCGCTCAGCCTTCTTCACAGTCCAACTCTCACATCCATACATGAACACTGGAAAAACCATAGCCTTGACTAGACAGACCTTGGTTGGTCAAGTAATATCTCTGCTTTTCAATATGCTATCTAGGTTGGTCATAACTCTCCTTCCAAGGAGTAAGCGTCTTTTAATTTCATGGCTGCAGTCACCATCTGCAGTGGTTTTGGAGCACTGCTTTTCACTTAATGTCCAGCTCAAGTTTTACTTCCTGAGAAGCCTTCAAACGGTCCCAGAAATCCTTGGCAATCCCTTCGTCTTAGACCACTTTCAGTATATTTGTATTTAAACCTCTAGATCCTCAGCATGTGAATCTTCTATAATTCATAATTTTAGTTTGTAAAGCCTCTCAAAGGCAAGGATTTTATTTCGTATTTCTTTTTATCAACACAGTACCCCAGCGGTATGGTATAGGTCAGTGAATATTTGATGGTGTTTACATAGAAACAGTGCTCTTAAGTAAGGGCAGGAATATCAACCTAAATAACAAAACCAGTTAAACTAAAACTAAATAGCAAACTAATAACTCAGAATGAAATATTAATAACATTCTAGCTGTAGTCTTGAACCTTGAACCAGTTGAAAGGGAAGTGGCAGAGGCTCTTATACAACACAACAAGGATCATCTGTTAGACAGATCTTCACTCCGTGATAGAATCTCTTTGTCAACAATATACCCTCATATGACCATTTTATTGTGTTGATAACCGTCTTTATAGAAGGTGGTATATTTATTTTAGCTTCTCTTCCCCATTAGGTGCACCAGGAATCATTTCCTCACCATACGCAGGGGCTGCTGGATTTGCCCCCGCTATTGGATTTCCTCAAGCTACAGGTGACTCTTCTAAAGTTGAAGCTGAAATGATTTCTTAATGATGATTTATATATTCTAGAACTTATCAAAATGAAAGATATGACCATGTTTGAAGGATTTACCAAAAAAGCATTACGTGTATCAGTCATGGAAGTGGCTCATGGACAATAGACGATTGTATAGCTTCCTTGTGTTTATAAATAATTCTCTCTGGTTTCATTCTTAACACTAAAATTCTATTATCTGTTCTGCATCATTTATACTTGCCATTGGCACAGATAACTATAGGTTGACTATATTAAATAACGTTAGGTTTGTCTCTTTTGTTATTATATAAAATAGATGAGCTGCTTGCTGGTAGCAGCTCAATTACATGTTAAACAGACTTCTGTCTTACTTATCTTTGTGTCCTTACTGCCTTTAATGGCATTCAGTACTTATTATGCAGAGAGCAAACATTTGAATTAATAAACATTGACCATTTTATCTGTAAGTACTTTTTTAAAAAAATTAATGAGTTTGGAAGATTACTATAGAGGATATGCATGCTGTTCTATTTCAGAAAAAAAAATACATGTATACACAGTTTTTTCTTTAACTAATGAAGATAATTAAGAGAGAACAATAAGTTAATACTTTGATAATGACTCTGACTCTTCCAAATAATAAACAAAATGAATTTGATAATAAGAAAAAATACTTTATGGTTTTGTGCTTAAAGAAAATACTTGAGGTTGGTGATTGGAGGAGTGATGCAGTGTTAAGTCTAGTCTACATATTACCTTTATAGCTTCCAGCTGATCTGTGAATATAACTATTTTAAACTGCAGCATAGCTACTTTCTGACAATGATCTTAGTATCCTCCCTTTCTAAGTCTGGGAATTGTAACTCTTCTCTTCAGAAGAGAGGATGAAGTTAACTAAAAAAGAAAGTGATTTAAAAGGTTGAGATTTATTTAAGTTTTAGGATTTTTGGTGGTTTTAAGACATGTTAACATATGTTTAATCAGTGAATGATCTTATCTATCTCATTAAAATGAAGGCATTATACATTGTGTTTATGTATTTGAAGCTCCCAAGAGTTACACATTTGGAGGTAGTGATATATGGTTCCCTTTATTTTAGATATTTTTTTGACAAGCTGTATCTATAAAACACTGTAGTAGATGTTAAGAAAGAGAAAGAAGTGCATAAAGAGGGCTCCTGAGTTGATAAGGCTTTCTAGGTGTAATGGGGTGGGGGGGTATATGCACACACATGATTTGTGATAAAGTGGCCAGGCTCTATTTTAAGGAATTTTGAACTTAAAGAATCAATACATTAAAGAATTGCCTCATTTTACGTCAACTTGGCGTTTTATCTTATATAGTTTTTAAGCTGAGAATACAAATAGTTGGACCTTGTGAGGAAGTGTAGTGTTTTATGTATTGTATGTAGTGTCAGTATTCCAGTATTATAGGGCTTTCAGTAGCTTCTGCAGTGTCTAGGGGAATAGAGAGCTCTCAAAATTCTTGCCCCAAAAGAATACTGAATTCCATAAATTTGTTGTTGATGGTAATAATGTTTTACAAGGTTACAAAATGTTTTTGTCTCCATACAGAATATATGTATACAATTTGCCTGTTTTAGATGTACAACTCAGTGATTTTTAATAAATTTACAGAGATGTACAGCCATTATTACCACAGTCCCATTTTAGAACATGCATTACTACCTAGCTTGCATATACGGGACTTCTGCTGAAGGGCTTTTAGAATGTATATATGTAAACACACACATATATACATGATTTAATGTTAGAAGTCAATATGAAAATTCATCTGTTTTAGAGAAATGCATTGGAATATATCTATTTCAAGAAATAGAAGGAGTACTGGTAGTTATAGGCCCTTTTTTAAAAAAACTCATGGCTTTAAGACTGATGAATTTGATTGGTCTGCAAAGTATATAAATAATAGAGTATTAAGGATGATAATGTCAACAAATGAGGAACTCTGCCTCCAGAGTCTGGATTGACCTTTGTTATCCTTATGGTAGCTTTGAAACATTTTCTTCTCTATTTTTGCTTTTGCGTTCATTTGTTTTCTTAAGTTGCATCAAGTGTTATAATTCTCCAGATAACTAGAATACAAAATGCTTCTGCTGTTTCATAAAGGTCTGTCAGTCCCAGCTGGACTAGGTCCTGGAGCGCTCGGTCCCCTTGCAATCACCTCCTCCGCTGTCACTGGAAGGATGGCCATTCCTGGGGCTGGTGGTATGCCAGGAAATTCCGTTCTGCTTGTCACCAATCTTAATCCTGATGTGAGTTGGAAAGTATCATATGTAAAACATAAAGTCTTTCGGGGGAAATATTGTAGCTTCTGACTTTGAGTTGAATTCAAATGGAAATGTTTAAGAATTTCTATTAAAGTTCATCAGTAGTATATATAAAGAAGCATGTAAAAAAGCAACACTTTAAACACAATCAACTCTCGTTTTTACAAGTAAACTTTTAAATTTTAGTTAATGAGACCCTTATATTTTGTGTTTTCCTTTTCAAACAGCTTATCACACCACATGGACTTTTTATACTATTTGGTAAGTAATTTCTTTTGCTTTGCTGTTTTTTTTGTTTTGTTTTGTTTTTAGCTATGATGTGAATTGAGCCCATTGCATCATTCAGTAATACTACTGCTGTGTGCCAGTTAGTGTGTTTGAGGATAGAATAACAGGGAACATTTGTTAAGTGATTATAGATACAACAAAGTTTTATAAAAAGGGAAATAGAGATTGTAATAAGAACATTGAGCTGGAAGACCTAACCTTGCTGAGGGAATCAAAGATGATGTACAGAGAAATGATAGTTAAGCTAATTTGTGAGAAATGAGGAAGTGTTACATCAGCCAGGCAGAAAGGGAGGGCGAATGTCCATTCACAGATACTAGCAGTGAGAGACAGAGCTCTTGAAACATGGAAATGAAGGAAACTGAGTGGAGAGTATAAGGGAGAGACTTATTGAAGCTGGACAGACGAATAGGGGACAAGGCCATTAAGAGCTTTGTAAACTACATTAAGGAGCTTGGTTTTTAACCTAAGAACAATGGGAATCCATAATGAGATTCAGATTTTAAAAATAATCCCTAGACTTTTTAATAGTGTACCTCTCTCAGTTAAAAATATATTTAACATATACTCCTAATCTATATATGATTAATTAATCATAAATTTCATCAATCTTTTACTGTACTCTTTATGTATAGTTTTCTATTAAAACAGAAATAAAAGAACCGTGAAGTAAGCAATGTTTAATATTTTAAAGATTTTTCAAATAAAAATCTTGTTAACATTTAGTGAGAAATAAGATTTAATATGCTTCATTATTTTCAAAACCCTTTTTCACTTTGAATCAGTATTCCAAAATCTGGTTCTAAATTCACTTTATTTTTGTACTTGATGGTTGTAGTAACCGAAAAAGATACCTCGTAAGGATACACAAGGAAGTTCCCTGGCAGTCCAGTGGTTAGGACTCAGTGCTTCACTGCTAGATTCTAGGTCCAGTCTCTGATTGGGTTACTGAGCTCCCGCAAGTCACGTGACATGGACAAGAAACCATTTTAATGGAAAAATATAAAAATGTGATATGAATGTTGTACTAATTAAGATATTAGTTTTTTAGTCTAATCCACTAAATTTTGATGTATTTTACTTAGAAATAGTTCCATGTTTCCTTTTGTTAAATTAGTTGATTTTGAAATCTATTATATTAGAATAATAGGGCTAAAACTCACTAATAATCTTCATTTGGAAAAATTTTTAATAGAATGAGAAGAGAAATTGTTTCAAATTTTTTGAGTGGATAATAGGTTTTTTTTAACAGTGTCTTTCAGATATAATTTACAGCCATACAATTCACTAACTTAGGTATACAACTCAGCGATTTTTAGTCAAAGTACAGAGTTGTGCAGCCATCACCAGAGTTCAATTTGAGAACATCTCTGTCACCCCACAGAGATACTTCATACTCAGGTGCAGTTTCTATAATAGTTTTAATTCATAATACATTTATGTGATTATCAGTAACAAAATCATGTGTTCATACTAAATTTTCATATGTCTCTTTAGTAACCAGAGCACATTTCTTTCCAAAAATAGTTACTTTCTCACTAATTTAGAAAAAAATCACCCTCAGCTTGAAATACAAATTGTATGTTATTTTTTAAAGGCTATTTATTTTGCCCAGGAGGGACAGGGAAGCCTGGTGTGCTGCAGTCCATGTGGTGCAAAGAGTTGGACACTGCTGAGCGAGTGAACAACAATATTTCAGCCACTTGTCATTTCTGAAAAGGACAGCAAATTTGGGACACTTACATTTTTTAGCTACTGTTTATCTCTCAGTTTAGTTGCTCTTAGGGGCTTGCCCATAAGAGAACCAGTTCTCCTTTGTGTGCCCTGAAGATTGTCCTAGTCATTCTCTTGTCCTGTTACACAGTACGGTAATGGTGCTACTGTTTAAGGATCTTATTTTTATGAAATTATATTGGTGATACCCTGTTCCATATGAACTGCAATATATTTTAGCACACTAAATGGAAAAAAATGAGGAAATGTCCTTCACATTGTAGAAAGTTTCCACCTATAATTTCTTCTATATGATGAAAATTAGTAAAATGTAGTTTTTCATATTGGTTTATATAAACAAATCAGGATAGATAACAATTTATTATCCTCTCGGGCTTCCCTGATAGTTCAGTCGATAAAGAATCCACCTACAATACAGGAGACCCTGGTTTGATTCCTGGTTTGGGAAGATCCACTGGAGAATAGATAGGCTACCCACTCCAGAATTCTGGCCTGGAGAATTCCATGGACTGCATGGTCTATAGGGTTACAAAGAGTCGGACACAACTAAGCAACTTTCACTTTCATTATCATCCCACACCCCAGTGAATCGTTTTGCCTGCTTTTTGGGATGTGGGACCCACTTCGGGGAACACTAGTATAGAAAAATTGGATGTAATGAGATCAGTTTGTGAGGTTGTTGTGATTGTCCAGTTGTGAAATAGTGATAATTGCTTCGATGGTAGGGAGGATGGGGAAAGTGGACAAATGTGAGAGGTGTTTAGGCCATAGAATCAATGAGTACTGGTAGTTGATAGGATGTAAGAACTTAAGGAAAGGAGTAGGTCAAAAGATGACTCCCAGGTGTCTGACCAGAGCAAATACATGCATGATGCTGTTTATCAAGAGAGTTAGTGAACACAGGAGGGAACAGAAAGGGGAGATGAGTCGATTTGGAATATGTTAAATTTGAAGTATTTATGGGACATCCACGTGAAGGGATTAATAAATATAGAATATAGATACAAATCTGGGAGCATATGTATGAAATTGCTCAGGGAAAGCATATAGCATGAGAAAAGAAGCTTTCTTTAAATATATTGGTAAAATTAATTGAACACTACACAGTCAACACTAAAAAACTGTTTTGTCTTTTTAATTAGGAGTATATGGTGATGTACATCGAGTGAAGATAATGTTTAATAAGAAAGAAAACGCACTGGTTCAGATGGCAGATGCAAATCAAGCTCAACTAGGTACTAGTGATTAATAATAGTCATTATATGTGCATATTATATGCTCCTTTTGTATGTGAATTTTCCTATGAAGTAAACTTACAGCTTAAGTAGAAAGAGTTCCTCTTTACATCAGTGTCTGCATTATTATTTGGATCTGCTTACATTTTAAGATTTAAAAATGTTTATAACTCTTTGAAGTGCATTTATCTGTTTGAACATATCATTGATGTTTAGAGCTTTGACTCTAGGATTTTTCCATTAGCTTTAAACTAATTTAGCTTTAATTTAGCTTTAAACAAATTTCATTTGTTTGCTTGTTTTCCTTTTAAGTTTTCTAGAACTGTTGCTTAAAAGTTCATAATGATAGTACAAGAAAGTGTCATTTTGCTCTTCCACCATTCATTATTATAGTGGCTGTTGAAATAGTACTAGTCAGATATTTATTTTAAAAAGCTTTACTTGAGATTAATTTATTCAGTAGCCATTTCCTGAGCTCGTGTTGTATTTCAGGCATTCTGAAACGTTTTAGCACTCTGCTAGGAAAATAGGTATTTTTTTGTTGTATTGCTTTTCATTATGGTAAAATCAACTCATTTAATATATTTTCATATGTAAGAGTTTTTAAATTTAAAACTGTTTAAGCCCTCAAACTGACAATATAATTTTAAATGACTAAATAAAAAGAATTCTGATAGTTTTACAGAGACTCTACCTTAATATCCAGAATTTCCTTATTTTCTTGTTATGCACCAGCAATGAACCATCTGAGCGGTCAAAGACTTTATGGGAAAGTGCTTCGTGCTACACTATCCAAGCATCAGGCAGTTCAGCTTCCTCGAGAGGGACAAGAAGACCAAGGTCTGACTAAGGATTTTAGCAATAGTCCTTTGCATCGCTTTAAAAAACCTGGTTCTAAAAACTTCCAGAATATTTTTCCCCCATCAGCTACTCTGCATCTTTCCAACATCCCGTATGTATCTTAATTTGTTACTATTCATTTCAATGATAAATAATCTAGAGTATATCGTTTGGGGAGATAAAAACTGAAATTATTATTAACGTAGTAGTAGAAATTCACTAATTTCTTGTCAAATGATTTATTTGCCATCATGTCTTAAGAAGTTTATCTAAACTTACACTCCAAAAGTAAAGGTAGCAGTGTTTAAAATTTTTCTTTCCTAACAGGGAAGGGCAAAATTAAATTTATGCAGAGATATTCCATTGGTACATACTTATTCATCCTTCTGTAGAAGAAAAGACCCTTCAGCGACCAGCATAGCAAAATCAAATAATTTATGTTTTTAAGAATTTGGTAAGCTTCCCAGGTAGCTTAGTGGTAAAGAATCTGCCTGCCAGTGCAGGAGGCACAGGAGACATAAGTTCAACCCCTGGGTTGGAAAGATCCCCTGGAGTAGGAAATGGCAACCTTCTCCAGTATTCTTGCCTGGAAAATGAGCCTGCTCACAAGCATTTGGTAAAACTGAAGTCTCTGATTTTTAACCTACAAGCCACATATGTATCTAAAAGCTAGAAATGACTTTCTTACAACCAGTCTGCAGTAACCAGCGTTGTAGCAGACTTGTTCTTTAGTCATCATCCACCTTAGAGATTGACAGACTACAGCCCATGGGCCAGATCCACCCGTAAGGCCCATGAGCTAAGAGCAGTTTTTACATTTCAGTGGTTGGGGAAAAGCAAAAGAATAATCTTTCATGGTTTGAGAAAAGTACATAAAATTTCACCTTCCATGAGAAAAGTTTCAGGGAACACAGCCACATTTATTGATTTTTGTAGTAGCCATGGCTGCTTTTGAGCTGATACGGCAAAGCTGAATTGTTAGAATAGAGACCGTATGGTCATCAAAGCCTAAGAAATGTAAAACTGGAAATCCCAGTTTTAATTTGTGAAATCCTTGACCAAAAAAGATGACAGTTTTATATAACATAGAGGAGGATAGCTTTGGAAAGAAAGGGTAAAAGTTAGGGGGTATAGTTGTATGCCAGCATGTGTGTGAAAAGTTAAAAGGAAGTGGAAAAGGCTGCAGTTCTGAGACATTTCTGAAAATGAGAATGGCCATTGAATAGGAACAGAAAATAATCATTTAAAATACTGTTGAAAAAATAAAAAAATAAAATACTGTTGAATGCCCAGGCTCCTCACTGGTCTCCAGTTAGGCACATGGAGAAACTTTGCATCTGAATTGGGCAGTGGCTCAAGCCTTATGCCTTCCAGGCAACAGGAGGAGTCGCTTTAGAAAAAAAATCTCAATTATGTGCATCTAGAAACTTAGCCGGGGAAGGCAATGGCACCCCACCCCAGTACTCTTGCCTGGAAAATCCAATGGACGGAGTAGCCTGGTGGGCTGCAGTCCATGGGGTCGCTAACAGTCAGACAGACTGAGCGACTTCACTTTCGCTTTTCTCTTTCCTGCATTGGAGAAGGAAATGGCAACCCACTCCAGTGTTCTTGCCTGGAGAATCCCAGGGATGGGGGAGCCTGGTGGGCTGCCGTCTACGGGGTCACACAGAGTCAGACACGACTGAAGTGACTTAGCAGCAGCAGCAGCAGCAGAAACTTAGCACCTCATTACTACAGAGTGAGCGAGAGAGGCAACATACTTAAAGACTAAAGCAGGCTCCCTCTTAAGGACCTTTATCCAGGAGCTGGTCTCAGGTTGCAGCCTACGCTGGACGTGTAGGTAGGAGAAAGAAAGCATGTTAATGTATTTCCTAACCATCTACCAAGCATCGGGCACTGTGCTGGCGTCCTACACGCATTACCTCGTTTGATCTCCATCATAATCTTCTTTTTAAAATTGTGGTTAAATACATAAACATTTTACAAGTGTGTCTTGTACACTCACATTATATACTTTCATAGTGTGCAGCCATCACTTGTATCCATCTGTAAATCCTTGTCATCATCTCAAGTTGAAGCTCTGTACCCATTAGACAATCTCTCTCTGTTTCTCTCTGCCCTGTCCTTGGTAACCACCATTCTGTGTTCTGTCTGTAGCAGTTTATCCATAATAGCCTTTGGAGTAAAGGTTCTTAGTTTCATTGTAACATTGAAAGTGAGAGGCTCAGATTAAGTAATTTACTCAGGAGTGACATACCAGGTGAATGACCGATAGGATGTGAATTCGGATCTCTCTGCTAGCAGAGCCAGTTGTTGTTCTGTAAGACCATCCTTGCTGGTAGTTGTGAAATGAGGAAGAGTCTCCTTTTAATCAACTGACTGTCATGTGGTAGACCACCGTATTAGCTGTCCACTGCTGTAACAAATCACTCCAAAACCTAACAGCTTAACACAATAGTAGATGTTCTTTATCTCAAACTGTTACTATGAGTCAGGAATCCAGAAATGGCTTAGATTTGGCTAAGTCTCTCACAAAATAGCATCTAAAGGCTGTAATGGGGCCAGAGTCCACTTCCAAAGTGGCTCCCTCATATGCTTAATCAGTTCCTTGCCACAAGGACCTGTGCTTAGGGCTACTTGACTGTCTTCATGAAAAGGCAGCTGGTTTCTTCCTGAGCTAATCATTCAGGAAAGGGCAGGGTGGAAATCACAGTGTCTCTCAGCCTCAGAAGTCACATGTCATTTCTGTAATACCCTGAGGGTTACAGAGGAACCTTCTTTATTCTTTATTCTGTATGGGAGCGGAGTACCCAAAGAGTATAAATACTAGGAGGCAACTGTCATTGGGGGCTATTTTTGAACATGATTGGCACGTATACATGTTCGTGATTATCCTGAAAGTAATTGAAAAGATACTGGATTAGTACTAAAAATATACTGGACTAGTAGTGGACTATAGAAGACAACTCAGAGCTAGGAAGGGGTCTTGGAAGTACTGCTGCTAAGTCGCTTCACTCGTGTCCGACTCTGTGCAACCCCATAGATGGCAGTCCACCAGGCTCCCCCATCCCTGGGATTCTCTAGGCAAGAATACTGGAGTGGGTTGCCATTTCCTTCTCCAATGCATGAAAGTGAAAAGTCAAAGTGAAGTCGCTCAGTCATGTCTGACTCTTAGCAACACCATGGACTACAGCCTACCAGGCTCCTCCGTCCATGGGATTTACCAGGCAAGAGTACTGGAGTGGGGTGCCATTGCCTTCTCCATTGGAAGTACTAGTTAGGTACTAAAGCCGTATGGGTAATAATCCCATTGAAAGAGTAACTATAGAAAGATTTTCTTGTTATTTAGATACTGCCCATGTCTTATGCAAAAGAATTGAGACAAAATTCCATTGTCTGGAAGACATGCATGCATCAGTCTTGAACATCTTTTTTATTTTTTTTTTCTTTTGCGACTCTATGGAAGACCCACCAGGCTCCTCTGTCCATTGGATTTTCCAGGCAAGCATACTGGAATGGGTCACTCTTTCCTCCTCCAGGGCATCTTCCCAACCCAGGGATCAAACCCAAGTCTCTTGCATCTTCTGCATTGCAGGCAGATTTTTCACCACTAAGCCATCGTGGAAGCCCAACCTTGAAGATCTTTAAGGCCACTTGCAAATGATGCCTTCATTGCATGGCTTTATGTTCTTCGTAATGTGAGGTATTCTAGAGACCTGATGACGTCAGGAGTTAATCTTTGCTTCATTTGAAAATTAGAGATAAGATAGTTGACTGTCTCTGTGATGATGTTTTCACAGCCCCTCTGTTACAGTAGATGACCTGAAGAATCTTTTCACAGAAGCTGGATGTTCAGTGAAGGCTTTTAAATTCTTCCAGTAAGTCCATTCTTTTAAAAAATACATTAACATGATTTGCAAATGTTTATGGTAATTTAATGAGATCTTCTAGGGTTGGGGAAGAGGTTTGTAGGCAAAATTAATTCTGTGTACTTTTTCTGTTTCTTCCACCACTTTAGGAAAGATCGCAAAATGGCACTCATTCAGTTGGGATCTGTGGAAGAAGCAATCCAGGCCCTCATTGAGCTTCATAACCATGACCTTGGAGAAAATCATCACCTCAGAGTTTCCTTCTCAAAATCTACAATCTGACTTTTCTGTGAATTTTTCTCCTAAGACTGGACCATAATTTCAGTAAAACCTTCAGACATAGACTGAAGCAGCTCAAGACCAATTCTGCCTCTTTTTCAAAAATAACTCTTTCTGACTTTGATGTTAAAGTATATTAAAAAAAATCAAGGGATGTTCTCTTTTCCCATTTCTCCCCTCTGCCAGTATGTCATCAGAGGCATATTTTTCCTTTGTACCATTGTTTCTAAAATGAAAATAATCTTCAGGAAAAAAATTTTTTCCAATAATTTAATTCCCTGTATTTAACTGGATTTCAAGAGGACAGACTTTCTTTTAATTTGGGTCCAGATCAGCCTTATACAACATTTCTAAGCTCCTTTGTACTTTGAAAAATTTGAACATATAGACTTTTAAAATTACTTGACATAAGTAGTTTAAATGACCTACAACCAAGTTTTTAACTTTATGATTCAGAAGTTTGAGTCCTGTAGGAAACTATGTTCTCTTATAAGTTATAACAGTTATTTGGCATATATTGATACTATACATAAATGGGGTTGTATTGGAACCAAATTGATAAACTTGCATGTTTTCTTTCAATTTTTTTTTCCACTGTAAGACACTCCTTTGCATATCTTTAACTTTGTAAGACTATTTGGAGAATGAAATGTCTCAACTGTCTCCAGGGAAATTATGTGGAATCCAACCAGGATCTATTAAGGTGTCAGAATAATTAATTTTATTTGGGAAAATCATGGTTTAAATTTCACGATGACAGTTGCCTAGTAATATGATCTTGGCAAACTTAAAAAGAAAAATAATACTACTTATAAACTACTTTTTTATAGTTGTTTTCAGAAAAAAAAAGTTTACAGTCTTAAGGAAAATATTCAGGTCTATCATATGGTTTGACAGATTTTTTAAAGTTATTTTTGGTAAAGTCTTCTTTTAGAAAAAAAATAATCTCAAGGGTTTTTTGTACCACTATAATCTCTAATACTTATTCAGATTTACTGTGTATTTACTTAATTTCCTATTATGTGCCTTATTATGTGCTTATGATACAATAGGTTAGAGTTTTATCTAAGTATCTTAAAAGCTATATTGTGGGCTTGGTGAGCGTTTGTTTTTTCTTTCCTTGTTTTGGCAAGAATTTTAAAGTTTTTTTTTTTTTTTTTTAAATTGCAATTTTAAGTGATTTTTCAAGAAGTAATAGTTTCTATTCAAATTTTTGGTGCTTTGGTGTAGAGGTGGGATCTCTCTCTTTTTAGTTGAATGTAAGCATACGTTTTAATGTTGTTTCAGTGACTGTATAATGTACAATTGTTTCTTTTAAATTAGATACTTTGCATTGATTACTTATTCCTTCAGTGCTTGAGTAGATTTTTTAAAGCAGAATTTGTTAAAAGGGTCATTTTTGTCTGTTGCTTTTTCACTTTTCTCAGATTCTCAGAGTGGCTCATCTCATCTTTCAGAAGAATATCTCAATTTCTTATTATATTCCAGCCATTAAACAGGAAAGTTTTAACAAAAACAATTTTGCAAAAATATTGGAGAATACAAAAGACATTCTGGATTGTTCAAAAGCAAAGTTCCCTCAACGCTGAGCAACAAATTAGTCAGTGGAAAACGATGGACACTAAATTGAGATCTTTCGAACGGATCAGTTTTAGTGGCTTATAGGTATAATCATTTATCTAGGTTTTTTTTCACTTATGAAGTATATTTTTACCAAAACACTGAGTAAGAGGGAAGGGAGGAAAAACCAATTTCTTTAAGAAATCACTCCCAAGTTTGCTTTATTTTTTCCTTCTTTACAAGCACTATTGTAATTTTCAGTTATATTTTAAATTGGAATTTTTTTCTTTTTGAGTTAAGAATTACTATGTAGTTTCAATTCATGATTCTCATAACATTCAGTGTAAGTGTAGCAGAAGTGTAGCAGAAGGGAGATCATAAATGGTGTTGAATGTAATTTTGAAGTAGGAAATGGCCTTTATATTTGAGAGAGAACATTTGAATCCTTTTCAGGGCTTTGTGTGTGTGCGTGTGTGTCTGTGTCTGTGCGCGTGTGTGTGTAGTTGAGTGTATATACATACATACACACCTCTAATGTTGTACATACATATGTACATTACATACATCTTAAATTATTGACCAAAAACATTAATCCAGTTAAGATTTGGAAAAGTGAGATATTCTTATTTAAAACAGTGTGTTCGAAACCATCAATTTGTGTCTAAAATTAGCTGTAGCACATGAATGTTGTCCATATCGGGCTGTTTGCTCTTTGAATTGTAGAGGTCTACAGTATTTGTGTTGACATAGTTTCTGTAAAAAGATTAAAAATATCAGGGCAGTGAAAAAACTAGATCTTTGTCTTTTTTGTTTTGGCGTGCAGTTAGTTGATATCTGCTAAGCAATGTTTTGCTGTTGTTGAGCTGTCGTAGTACCCTGTTTTAAAGTTTATTTACTTTATTTCCAGAATTGTCTTATTTTTGGAGGTGTCTGACTTTGACACAAATTATATATATTCAGGACTTTTAAAAATAACAGTACAAAATGAATAACCAACAAAAACCTATAGTATGAAACTCTGAAAAAAAAAATAGCAGTACACATTAAATGGTAGCAATTTATGCCCAAAAGTTTTACTTTGAGATTTAAATAACTTGCATAGTAGTAAATTGTGTTTTGTGTGAGATACAAATAGGAAAATAAGCTTAATAATTTGATAACTTACTGGAGAGTATCAGAATTGCCCAGTAGTTGCTACAGAATGCCGTAAATTCTTTGTTTAAGGCTAAGCTGTGCTGTTACTTGCGGTAGCTTTTCTGACTTTGTGTCTAGAGACACAGTTTTGCCTGCCTGGCCCCTTATGGGAGCAGTGTTTCTTTGGCTCCACCTAGTCTGGTCATCGTAGGCTCTGCTTCAGTTGATTAGAAGTAGTCCTCAGAATGTCTCTGTTCAGTTTTATAAGAACTTTTGGAAACTTCCATGTTATTAAGCAGGCAGGTTGTGCACTGATTGTATTATCATGTAATTCCCCTTCTGTTCCCACTAAATATTTTTTGGACAAAAGATGACAAGCTCAAAAGTATGTGTCCCCCTGCCCAAAGTGAGTCACTTAAAAACCCTATTTGCCAAATTGTCAGGCTATCTCTTAGAAAAACTAATGTGTACTGCTATTTTTAAAACCAAAAAGACAGCATGACTTGGGTAAAAGTGTTCTAAACCTTTCCTTTGTCTTGATCTGTTGTTAACAAGAATAAAACTGCCAGACTTAAAATAATCTACTATTGTGCTAAAAAGAAGTACCATTAGATTGCACAAAACTTTTCCCTTAAAGAAAATGTAATTCAGCTGTCTCTTAATTCAGCTGTGTTATTATCTAGAAGTCTATTTGCAGTCTTTTTTCAGAGCAAATTTTAACAGCTAGTTGTGAATGGTTTAAAAAATAGAAAATTACTAAAATATCAGTTTAGGGGGTTTTATAGAGGGAGAAAAATGAAAGAAACAGGACCAAAGTTTATGTGCCTTCTTCAGTAGTCTTAATTGATCTCTCTTCCTATTTGAGGTTTAGGTGGTAGTATCAACATTCTGGTTTTCAGGAAATGCATACTATATAATTTTAAAAGAATGTTATCCCACAGACCATTCTTTCAAGGAAACAATTGTACCTGTAAAATGAAGTCTCAGTTAGGCTTTTTGCCTTCCTCACATAATATTCATAGCATGTGCAGGTCCAAGAACAGAGCTGCTCTAAGTCTTTGTGGTAGCCATCTTCATTTCTGTAACCTGAGGCATGTGTTCCAGAGAACAGGGGTATTTTTCTGGCCCAATGACCTTGGTGGTAATAGTCATGGTTGAAAGCTGCTTATGGCAAGCTTAAATCAGCACTGTAAACCGATTTTTGTTGTTTTTAGGTTATTTTTAGTTATTGAATCTGTGTAGTAGTTGTAATAATAAATATTTAAATAACTATTTTTGATGTCATTTNTGTGTTCCAGAGAACAGGGGTATTTTTCTGGCCCAGTGACCTTGGTGGTAATAGTCATGGTTGAAAGCTGCTTATGGCAAGCTTAAATCAGCACTGTAAACCGATTTTTGTTGTTTTTAGGTTATTTTTAGTTATTGAATCTGTGTAGTAGTTGTAATAATAAATATTTAAATAACTATTTTTGATGTCATTTAAAAAAATCATACTCTGGCCTTTTTTCCCTTTACCATTGATACCCAGATCTTTAAAAAGTTCATCCCACTTCCAAAAAGTACTAATTATAAAGATTGCTAACCAAGCAGAGTTTTGCATCAAAATGTCACCTCATTGCTCTGACCAAAGACTGGCTGTTCTGGTTTTGACTCCTTCCTGTTAGGCATTTTTTCCCAAGCTCCTTTCTGAAAGAAGACCCAGTGCAAAGCGGCCTTGACTTTCTATTTCCTATCGGTGAATAGAGTACTTAGAGAAAATGGGAGTTTAAACGTGAACAGAATGGATTAGATGACAAGGGTTCGATGGGCATTTTCAGTACTGTATTTAAGGAAAAAAATAGCACAGCTAGGAGCCTCTGACGTTGTTTCGTGTTTTATGTGGACTGTTGGTAAAATTCCCTTGTTCAGTTTATAAGAATGTTCATCTAACAGAAGTAAATGCTGTAAATATTTGTAACAACATTTTTTTAAACCAGGCCAAAAAGGGGGGGAAAAAGCGGTTTGGGGAACAAGTTGACATATAAAGTGGTTTTATATAAAACATCAATTGTCTTGTATATTTTGATAAGCTACAGTACCAGCTTTCATTTGTAACACAGTTTGTGGCTTTGGAAGAAAAGGATTCTGTGATTGTCAAAGTGAATCATGTTATAAATGCAAAGAGACGATAAAATATTAAAAAACATATTTTCTAAGTGCGTAGTGCATGGTTAATTAAAGCTTCTGTACACTACAGTATATTCCATTTTCGTTCAGTTTGTATATTTGCTGACTATTGATATCTCTACTCTTTTCCTAACAAGTATAGCATTGTAGCATGCCTTTTAATAAATGTCATGACATCTGTACTCTCTTAAAATATTTCTGTGTTCTTGTCTGTACTTTGGGTTTTCCCTTGTCTTACCTGTAATTCTAATGATGTCACATTTTCTTTTCTTTCTCATAGCCATCCATCTAAACTTGTTAGAGCATACCAAGCACATGCTTTAGAAACTAAGCAACCCTAAGTTTGCTGACCATCTCTTTTTTAGTTCAGGAACAGTTCTCATTTTGAGAAACAAAGTGCTTTTCTAATCATCCTACAAGTAGCTTTGTAAATGGCACACCCCCTCTGTATAAGTACACGTTGGTATATTTGCATGAATGCTGTCTTTTGCTCTCTCTGTGTGTATCTCTTTCTCTCCTTTCTCTCTGTCTCTCTCTTTCACACACACAGGCACTATATGTACAATGCCAAACAAGAGTTGGACCATTTTTTCCAGTTTTTGGCTTCCCTAGGGAATTTTGAGACATGAGGTATGATCTCAAACCAAGTTTGTGTTCTTTTCAATCAAGGGTAACATGGTTACCAGTTGCCTATATATTTCTTTTCCATAGACAGAAATGTGTTATTTTTAGGTTTTTTTAAGTATTATTGGATTATGGGAGTCTAAGCAGTCATTTATTTTAATCTTTTATTTTAGAATCTTTTGGAAGTAGGAATTTATGTGTGTGTGATGATTTTTAATGGCATAGAATACTCTGTAACTAGTACTGATCTTTGCTTGCTAATCTAAAAATCCATTGTCTCCATGAATGTAACTAGGTCAGTCTTTTTTTTTTTAGATCTAGAGGCATTTTTTATCAGGGAAAGATAAAATAATCCTATGGCCAAAACAGTTTTTGTAAACTTCTATAAACTATCACTTCATGGGAAATAGATGGGGAAACCGTGTCAGACTTTATTTTGGGGGGCTCCAAAATCACTGCAGATGGTGATTGCAGCCATGAAATTAAAAGATGTTTACTCCTTGGAAGGAAAGTTATGACCAATCTAGATAGCATATTAAAAAGCAGAGACATTACTTTGCCAACAAAGGTCAAGGCTATGGTTTTTCCAGTGGTCATGTATGGATGTGAGAGTTGGACTATAAAGAAAGCTGAACACCGAAGAATTGATGCTTTTGAACTGTGGTGGTGGAGAAGACAAGTCTTGAGAGTCCCTTAGACTGCAAGGAGGTCCAACCAGTCCATCCTAAAGGAGATAAGTCCTGGTTGTTCATTGGAAGGACTGATGCTAAAGCTGAAACTCCAATGCTTTGCCTACCTGATGCGAAGAGTTGACTCACTGGAAAAGACCCTGATGCTGGGAGGGATTGGGGGCAGGAGAAGGGGACAACAGAGGATGAGATGGCTGGATGGCACCACTGACTCGATGGACATGAGTCTGAATAAACTGGGAGTTGGTGATGGACAGGGAGGCCTGGTGTGCTGCGGGGTTGCAGAGAGTCGGACGCGACTGAGCTGATAAGCTTGTTTAACCATGAAATGCTTATTTACACAGTAGAGGCTTATAACCATCATTGAAACGTCACACACAGTCTTGAGCGTAAATGTATCTAAGAGCCCACGTAGTGCAATTTCCACCTTTTAAAAATGAGCGGCTCAAGGAAATGACTTGCCCAAGGCAACATGGCAGTTACTGGCCAATCTGGATTACAACCCAGATCTCTTTGACATTGTCCAACACTCTCCATTACAGCCTGGCATTGCAGTTCTGTCCTGCCAAGTGGTGTGAGTTCAGTCTTAAAGGTCTATACATGAGATTGGGGTGCTTATGTACTTTTCTGGGAACTGCCAAGACCAATTTAAAGCAACTGCATATGTGAAGGGGGTGTTAATTTCTGCCAAAGAGTAAAAGTTCTTACCTATTTCTGAAAAAAAGTGTAACTTCAAGTTGGAAATTGGAGAAAGCTAACTTTTAAGAAATCTAGTTACTATATGTATTTGTTTGCTAGAGCTGACATAACAAAGTACTACAGCCTGGGCAGCTTAACCAACACAAATGTGTTTCCTTACAGTTGTAGAGGTTACTATTGGATTAGGGTCCACCTGGTTCCAAACAGGAAAAGGAGTATGTCAAGGCTGTATATTGTCACCCTGCTTATTTAACTTATATGCAAACCAGTCCATACTAAAGATCAGTCCTGGATGTTCATTGGAAGGACTGATGCTAAAGCTGAAACTCCAGAGCTTTGGCTACCTCATGCGAAGAGTTGACTCATTGGAAAAGACCCTGATGCTGGGAGGGATTGGGTGCAAGAGGAGAAGGGAACGACAGAGGATGAGATTGCTGGATGGTATCACCAACTCGATGGACATGGGTTTGGGTAGACTCCAGGAGTTGGTGATGAACAGGGAGGCCTGGTGTGCTGCGACTGAGCGACTGAACTGGATTGAATCTGACCCCATTGTACTGTTAATTACCTCTCTCAAGGCTCTATCTCCAAATACGGTTACATTCTGAGATACTGGGGGTTAGGATTTCAATAGAAGAATTTTGGGGGGACACAATTCAGCTCACCAAGTACTGATTGTACCAGAATTAAACTATGTGCTGGGAAAGATATGAAAAGTTAGAGATATGACTTACCTTTTAAGAACTGTGTAATCTAGTAGAAATGTCAACCTAAATCCATAAGTCACATAGCCTTGAACTCTTGCCTTCAATGGGAAGCTCCCCAAATGGATCATGAGGCCTCTCTCTAGGCCATTCTAATCAGAATATATATGGCTAAAGCTATCCTACAGCTAATTACGAACACATGGGAACACATACTGTGTTTCTAGCTATCTCTAGAAAGTAAGCCATTTCAGGGCAATGGTCATTTCTAAGACATATGCCATTACTTGAACAATTGTAGAAATAAAAGAACACTATCAAGCTGTACCCAATTTTTAATGCCCAATATTTGCAGATAAACTGAGATGCTGTTAGGAATAGTTGCAAGTATTAAACCCTCCTTGTTTACTCTCTGTGTGGTTGTACATCAATGAATGTTTTTCTATGCCACTTCTGGTGGAATTCTTCACTCTATGTTTCTGTTAATTTATGTTGAGCTGATAAAATTCTAATCATTTTCTTAGAATTACCACATTCATAATCATAGGGTTCTGATATAGAATTCCTACCTCTGCTAGTATAAAAAAGTATAATTAAATAGAAAAAAATTATGATTCTAATGTCCCATGGAGATCTCTGTATTTTCTTCATTCCTGTCTTTGTTCTAAGGATATACACAGGGTAACAGGAAAAGATTAAGTGGTTTTGTTGGAAAAGGTTGCACATGGTTTGATTAAAGCACCTATATCCTTGCTCTATGCCTAAAGTTAGGGAATTACTCCAGACCTTGATCCTGCAGAAAACAAGTATTAAATTCTAACCTGTTAAGAGATTGTTTTTAGCCAACTGAAAGCCAGTATTAGTTACATAAATGTTAGACAAAGTCACATTAGGGCAACAGGCACTAATGAGAGATAAATTTCATAATGATGTATTTTTATAGTGGGATACTTCATACAAGTGAACACAGTAAAGCTACATAAAAGCTACAGGGAAGAGTCACAAATGTGATGTTGAACAAAGGAAGCCATACAAAAAATGAATATATAATGTGTAATTCTATTTATATCAAGTTCAGAAACAAGTAATTGATGGCATGCGGAGAGGTTTCTGATGTGTGGTTAATATTTTTAAGATTTTGTTCCAGTTATCCAGGAGTGCTTACTTTTTGATAATTCATTGAGCTTGTACATTTAAGTTTGTGCATTTATCTGTGTATTATGTCAATTTAAAAGAATTTGAAAAATGGTTATAATTGAGCAGGGAGCTGTAAACCAATTTGCTTACTTCTTAAGTCAGCTGATTATTCTACCCAGGAGGGTAATTTTATAAAGTACTCAAGATACCATGTACTGAGTCTCATCATGACACTCTTGAACGTCTATATATTGCATTTCTCTGACCATGGCATACCTATGGGGAAAATGTTTCTCTGACAACACAAAAAACACAGTGTTTTCAAATAAATGTTACCTTTTGAATGGTTTTACACCCCACTAGATCCAGAATTACACCCCACTAGATCCAGAAAAGATTTCAGTAATACATTTTAGTTTTGTTTTTGCAAATAAAAGCCGAATCTAATCACCTATCTGATATCTAACTCCTTACATACTTCCATCAAGAAAAGCCAGAAAAACCTACCTAGCTCCCTGGCAACCTAAGAGGAGACTTTATACAAAAGTCTCGGCAGAACTTCTTGTTATTAGGATTCTTAAATATATACTAATTAGTACAATGCAGGCCCATTTACACAATACCCAACTTCAACTAGTGGCCAAACTTTTTCATCTACTTGTTCCACTTGAATTATTTTAAAAGAAATCCCAATCTTCATATAATTTCATCTCTAGATACTTCAGTACATAGTCTATCAGTTTAGTTCAGTCGTTCAGTCATGTCTGACTCCATGGACTGAAGCATGCCAGGCTTCCCTGTCCATCACCAGCTCCCGAAGCTTGCTCAAACTCATGTCCCATCTAGTCGGCAATGCCATCCAACCATCTCATCCTCTGTCATCCCCTTCTCCTTCTGCCTTCAATCTTTTCCAGCATCTGGGTGTTTTCTAATGAGTCGGTTCTCTGCATCAGGATCAGTCATGTCTGACTCCATGGACTGAAGCATGCCAGGCTTCCCTGTCCATCACCAGCTCCCGAAGCTTGCTCAAACTCATGTCCCATCTAGTCGGCAATGCCATCCAACCATCTCATCCTCTGTCATCCCCTTCTCCTTCTGCCTTCAATCTTTTCCAGCATCTGGGTGTTTTCTAATGAGTCGGTTCTCTGCATCAGGTGGCCAAAGTATTGGAGCTTCAGCATCAGTCCTTCCAATGAATATTCAGGACTGATTTCCTTTAGGATGGACTGGTTGGATCTCCTTGCAGTCCAAGGGACTCTCAAGAGTCTTCTCCAGCACCACAGTTCAAAAGCATCAATTTTTCAATGCTCAGCTTTCTTTATGGTCCAACTCTCACATCCCTGTATGACTACTGGAAAAACCATAGCTTTGACTAGATGGACATTTGTCAGCTAAGGTCTGCTTTTTAATATGCTGTCTAGGTTTGTCATAGCTTTTGTTCCAAGGAGCAAGGGTCTTAATTTCATGGCTGCAGTCACCATCTGTAGCGATTTTGAAGCCCAAGAAAATAAAGTCTCTCACTGTTTTCATTGTTTCCTCTCTATTTCCCATGAGGTGATGGGACTGGATGCCATGATCTTCGTTTTTTGAATGTTAAGTTTTAAGCCATGCATTGTAGTTATTGATAGCCTTCAATTATTGATAGCTATAATATATAGCTTCCTGTTCCATCATTTTTTTCATGTAACTTACTTGAAGAAATTGAGCTATTTGTTTTGTGAACTAGCAGTCTAGATTTCACATGCCCTCCATGATATTATTTCTTTAACATGTCTCCCCACCTCAGAGTTTTTGTAAATTGTCAGTTGCTTCTTTCCTTAACTTTCGCCTGCCTCCCCCTTTTTTGGGGGTGGGGGGGGGCAAGAATATTTCATAGATGGCACCAGGACATATAATGTGCCTTTTCTTGGCATGGTAATAGCCTTTGCTGATACTGTGTAGGTCAGTTAATATTTAGAAACTGCAAAACAGCAAAGTCCTATCCTTTAGGGTATTTTTTTGTTTTTTAATATTTATTTATTAATTCAATAGTCCTTGTTGCTGTGCA
Organism: Oreotragus oreotragus; assembly: GCA_006410675.1. Classification (NCBI taxonomy): domain Eukaryota; kingdom Metazoa; phylum Chordata; class Mammalia; order Artiodactyla; family Bovidae; genus Oreotragus; species Oreotragus oreotragus. The sequence goes on along the minus strand of SJYX01009724.1, from coordinate 10,839 downwards.
TGGACTTTCTCTAATTGCAGCAAACAAGGCTGCTCTTCTCTGTAGTTTGGGTGTTCTCACTGTGGTGGCTTGGCTTGTGTGCAGAGCATAGACTCGGCATGTGGGCTCAGCAGCTGCTCGTGGGCTTAGTTGCTTCATGGCATGTCCCCTGCATTGGCAGGTGGATTTTTTACCACTGGGCCACTAGGGAAATCTTTTTCAGGTGTTTTATTTGTATTACTTTTATGTAATAAGAGAACTTCCCAATATCAACTATTTGGTTACTCTGAGGTATAGTCTCTATAGGAAAGAAAAGATAAATGCTTGATTCTTTGTCTGTTTTTGAAATAATTATTTTGTTTCCTATCATGCTCCAAAAATGTATTTACCTTGTTTTGTTTTGTTTTTAACTTTTTTTTTAGTGGAAAAGAAAGAAAGAAAGTGAAGTTACTCTGACTTTGTGACCCCATGGACTGTAGCCTACCAGGTTCCTCCATCTATGGGATATTCCAGGCAAGAATACAGGAGTGGGTTGCCATTCCCTTCTCCATTTTTAACGGAAAACTTCAAACATTTGTAAAAATAGACTAGCACAGTGAAGCTCATATTCCTGCCACCTAAATTATGCCTTTATATTCAGTATTTGGGTCTTCCCAGGTGGCGCAGTGGTAAGGAAGCTGCCTGCCAATGCAGGAGATACAGGTTTGATCCCTGGATCGGGAAGATCCCCTAGAGCAGGAAATGGCAACTCACTCCAGTATTCTTGCCTGAGAAAATCCCATGGACAGAAGAGCCTGGGAGACTACAGTCAAGAATGTCACAAAGAGTTGGACACGACTGAGCAGGCAGGCACACACACACATTCAGTGTTTATCTTCTATAACCATACTTATTCTCCCATTCTACCTGGAAAAATATTAATTCATTTTACACAGTAGTTTGCAAACTTGTAAAATGTTGTATGCAGGTACTTTAAAATTTCTGTCTAATAGGTAACTATAGCCATTTTTAATTGCTGGCTTTTTCTGTTGTACTTTTTTCTTTAGTCATCTTGCCAGAAGAATTTTCAAAGAACCTGCTTTTCATGTGATTTGATCCCCCAAATAAGTTTATCTTTTAGTTCATTAATTTAGAAAAAAAATGCTGTGTTTGGATTTATATTGTGGTTCTTCCACAAAAGGCTTTTGGTGTGTTAATCATAACTGTCTGCTTTGTTTTTTTAAATTTATTTTTAATTGAAGGGTAATTGATTTACAGTATTGTGTTGGCTTCTGCCATATAACATCATGAATTAGCCAGAAGTACGTGCATGTCCCCTCTCTCCTAAACCTCCCCCCAACTGCTCACCCCATCCCACCTCTCTAGGTTGTCACAGAAAACCAAAATGAGCTGTGCCCATACAGCAGCTTCCCACTGGCTATCTATTTTAAACTAAGAACTGTCTGCTTGATCACCTTATTTATCGTAAGGATTTCCACTGCATATCTATCCCTTATTGTTTTTATGAAAAAAAAAAAAACCCAATAAATAAGGGCTTGGGAGTGAAATAAAACTAAGTAGAAATAAAAACTTACTTGGAAAAAAAAAAAGCTTTAGGATTGTCCCAATGACTCTCACTCTCATACCTCTTATTCCTGTACTACCTTAGTATAGGCTGATTTGATGGACAAATATGTTTGCAGGAGGGTTCAAAGTGGTAAATTAATCTAACCATGCCATCAAGGAAGTGGGTTAAGCACTGGTATGTATATCCTTTCTTGCAACATTTTACTAGCTTACAAACCAAGTCTCAAGAATTTACCTTACTCACTAACGTCAAGTATTTTCTAAATATCTCTTAATATAGTCCAAAAACAGTGACTCTTAACCCAAGGTTTTCCAGAACAGGCATAGAATCTCTGTATTTTCAGATAATGCTTCCAGTTTGGGTTTTTTTTTTTTTTAATAGTTCTTAGAACCACAGAATTAACTGTTAATTAATGTGTCTGGCATAGACAAGTTGGCTCACTTCTAGACTAATCTGTGAATTCTCACAAATAAAGGCATAAAGATTAAAGAGATTACAAGGTTCTTATGATAAGCTCTATTCACTAAACAAGCAGACTCTTCCCTTAAGTAAACATTCATGCAGAGAACATCATACAGTAGATTATCAGCTAAATAAATAAAGATTTGCATTTCCTTACAGCTGGTAGGAGCTTCTGGTGGGAGCAGCTCCCCATTTTTTCCCTTGGCAGTCCCCATCCTTCACCCCTAAAGTAAAACTACTGAGACCCTTGCAGATGGAACCTTGGTGCTTCAGGTGACTTTATAGACAGCAAACTGCTTATTATAAATCAACATCTTGTCTAAAACAAGCACCAGCTGTTCATCGAACTACACAGGGAGCTGAGTGAATGCTCATGAAAGGAGATGGGGGCCCTGGCTCAACCTACAACACCTACTTTCCACTTCCAGTTTAGGGCTTGGGGCTTGGGGAATTGGGTGACAAACTCCAACAGAGCGTATGTATTCACAGATCCCTACTCTTGCTGCAGCTGTTGTCCCTGAACTATACATTTTTAGGGTGGCCTTAACTCATTCCATCATGATCCCTAAAAGCACTGTTGTTCAGTTACTAAGCCATGCCCGACTCTTTGTGATCCCATGAACTGCAGCATGCCAGGATTCTGTATCCTTCACTGTCTCCCAGAGTTTGCTCAAACTCATGTCCATTGAATCAGTGATGCCTTCCAATCATCTCATCCTCTGCTGCCCCCTTCTCCTCTTGCCCTCAATCTTTCCCAGCATCAGGGTCTTTTTCAATGAACCAGCCAAAGTATTGGAGCTTCAGCATCAGTCCAGATTTCCCNTTGAATCAGTGATGCCTTCCAATCATCTCATCCTCTGCTGCCCCCTTCTCCTCTTGCCCTCAATCTTTCCCAGCATCAGGGTCTTTTTCAATGAACCAGCCAAAGTATTGGAGCTTCAGCATCAGTCCAGATTTCCCAGACGGGATCAATCCAAACAAGCCAAAATATTCCCTTGCACAATGTAATAGCTGGCTAGAGCTGCTGTAACAAAGTACCACAGACTAGGTGACTTAAACAGCAGAAATTTATTTCCTCCAACTTCCGGGAGTTAGATGTCTGAGATAAGGTTGTCAGCAGGTTTGGTTTCTTCTCTGTGTTGTGTCCTAGTCTGTTGTAAGGACACCAGTCACACTGGATTAGGACCCTCCTGTCTGACCTCACTGGGAGATGGTGAAGTACAGGGAAGCCTGGGGTGCTGCAGTCCGTGGGGTCGCAAAGAGTTTCAGTCACAGCCGAGCGACTGAACATCTGACCTCATTTTTACCACAATTACCTCTTTTAAGCCTCAGTCTCCAAATACAGTTACAGTCTGAGGTCCTGGGTGTTAGAACTTCAATATATAAATTTGGAGAGGCATAGTCCAGATCATACTACACATTTTTCCCTTAGGAACTCATGACTCTGCTTAGAATCTTCAGGACCTTAGGAGCAGACTCTGAGAAAAGCTATCTATTTTTTAATCTTATTGATCAGGGCCTGTGCTGTTTGTGGAAGAAAAAGAGAACTGAGATTGCAGTGGTTTGAAAAGGAAAATTCTTAGAAGCATGATTCTCATACCAAAGATAGTGAGCATGAGTTTAAATTTTGTTTAACTCGTTAATGAAGGAGTTGGCAGAATGACAGAGCTGGACAGGAAAGAATTAGAACTAGTTTTCATATAATTAGTGGACAAAGGAATTCTGAAATGAGATTTCTAACTTAAATATAAAACTAGTTAATCTTCTGCAATTAAGCTATATAGCCATTTGAGGTTCTCTTCTTTCCTGGATATTAAAAAAAAAAAAAAATGACACCCTTAACAGTTTTCTATAAGTTAACATCTAATTTTGTAGACTTGGGAGGGGGGTTCAGGATCGGGAGCTCGTATACACCCGTGGCGGATTCATGTCAATATATGGCAAAACCAATACAGTATTGTAAAGTAAAATAAAATTAAAAAAAAAAGTTAACATCTAACTTTGTAGAATTGTTAGCTACCTAATCATCATTTTGTATTACCTCAAAATTTTATTTCTCTTGCATGAATAAAATCACCACTTAGAGTCTAATATATATTTTCATTTATCCTGAGTTTCCTTGAACAACTTTGCCAGCTATGGAGAAACAGTTCTAAAGATTGACTTCTGCCATGATAGCAGGGGGAGCTTCACTGACCTGCTCTCTAGAAAGATTGATGGAAATTAAAACAGAAAACAGATTAAGGGCTCTGGAAAAGGGCCTTGAAGACAAACAGCACACAAAGAAGCATGCATTCAAGAACATTGACAAAAACTTGTAGGAAGGTCAGAGTCTATGGTATTTAAACCAAGGTGGCTCCCTCTCTTCCCATTTCCAGCTCCCAGACAGACAGCTGCAGTCAAGAGCATCTCCCAGCACACAAAGTATTTTCTTCCTGGGAGCAGCAGAACAATATCTTCTCTCATCCTGCCCACAGCCATCTGTTGCCGAGGCTAAGACCTGAGTGTGGTTAAGGGGTAGGGACTTCTTTCTCCCACCCAGGCCCTAATCATGGAGTGGAGGTTGTCCTCAGATGGAGTGTGTTGAGAATACTGGGGCCCTGTCACTTCTGCCCTGGCCTGTGAAAGGGAGTCTCCAAGCTGGGAAGGCCAAGCCTGGAGGATACTGGGCTGCTCCCTATTAACAAAGACTATGTCATTGATGGCACTTGAGCCAGTCTCCACTAAGCCATTTTCTTGACTAGGCCTCCTCCTTGGGCCCGGTCTCAAGAGTCCAGTTTCATCAGGAAGCTTGCCAAGTCAGTTTAGAGAGACTCTCCCCATCCTTCATATCCGATCACTCTGGTCTACCCTCCAGGAGTCTCCAATGTAGGTAAATGGTTTGATTTTTCATTTATTTCATTGATTTTTCATCCCACTGAAAACTGATGAAGTTTTCAATGGGAAGCATCAATAGTTTGTGTCCTAAGATTCTTTGAATGCCCTTTACCAGGATGAGGAATCTTGTATATCAAAGCACATGTGTTAAGTGCAGTTTAGTTCTACACATGTTTACATGTCTGATGTGCTAGGCACAGAGACAAAGCGTATCCTCTGCTCTTGAGCTCACAGTCTAATCAGAGAGGAAAGCACACACACAAATAATAGTAACAAAAAGTCCTAAATGTCAGGATGGATTAGTATGAAATATTATGGGCTCACACAGGAGAAGTATTCAACTCAGTGTGAGCTGTAGGAAAGGCTTACTGGAAGATACTTGAGCTGGGTATCATAGAATGGGTAGGAGGAGGCAGGCCAGATGAATGAGAAGAGGGGCATCCAGACAATGGGGAAAGTATAAGCAAAGATGCCAAGATAAAAAGCTGTGTAGAGTATGAAGCTGGAAACATGGACACATCAGGACAAACTTTACATGTCCTTTTAAGGAGTCTTGACTTTATCATGCCATGAAAGTGCTTTAACCTGTATTGTCAGTATGGCAGCCACTAACCAAGTGTGGCTTATGGAGCACTTGAAATGTGGCTAGTCCAAACTGAGATCTGGTGTAAGTAGAAAACAGACCCTGGATTTTGAAGACTTGATAAAAAAAAGAAGAATGTTAAGTCTTTTTGATAAAAAAAAAAAAAGAATGTTAAGTCTTTTATTAATAATGCCTTGTATTTATTGCATGCTAAAATAATACTTTGGCATATTGTGTTAAACAGAATGTTATTAAAATTAATTTCCTCTGTCTTTTAAAATTTGACTACTAGAATATTATAAATTACCTGAGGTTCAAATTTGTGGCTTATAGTTTTTATAGTTATTTCTATTGTACAGTGCTGCTGTAACCCACTGGATGAAGACAGATGAGCGAGATTTCTGAAATCTGGGTTCAAAAGAGCTGGGCAAAGATCCTGAGCTAAATTTTCTAGTTTTTTTGGTGCATTAATTTGCTAAGGCTGCCATAACAAAACATGAGACTGAGTGGTTCAAATAACAGAAATTATTTCTTTACAGTTGTGAGGGATGGAAATCCAGGATCAAGTTGTGAGCAGACTTGGTTTCTTCTGAGGTCTCTCTACTTACTTGCAGATGGCCACTCTCTTGCAGCATCCTCACATGGCCTATTCTCTGTGCTCACACATCTCTGGTGCTGCTCTGCTTCTTCCTCTCCTAAGGACACCAGTCATGTTGGATTAGGGCCCCATTCTTCTGACCTCTGTTAACCTTAATTACTTCCTAAAGGCTTATCTCCAAATATAGTCACATTGGGAGTTAGAGCTTCAGCTAATGAATCTTGGGGGACACAATTCAGACCATTACACTCTGCACTTTGGTTGCTTCTCTGTAAAATGACAGTGATAATAATGTTAGTAGTACATGTCACACAGAATTGCCTTGAGAAACAAATGAGTTACTATACATAAAGTACTTAGTGATTTCACATATGAAATGTTATCCAAAATCTATTACTTTTAACATAATTTTTATTGGAATATAGCTTTACAATGTTGTGTTCGTTTCTACTGCACAGCAAAATGAATCAGCCATTGTTGTTCCTGTTTAGTAAGTCGTGTCTGACTCTTTGTGACTTCATGGACTGTAACACACCAGGCTCCTCTGTCCTCCAGTATCTCTCAGAGTTTGTTCATGTATCGATTGAGTCGGTGATGCTATCTAACCATCTCACCCTCTGCTGCCCCCTTCTCCTTTTGCCTTCAATCAACCATACATATACATGTATCCCCTCCATTTAGGACTTCCTCCCCAGAAGGAAATGATCCACACCTTCCAACAAAGCCAGAAAGTTTAACTAAACAGCATGCTATTAGCAAGGTGGAGCCTCTGCAGACAGCTATTGCTTATCCTTCTACTAGTGTCTTTTTTCAGCACTATTTTTTCCAGTTATAGCAGTTTTTCTCAACTCTTCTTTACTCTCCTTTGATAAATACGTAAATCTTGTGCTCCCCTTTAGGGTTGTTAGAACATGTATAATAATGTAAATAACCATCATAACTAAAACAGTAGCAATTTTTGAGAGCAAATGCATTTTTTTAAAAATTCATATATTTTAGCCACGCTTTTGTAAGGTGGTTAGGGCTTCCCCACTGGTTCAGTGGGAAAGAATCCACCTACCAATGAAGGAGACACAAGAAATGCGGTTCAGTCGCTGGGTTGGGAAGATCGCCTGGAGGAGGAAATGGAAACCCACTCCAGAATTCTTGCCTGGGAAATCCCATGGACAGGGGAGCCTGGAGGGCTACAGTCTCTGGGGTCTCAAATACACGACTGAAGCGACTGAGCGAACGAGCAAGCCAGTAACGTGGGGACTGATGTGGGCGCCGAGAGAACAGCTTCCCGTGAAAGCCTTGCCTGTTCTGCAGTGTGGAAGACGCAGCCTTTTCCAAGTCAAGTCTGCTCCTGCTTGGTCTACATAGCCAGGATTGTGGACAAATCAGCTTAGCAAACATACAGTGATGGAAATGATAATGATGGCACACGAATTGCTTCTCTTCTCCATGATAAACTGGGAACCGCTTTATCCCTAAATTCCCCAATGTGCTTTTCTAAATGTTTTCTTATGTAACTGACTCAAACTTATCTTCCTTTCAACCCTTTTTGAGATTTTTCCTGGCAAAGACCGACTATCAGGAAGGAAGAGTTTTCCCCTGGAGGAGTTTCCCAAAAGAAATTTGGGTCTACCCCTGACACAAGGAAAAGTTTGCCTGAATTTATCTTGCAGCTGGACTGGAGGGGGTTGGAATTTGTTTTTCTTGGAAGCCAATCTCAAAATCCTTGTCCTTTAGAACATCATCAAAATGAGAAAATGAAAAGACGTTTCAATGTCAGCTGGAACCTAGAAATGGGTTTTTGTTATACCATGCTTAGGAGAACAAACAGGGTTGGTATTCGAGCCTTTGTTATTCAGGTTCAGTGTTTTCAGGGCGTCAATTCTACAGTCCAGGCAAAACAAGCTCCATTGCAGAGTTAGGCTGTTCTGAAGTTTGCAAAATCAGCCTCACCCCAAAGCAGGGTAATAGTTTCTAAATTTAATGAAGTGAATATTTATTTGACCACCCACAAACTTCAGTGTGGAATTGAAGAAATTTGTACAAATTTGGCCTTGTCATTCAGATGTTCACAAAAAAAACAGATAATCCAGTTGTTTTCTACCTGCCCCCAACTGCCTTGATGGCAACCTGCCAGAGACTCTACAACTTACTGCAGCCACACCTGCTGTTTGTCCCTTTTCCTCTTTCCATCCTGTGTCCAGGTCCTCATCCCCTCCTGCCTCCCCAGAGATCTCACTCTATCCGTGACCCGTTATCTATGTCCACTGGCCCATCTCTCTTGCTTCTTCCACCTCATCTGCCTCATGGGGTTTTCCTGTCAGCCTTTTAACCATGCTCAAGTCTCTCCAATCTTTATTTTTGGCTGCAACAGGTCTCAGCTGTGGCACTTGGTCTCAGTAGTGGCGGCGCTGGGACTTAAGGAAATAAAACCTCCAGTGCTCCTTCGCCTTCCATTCTACATCTCATCTTCCCCTTCTCAGTCAGACTTCCGAATAGAATGGTCTCTGCTTCTTCAACATCCTACTCTCACGAGAGCCCCCTCTTTTGTGCATTGGATGAACTCAAAATCAGAACTTGCTTGAAAATTAAAAACCTACACTCCCCTTCAAACAGAACACTTCCTTTGTGTTTGCAGGGATGGTAGCAAACATGCACTACAAATGTGGCTGAGCGCCACCTTGGTTCCATGGGCTGTTCTAAATGCTTACTCATTCCATATTCTGCACGTGCCTGGCATCCTAGAGTGTCACACTTGAATCTCTGAATTTTTAAAATATTTATATTTATTTATTTATTTATTTGGCTGTGCTGGGTCTTAGTTGCAGCATGTGGGATCTAGTTCCACGACCGGGGGTCGAACCCCAGGCCCCTGCATTAGGAGCTCAGCATCTTAGCTGCTGGACCACAAGGGAAGTCCTGAAATCTCTGTATTTTGTATTAGAAAGTGAGTTTTTAAAGATAAAATAGAAATATTTTCTATGTTTTCTTCCATTCTGAGAGTCTGACATGTGCCGTTTCCACCCCTCTGGTTGAGAATTACTGATCTAGAGAGCCAGCATTTAGGGAAATAACCATTCCTTCTTTCTTCTTAGTAGACTATGGACGCAAGTTTTCTGCATCAGTGGCGATGGCATCTCCAGGAAGAATAGATGATTCAAACGCAAGCACAGCCTTGCAATTAGGGCTTCAGAATGCCAGGTGACCTTTTCTCTCACAGTGGAAATGTCATTGTCATTTTAATGTTTCTCTTTTAATTTGTGACTAAGAATGAATGTCATCACCCACCATCTCTTGCTCAGAAGAGATTACTAGTCACTGTATAAATAACATAGCTACCTGCGATTCAATTTCCCAAGACTGCGGACCTTTAAAGGGAGGTGATCCTTTAAGACAAAACAGAAAATCTGGAAAGGTGTTCATAGTGAGACCAAGGGACATATGAAGATACCTCCTGGCTCCAAACCCAGGAAATTATTGGCCATTCATTTATCACACACTAGAGCAAATATTTTGTGAGGTCCTGTGGTCACAAGGTCAAATAAGACAAGGCTCCTTGCCCTGGTTAAAGGGAGAGAAATAACTAAACATTGTAAAAGAGGGTTTACAGAACACTAGAGGAGCACCACGGAAGAAGGAGCCAGAGTGAAGTCTGGGCAGGGTCTTGGATGATGTAATAATCAAGAGAGTCTAGGTGATGCTATGATAACAGATAAACCCTAAACATTCACAGCTTCCAACAATAAATAAAATTCATTTCTATGGACCAGGCGTGGTCGCTGTAGATCTAAAACACATGGCCTCCAAAGTCTCCTTAGCACAGAAAAAGCAATGATCCTCAAAGGCCACAGTTCTTACTTGCCCCACTGCTTGTCTAAGAAGTGATACATGGGACGTATTATACAATATTATGTCATGCGATATGTATATCATAGTGTGCATGGGTCGTCGGAGAAGGCAATGGCACCCCACTCCAGGACTCTTGCCTGGAAAATCCCATGGATGGAGGAGCCTGGTAGGCTGCAGTCCATGGGGTTGGACATGACTGAGTGACTTCACTTTCGCTTTCCACTTTCATGCATTGGAGAAGGAAATGGCAACCCACTCCAGTGTTCTTGTCTGGAGAATCCCAGGGACAAGGGAGCCCTGTGGGCTGCCGTCTGTGTGGTCGCACAGAGTCGGACACGACTGAAGCGACTTAGCAGCAGCTGCAGTGCATGGGTCATCAGTTCAGTTCAGTTCAGTTGCTCAGTCATGTCCGACTCTTTGCGACCCCATGAATCGCAGCATGCCAGGCCTCCCTGTCCATCACCATCTCCCGGAGTTCACTCAGACTCATGTCCATCGAGTCCATGATACCATCCAGCCATCTCATCCTCGGTCATCCCCTTCTCCTCCTGCCCCCAATCCCTCCCAGCATCAGACTCTTTTCCAATGAGTGAACTCTTCGCATAAGGTGGCCAAAGTACTGGAGTTTCAGCTTTAGCATCACTCCTTCCAAAGAAATCCCAGGGTTGATCTCCTTCAGAATGGACTGGGTGGATCTCCTTGCAGTCCAAGGGACTCTCAAGAGTCTTCTCCAACACCACAGTTTAAAAGCATCGATTCTTTGGCACTCAGCTTTCTTCACAGTCCAACTTTCACATCCATACATGACCACAGGAAAAACCATAGCCTTGACTAGGCGGACCTTAGTCGGCAAAGTAATGTCTCTGCTTTTGAATATACTATCCAGGTGGGTCATAACTTTTCTTCCAAGGAGTAAGCGTCTTTTAATTT
>SJYX01009723.1:116297-143388 GCA_006410675.1 Oreotragus oreotragus | reverse complement strand
CATTTGGGGATATTCATAAAGAAGGTGCATCCCAGAGTTTAAAATTATTGGATATAAATATAGACCCAACAATGAGCATGCCTTAAAAGCATATGCAGTCAAAAAACCGGAAATGTTTATTAATCCCTTTGGAGGGCTGCTGCAGTAAAATCCTGCGGATGCTTCCCAGTTGGCTAAAGAACAGGATTGCTCCAAGGTTTCAGGTTGAAAAGCCTCACACAGCTCTCTAGGGAAGAAAGTTTGGCACTGATGCTGAAAAACTACAAAGACATATTCCCCAATATTTATCATATGATTTATATTCTGCAGTGATTTCCAGTTTCAGTGGCAACAGTGGAAAGGAACAGATGAAGTCAGGTTACAGGAATAGAATGCTTGAGAAAGGGCTTGAATATCTGATGCACATTTCTACTGAAGGCCCAATGCCAGGAGTATATAACGGCAGACCTGCTAACCCTAACCCTAACCCTAACCCTAACCCTAACTCACCAGAACAAACATATTACCCTTTGGCAAAAGAACATCAGAAAACCTCAGTTTTGAAGGAGAACCATATTCCTTCTGATAAAAAAAGAAACAGGATTTTCTGTTCAAACCACTTCTGTAAATCACCATGATCTCTGGCTATGTTTGTAAATGACGGATAAGTGATTATTCTGCAGCAAAGTGTCATAATAGAACTACTATAGCAAAATAAAGTGAAGTGAGTACATTTCCCACCATTCATGGCTGTTGTGCGTCTGTTTAGTTTGTGATGCTTATAGAAACAGCAAAAGTAATTCAAGGGATTCAACCAAGGGGAAAAAAGACTTGGTTGATTCTCACTTGACCGTATTTCTTAATTTTAAAGAAAAAGTACAGCATATGTTCTATATCAACAGGTAACATTCTTTTGTTATTTTTTTTCTGTGTTTTTACTCTTGCTTTATCTTCAAATGGGCTTTCCTTGTGGGAATTCCATGGACTGTGTAGTCCATGGGGTCGACAGCCATTCTTTTGCCAAAGGGTAATATGTTTGTTCTGGTGAGTTTTAAAAAGAAAAGGTTGACAGCAGGTCTGCCGTTATATGCTCCTGGCATTGGGCCTTCCGTAGAAATGTGCATCAGATATTCAAGCCCTTTCTCAAGAATCCGCCTGCAATGCAGGAGACCTGGATTTGATCCCTGGTTTGGGAAGATCCCCTGGAAAAGGGAAAGGCTACCCACTCCTGTATTCTGGCCTGGAGAATTCCATGGACTGTGTAGTCCATGGGGTCGAAAAGAGTCAGACATGACTTAGTGACTTAACTTTTCACTATCTTAAAATATAGCTTAAAGCCAGAAATTGAAGTATGAATATTAAACAGGTCATGTTATTATGCTATAAGTGTTAAAATGATCATATTTTATTTTGCTGTTTAAAAGTTGCTCCAAAGGATGCAGTATGGCTTAATATCTGAATGGAGTTCTTCATCCTACCTTTATTCTCCATGACCATCTAACAGTCTAAACACTGCTTAGGACAGTGTGCAAGGGCAGAGTGAAATGAAAAACCCCACCTGCTACCAAGGCAAACTATTTAAATTTCTCCCAACATTAACAGAAGTTCTTGGTACACAGCCAAGAAAGGCTCAATGAATATTTGTTGAATAAATAAAATCACTTATTTATAAAAAGTCTGGAATTCACAGGAGAGGATTCTCAGCCATAAAAGTAAAACCCTGTAAGGCAATTTTTAGACAGACTTACAGAAACTGCCTAATTATTATTTTCTTTGGCTCCATTGTATTTATCCATTGTATTTAGTAATGAATAACTTTCATATTTTAAAGCAATATTTTTCAGATACCCATTACTGCATAATGAAAAGCCAAAAATAAGAACTAGAAGGTCCTTAAGCCTATATTTATTCCCCATTTGCAATATTTCACAGTCCTTTTCTATAGGAATACTTCTAAATTTAGAACTCTGTAGAGAGAGATACTGACATTAGCACAGGCAGGGAAAAAATAGCAATTTATATGCAAGAAAACAGTTGTTTACCATGGGAGATGGTAAACAGCTTGTGCATACTGGTTTTAACAAATTCACACTTCTATACTTAGTATTTCTATACTTAGTATTTTTATATACTTAGGAAACTGGCTGCTCTCAAGTGTGTTTTAAAAGGGTTTATTATGTGGAATTTTCTAATATTCTCTTCCCAATTAACTATTTATTAAAAATCTTTCTAAGTTCCAAAATAGATCTGCTAAAATCCTATATTTATTTGAAAAAGTTGCATTTTCCTGAGTTTATTGTAACAGTAAAAATATAGCAATGCAACCATATGAATATTTTAAAATATAAATGCCACTGTCTTTAAAAAAAAATAAATCCTAATCTAGAATTATTCTCAATTTTAATAATAAAGGTCAAATAAGTGGTAGGGAAAAACAAGAGAAAATCTGTAAGAAAGAATCATGGGAATACTTTTACAAAGACAATTCTTTGAATTCTTACTCAAGAGAAATGAGTTCATTAAAATAATGAAGCTAACTAAGCTTATTATTTTATAATGAATAAGATAAAATATATGTATTTTCTGTGACAGAAGTTTTCAGGTTCTACCNAAAGGTCAAATAAGTGGTAGGGAAAAACAAGAGAAAATCTGTAAGAAAGAATCATGGGAATACTTTTACAAAGACAATTCTTTGAATTCTTACTCAAGAGAAATGAGTTCATTAAAATAATGAAGCTAACTAAGCTTATTATTTTATAATGAATAAGATAAAATATATGTATTTTCTGTGACAGAAGTTTTCAGGTTCTACCAGTTTGGAAGTCACTTTTTCACTTGATCATTAAATTCTTCTGAATTGCCCTTCAATTCATGTTACAAACCCAAAAGCTAACACAGCTTCTGTGTTCACCATATCTTTAATATAATATGGCTTTATCTTTCCATAATACTATCCACTTGTATAGTTCCAGCAGAAAGTATTTCAAAGCCAAAAATCATTTTGTTTTATTTCACACCCAAGATGAAATTCCATGACTCTAACAAAGCAAATTTTTCAATGAATACATCTGGAGGACAATAGGAACTGGATGGTGGTTGGAGACATGGAAGTTAGAGATTGAGAAATGTTGTACATGGAACGACACTGGAGAAAGACAAAGGTAGAATGCAAGGATTAGATCACAAGAGATCTTATAAGTCATAAGTAAGTGTATGAACTTTATTTCGAGGGCAGTGATGAGCACTGAAGCATTTCAACTGGGGCTGGGGGATACAGGGTAGGGGCTGATCAGATTTGTCGAAAGACATCATTCTGGGTATTTTAAAAGGGACCAAAGGGACAAGTCTGTGCACTTGGTTAGGAATGCACACAGTCAGAAATGGTAGAAAAATGAACACATTTTAAGGATGATTAAGAGGTAGAGTAGATATGAGTTAAGTTCCAGTTCATTGTAAAGGTGATGGTGAGAGAAGAGTTGAGAGTTCGTCCAGCTTCCTGAGTCTGCACAGTGATATCATTTATTAATTTCAGAAACTCAGGGAAAAAAGTTCCACCTTAAGAGGAAGTACGATGGATTCAATTTGGAATACAGTGAGTTTTGGACCCTGAGATATCCAGATGGCTTGTGGGATAGCTATGGAATAAAAATTTATTAAATTTATGGAAGATCAGTGTATAAATAGTAATTGAAGCAATTGAAAAGAAAGTTATTACCAGGGAAACAGTAGGATAATAGCATAAGAGGATCAGGGCTGGGCTGAGGCACACCAATATTTAAGAAACAGACTTAAAGGATATTGGGTCAATAGGTAAAAACAGGAGGGTTCTGTTGTGGAAGGAAAGTGGGTTTCAAAAATGCGGGAGTGTTCAATTGTGCCAAAGACTGATGAGAAATGAAGGTCAAGGTAAAAACCAGTCATTAGAATTAACCACACAGAAATGATTTGTGACTTTGGGCAAGAGCTGTTTGGTAGAATGGTGGGTACTAGTGTTATCAGTGGGTTGGGTGAAGAAGCAAGAAAGGTGTGAGACCTGGGAATATCAACGTTTTTAAAGAAGTTTTATGATGAATGGGGAGAAGCAATGGGTAACACTAGAATGATACGAAAGTTCAGAGAGTTATTTGTTTCCTTGGGAAAGGTTTCAGGATGTTTAAATGCTGATGTGAAGTGTCTGATAGAAAAGTAGGTTAAGTTATCCAAAAAAAGAAACAAGTATAGTTGCTAATAATAACAGCTAACACTCACTGAATGCTTAATGTATATGAGGCACTCTTCCAAGTTCTTCATGTGTAGTGACTCCTAATGCTCACCGGTAGGTACTGTGATCATTCCATTTTGTAGATAAGGAAATAGAAACCTGGAGAGTTGGAAGGACTAACTGAAAGAATAATTTTGCTTAAGAAGTGGAAAAGCCCGGTAAAGGAGTTACCCTTGTACAGAAGAGAGACAACTTGCATTCTACAGAACCAGACATGGGAAGAACGGGGGGGAGGCAGGTGAATTTATAGGTCTGGAAGCAGGAGATTGAGAGAGTTCTCTTAATAGCTTCGAATTTGTCAGTCAACCAGGATGGAAGGGTATTTGCACAGCAAGAGATGGAGTGCTAGACTGGTAGGTCTGAAGTACCAAAAAGATGTCAGATAGACCCTATAAAGAATAAGAGGGAATGCAGTGCTGTTAAGACCATCCAAGAAAGATACAGAAGTCCTGGTGTTGGGTCAGCCATGGAGATTTAGAAGACTTCAGAAGTAAACCAAATGGGTCAGGGGTATAGGGAAGGACAGGGATGAGTAAGAGGTGTCCAACCATTTGATAGGGACTTACTTGAACCTTCTTTAGAAGTACAGTATAAGTATACTTAATTAATCAGGTAGACAGGGGATGGATGGTGTCCAAGTATAAAAAGTTAAAGACTAGACCTTGTCTCTCTTGGTAAATGTCACACTGCACTTTAAAGTATGTGGGTTATTTTCAAATATCATTTGATACTGACTTCAAACATAATTCCACATTGATAAGAGAACAGACTCTGTATGATTTCAGTACCTTTAGGCCATGAAATTTTTGCACCTTGCTTTATGTCCCTGTATTGGTTCCAGTGTCTGCTGGTTTATAGTCTGTGGGAACTTGAATAGAATTTGTATCCTGCTATTTTGTGAAAACTGTATAAATCTGAATTATGTTGAATTGGTTCATAGTGCTTGTCAGGTCACTATGTCCTTCCACTTTTCTGTCTATTCATTCTATTAATTTCTGAGAGTTTTTATATTGAGACTCCAACTAAAAATCTTATCTACTTAAAAATAATTGTAATATATAGTGAAAATATATGTAACTTTGTATTTTTCCAAGTCTCCTGTAAATCTGTTATCATATTTTCATAATTTAAAAAATAAAAATGGAGAAAAAATAGATCTTGGTAAAGTGGTATATGGCAACTACACCTCTGCTTAGTTTTTCTATAGATTAAGAAACTGCTCAAAAAGTCTGTTAATTTCAAAAGTACACCTTGGAATATATAAGGTAGGTACTATCAGAACATGACTTTACCATATGACTGCCTATGACTTACCTTGCTTGTCTACAGTGACTCAGCAGGTAAGGAGATGAGAGGAGCTTGGAACTACTGTCTTTTGAACCACAAAAGTGATTATTATCTTATACCCACTGAATATTGATTCTATTCATTGGCATTCAGTTGCATGTAGCCTTAACTATGAAAGTTTTCTGAAAGTGCTCAAAGTTTCAATAAAGGCAATACTACTAACCAGTCCATCCTAAAGGAGATCAGTCCTGGATGTTCATTGGAAGGATTGATGCTAAAGGTGAAACTCTGATACTTTGGCCACCTCATTCGAAGAGTTGACTCATTGGAAAAGACCCTGATGCTGGGAGGGATTGGGGGCAGGGGGAGAAGGGGACAACAGAGGATGAGATGGCTGGATGGCATCACCGACTTGATGGATGTGAGTTTGAGTGAACTCCAAGAGTTGGTGATGGACAGGGAGGCCTGGCGTGCTGCGATTCATGGGGTCGCAAAGAGTCGGACACGACTGAGCAACTGAACTGAACAGAACTGAAGGTTTGTTTTAAGACAACTTTGTTGCAAACCAAAGAAACTTGAGGTATCAAAATAGAAATTTAACAGTGAACCAACAGGTGGCAGTATAACATGGTGTTCTTGAATTTTTAAATAATTTAATTAACAGTTAGGGCGGCAGAAGTCTTTCAAAGTGGAAAGAAGGTGGATGTAGAAGGTGGACAAAGTGAGGGAGGGGTAGGGAGTGTAAAGAAGAGAGGAGAGAGCAAAAGGAAGGAATTCTGAAGGAGCCAAAATTGCAATAGTACTTATTCATTCCCCCAAAATTCACCCCTGGAAGTCTCAGAGTCGGTCTGATTCACATGCTGGCAAGCCCTGGGGACTGTCATCTTTCATGATGTTAACACAACAATAGTGTAACAGCTGATAGCTGTATCCATATCTCTGTTAACTAGACTGTGAGATACTTGAGGACAGGAAACATGTTCATTTTTGAATGCTCTCAAACCAGTGCCTAAACTAGTGTCTGACACAGAATAGGAATAAAATAAACATCAATGGGTAAATGAATATACGAATGAATGAATGAATGATAGATATCTGGTGATTTATAATGCCATCTGCTCTAACCTTTCCCAGCCACCTTTGGGAAGAAAAGTCCTGTCATCTTCTTTTCTAATGAAAAGTTTTTTCTCACTTTATATCTCATAAGTCATCTGGGGGAAATTTATCATTTTCCTTTAATGACATTAAAATAAAAATCATTAGGATGAGCATGCAGATCAAGCAGGAGGCAACAGTAGTGTTGGAATGGTTTGGTCCTGAGGGAGAGAAGATATCTATGAAGTCCCAACCATGTGCTACATAAATGATAGACTTTGCATGGATTCTTATCTGACCCTTACAACAGTAGTATGAACAAATTACTGTTATTAAGTCCTCTTATAGGTGAGAAAATGAGGATGAGAAAAGTTAATTTGTCCAGAAACACTAACAGGTGCAACCTGGTCTTTCTTCTTTGCTTCCTTCCTTCCTTCTTTTTTTAACTAACATTAGACAAAGGTTTATTACCTGCTGAGTCCCAGAGGGGTTAAAAACTTGTCTAAGGTCACGCAGTGAGAAAGAGGCAGAGGACTCAAATCTGGTCTCTAGGACTTGAGAATTCTTGTCCTTTATTAAAGTGCATTTTTCCATCACAAATCTTTTTTCAGACTTTGCGAATCTCATTTCATGTTCCTGCTCTCCTTCTAATTAACATCACATTATGGCAAGCTAGTAGCTACACTTTTGAATAGCAAGGGACACAGTGTTTCTACCAACCTACCAACCTGGAGTCATTTCTCCAGTCTGGACTTGCTAACTCTCCCCTTACCAGCTCTTCCTGAAACTTTTGGCTAGTGTAGTTGATAACAGGGACTTGGGAAGCTTGAGAAGCTCTGAACTTCCAGCAGCAGCCCCAGCTGTTTGGCAGCAAGCTGAGAGCATCCTATCTCAGAGGATTCGTGCCCAATCAGAAGACAAACAGAAGGTATTTTATGAGAGAACAGTCGGTATCAGCCTACCACAGTCATCCAGAAATAGCCGCATATGATGGCGTTGAAGGCCTAAAATGCCATATGTCACTTAGAATCATATTCTCATTTTAACTGCTATTTTTGATGCACGGTAGATAAGCCTGAAAGCAAATACACGAAAATGCTAACAGAAGGAATATGGATAATTGACATTGGGGCAATGAGATGATGAGTAATATTTTTCTTTTATTTGTCAAAATTTTGATTATGTGGTCAAATAAAAAATATTAAAAATATTTAATAATAAATATTAAAAATAACACATTAAAATTTATCTTTTTAAAAGCATTTTTCTCTCTGATGAAAGAGCTAGAGAGGACAGATGCAACATGGGCAGGTGAAACAACATAGACCAGATTCCCAAATTCTGGATTTATCTTCCTACAGACTTTTCTGCAATGGATTGGAAAAGAGCTGCAACTACAGTGCTGTTGTATAGTCACTACTTTGTGTCCGACTCTTTGTGACCCCATGGACTGTACCCCACCAGGCTCCTCTGTCCATGAAATTCTTCAGGCAAGAATTCTGGAGTGGGTTTCCATTTCCTTCTCCAGGGGGTCTTCCCCACCCAGGGGTCCATCCCAGGTCTCCTATATTGTGGGCAGGTTCTTTACCACTGAGCCACAGGGCAGCTACATAGCAAGGACTAAATTTATTCACTAGATCACATGATTTCTGGTGATAAAGGAAAATGGTTCACAGGAATGGCCTAGGAGGTGGAAACAGAGCAGAAATCAAATGTGTCCTCAGCTGCACAACTGCAGAAGTAATCCCTCCACCCCCGACCAGCAGTGCAGCTGGCTGGGGCTTCCAGGCTCCCCCTGGGCTCCTGTAGCTGCCATCATAGTAGTTGGCCTCTAGGGGCGCTCTTCTCCATTTTGCAAAACCGCTCTTGTCCTAGGAGAGTCTCAAAATCCTCCTCTTTCCCCCCAGTCTTTTAGCAGAAATAAAGGCAGGATTACTGTAAAAATATAAAAGCACATTTACTAGGAAACTGAAGGGAGAGAAAATTCATGGAAATAAATGATATAAGGGAGAACAGATTCTTTTATCTTAATGTAACAAATCTAACCACAGACCTGCTTTCTGAGAGTCCAGATTATAACATTTTTTTCCTAAGCCTAGACTGCTGTGGATGCTGAATGAGTCCATCAGAGCCTCTCAGCTGAGGGACCTGTTGTGCACCTGCCAAGTCTGAGGAGAATCTCAGCCTTCACGCCTCATCTCTCTAGGTAGCTAGCTAATCCCAGTGGGTTCCGGCAGCTTTGAAAGGCCCAGTCCTGATCACACTTTCTGGTTTTCCTTGGTCTCCTGGGAAAGAAAGACCCAGAACTCAGCCTCTGGATATGGGCCTTCCTATGTCGACCTCACAGAAAACTTCCTCTGCCTTTTCTGGAAGTCTGGAGATCCACACATCTCCCTGTCTTGTCCCATCATTTGAAGCATCTCAAGGCTCAGTTTCTCCTACCTGAGTGGCATCCTTGACACTCATACTTTCTGGGCATCTTAATCTCCATCATTCTAATCTACTGTCCCAGTAAGCATACTTGTCCATCTATGTTTCCCCAGTTTGTTCGATACAATCACCACACCTGTGTTTTTGGCTAATATCATCCCTGATTCTTACAAATCGACAAAAGGCCACAAACAGCAAATGGCTTTGGGGAGGATTACCTCATGTCTGCTGCCCCATCAGGCAAGCAGAAGACTGTTTCCTTACCATCCTTCAGAGCCTCCAACCCCCAACCTCTGCTTCCCCACCTGGACTTTCCCTTCATCTCTGTTCTTCATCTGAGAGCTCTCTCTGACTGAAGACTCCCTTGCAGGGCAGAGATAATTGACACACTCTGAACCCAACGAATGTTCCAGCCAGCCTTGCCTCAGGTACCTACTCCCCCGATTGCTTCAGATACTCTCTGGACCCCCTCCTCAGGGAGTGACCCTGCAGAATTCTACCCATTACAGTTTCACAACATCAAAATCCCTTAACCGTATAGAAACAATAACACATAGGAGAAGAGGGGGGTTGAATCACTCACACACGCTCTTACGGGAAAGCAGGCAGCTCTCTCCCTGGTTAAGAAAAATATGGGTCTCCACCCCACCACAAAAAAAAAAAAAAATCCCAGGATGCCCCAGAATGCAGTTTCTTTTCTTCATGACGTGTTGTAAAGCACGTCAGCTGCTCCTTGTTGCTGTGCAGATCACCCAACATCGGGTCACTGAGACAGACGGCGGCACTGGCTCACACGCTGATAGGATTAGGAGCTGGTGCTTTGTCAGCCCTGACTGAATCTGAAGGAGCCCCCAGCATACGCAGGTGAGCTGAGAGGCAGAGCGAGCGAATGAATGTGGGGGACCGGGAGGTATCTCGGTTGAATGGTGCAGACTTTTTTTTTTTCCTCTGTGGCCGTGCGTTTATACATTTGTATTGTCTTTTCTGTGAAGTTTGCAGTCTGAGGGCTTCCTGTCAAGAAAAACCTGTCCTTTATGACTTATCTGGTTTCAGGGATTGACGACATGCACATCACAGGATTTGGGGGGGGGGTAAGATTATACATGTGAAAGAGCTCTGAAAATAGAAAGTTGTGTGCACATGAAAGGTATGAATCATTTAATTACAAATTTCACATAAGCCAAGCAGCAATTAATTTACCCCAGATTTGGGGACATAATTACATAACACATCCCTTATCTCCTAATCTGCCGTACCCTATCTCCCCTGTTCTTCCTAGGTCTGGGCAGGGGTATTATGTATAATCTGGAAGAATTCCAACCTTCGAAGTAGTTACTTTCTTAAAAAATCAGCATTCTAGTCATTTCTAAAGGAAAAGCCACAAAATTCGAAAACCAGAGAACAAGTATTGAAGTAGAGGATATTTTTGAGCAGAGCAGAGCTGACTATATTATACTGTATTAGATTATCTCTCTTTGATGGTATGATCCTAATGTTATAAGACACTTCTCTTAATGACGTGAGAAACACTTGAGTGAAATTAAAGGCAAGACAGATATTAGCATTTGTAAAACTTGCCTTTTAGAACAGCATAAAAACAGGCTTGGGTTCCAAAAGTACAGAGCTAAGAGGCGTTTGAACACTACATCACCAGCCTTTCCCTTAGCAGGGTTGCTATGGTGACAACAGGGCTACAGCACAGCCTCTCAAGGCCCGCACTTCTGCAGTAAAAGGCTTTCACTGAACACATGTTGGATTTTTTTAAGGCACACACCCCATCATCAAATACAAAGACATATTGGAGGCAGCTTTATCTGAGTCATTTTCTAAACAGAAGTTGTATCTATGTTCTTTATCTTGTACTGTTGGGCCCCTTAAGGGGTTAGAGAATTCATTCATTCATGATTCATTCATTTGACTGTTAAATGTGGAGTGCCTATGGTGTCAGGTGGAGAAGGAGATGGTAGCCCACTCCAGTATTCCTGCCTGGAGAATTCCATGCACAGAGGAGCCTGGCAGCCAAGAGTCCATGGGGTCACAAAGAGTCAGACACAACTGAGCGACTGTCACTCGGCGTCAGGACCTGTACTAGGCACTGCCTACATCCCTGGTGAAGACAGACAAATAATTAGGGGATTCTGATACAAAATCATAACAGCTCTTCCCAGGTGAATTGCATACAGGTGTTCTGGAAGTATGTATGGACTTATCTTTTGGGGAGATCAAGGGAGGTTTCCTGGAAGAAGGTGTTTCTAAAATGAAACTTAATGGATCTTTAGGAGTTGAGGAGGATGGGTAGTGGGGTACAAGAAATGCTCTAGACAAAGGGACCAACTGTGTGCAGGAGTCTAGAGGGAAAAGAGAACACGATACTTCCTGAGAACTGCAAGTGCTACAATTTGAGGGGTGTTCATTGTATGCGGAGGGGGAGTGGCAGGGGCAGTGGATGGAGGGGGTGGTAGTGGGAGGATTGGTGAGGGGAGGGAGGATCTCAAAAGAGCAGTGGAGAGAAATGAGATGGGAGACGTACATAAAGCCAGACCAGGAAAGGCCTTTATGCCACATTCAGGACTTTGAGTATTACCTAGAGGACAACTGGGAAATCAGTAATGAGTTGTAATGAAGAAGCATGGCTAGAAAGGCCTTGTGGAAAAATTGCAAAACTGGCAAGAGAGGAATGAGAGGCAAAGTTGGAAGGAAAACAACTTTAGTTAGACCACTATTGTAATAATCCAGGACATTTGTGGTTTAGTCTCTAAGTGAAGATAATGTGATCAAACAGAGGCTAGAAGTAATCAGATTCAAGACATTATTTCTAGGGTAGCATGAAGATCATTTGTGGTTTCTGCTATTTGGGGGCCATAGGAAGGAGAAGTCAAGAATGTGAAATTCTGACTTGTACAACCCAGTGGAGGGTGTTTCTGCTTTTACACTTCCAGATTTAATTCTCAAGAGGGACCTCACAAACACCTTAACAGTTCAATCCTATCTCACAGTGTATGTCCTTGGGCTCATAATTGTAGGAATTCTGGAATGTCACTTTCCGGAAGCCCATATCTGAGACAGCTATGAGCTGTATAAAAGTATGAATTAATCACCTCTCCCTGACAAAATAAACAATCAAGATTATCAACTTCACCCCTTAAGAGAGCTAAGTAGATTGAAAAGACACGAAGATGTATGTAATAAAACTTCTTTATGGATATAGAGGAGGCAAATTGATTTCACTAATCCTCTGATTTCAAGCTCTTTCTAGACTCACTGTACATTCCTGGACTTGAAAGTTGAAGACTCAGAAAAAATGCTTTTTGGAGGATAAACAAGATGGTTCAGGTTCAGATACCATCTTTAAGGACCATTGTCCTCCTGTCCTCCCTAACGCTGGGTGTAACAATCAGACTGTTCTCCATCCACATTGCTACTTATAATATTTTCCAATTCTGAAATAAAGGGCCTCTAAATTATTATATGCAGACTGACTCGCATTATCAGATAAAACTAAAGTGTAATAAATCAAGGCCCACACGATGGATGATCCCTATTCGAAGTCCTCAGTTGGACAGGTTTTAGAGCTTTTTTTTTTTTTTTTTGAACATATTTGTCTTTCTCAAATGCTTTTTCTAAGAGGATGCAGCAAATACTGAATGGAAGAGCTGGAGGAGACTTCACTTCCCTTTGGAAAGTTCTGTTCAAACAGTAGGTAAACAGCTGTTGTTTTTTTTAATCCTCTAGCTACACTTGCCTGGAAAATCCCATGGACGGAGCAGCCTCGTAGGCTGCAGTCGATGGGGTGGCGAAGAGTCGGATACGACTGAGCGACTTCACTTTCACTTTTCACTTTCATGCATTGGAGAAGGAAATGGCAACCCACTCCAGTGTTCCTGCCTGGAGAATCCCAGGGACGGGGAGCCTCGTGGGCTGCCGTCTATGGGGTCGCACAGAGTCGGACACGACTGAAGCGACTTAGCAGCAGCAGCAGCTACACTTGACGAGGCTGTTATTATTATTATCCTTCAAATTTAACGAGCATAAACTTTTAGTTCAGAGAGGTCAAGAACTTTAGGCATATAGGCACTTCGCTGGAAGCGAGAGGAGTGCCGCCCTGAGCCGGTTTTCTGAGTGCGAGGGCGGCGTCGCCAGAGCCGCGCGCCGGGCACTGACTCCCGGCGGGCGGGCGGCGGTGGCTCGGGGCTGAAGAGGGGGCAGCCCGGCTTCCCGAGCCAGCCCTTCCCTCGCTGCGGCTGCGCCGCGCCGCCGACGCCAGGCCCTTCTGATGCAGACCCCCTGAGGAGGAGCGCAGCCTCCGAGATCCTGGAACCCAGACGCTGTGTCAGGCGTGCGGCACTGGCCTGCCGGGGGTCCGGGTGGAGGGCGGCCCACCCCGTTTCTCCGGCGAGGTAATTGTGCGGGAAGCCGGAGGCCGGCAGGAAACCTGGCGGGCAGGGAGGGGCCGCCAGGCAAAACTTTCCCTGCTACAGGTTGGCTCTCCGTGATGTCACAGCTCTCCTGGCTTCTTCTCTCCCACGTGCACCCCTTTCGAACCCCATCCCAGGTGCCCCAAAGGGGGTGTTGGGCTTCTCCGGGCTGAAGAGCCTCTGTCCGCGACCCCTCTTAGGGTCGGGCTCGGCAGAGCGGGAGAGGCGCGCTGATCGGGGAGGAGAGCCCGCAGCCAAGTCGGGCAGGCGGGGCGCGCCGAGGAGCCTTGTCGGGGGCCGGCAGGTGAGGGAGGTCCGGGGAGAGGGCGGCGCGACAGCAGCCGCGGTGGCACCACGTGTCCGGCCGGGGCGGGGCGGCGGGGCGCGCCCGCGGAGCCCAGCGCCAGCGGCGGCGGCGCCTCGGCCCCGCAGCAGCGGCCGCCCGCGGCGCGCTGCGGCTCAGCGTAGTCTCCTCGCCCCCGGTGCCCGCAGGTGCCACCTCCTGGACGGCGGCAGCGGCGGCGCGAGGAGCCGGCGGGCGGCAGCGCGATGGGACCCCTTCGGGAGACCAAGGTAAGGAGGGCACGTCCGGAGGGCTCGATGGCTGTGTCAGCGAGCGCCGGAGGGAGAGGAGAGGTGGGCCCTGCGGGGAGGGACGCGGATCAGGTGAGAACTGGAGGGATGACCTTTAGGACTGCGGTGGACGGGGACGCCGAGGGGGCGGGCGCGATAAGAAAGCAGGGGACTGTCGCCCAGGTGATGAGATCCGAGGCCCGGGAGATGGGGAGGTAATACGGTGTTTGGAGGGTTGACACTGAGGATTAAAAAAGATGGACTCCGAAGGGTTAATCCCATTCCCTGAAATTGGAGATTGGGGATCTAGCTCTCAATCGTCGTCCTCCGTGTGTGATGTGACTAAAAAGGATTTGATATACTGGTGACTGAAAAATAAGAACTCCAGCATTGGTTCAGGGAACGCCTGGTGCCCAGCGGAGCGGCTGGCGTGTGATACCTGCCGGGTGACAGCACAGATTCCAGGCTGGGTGTGGCTCTCGCCCCTGGATAGGGCGGGTGCCTGAGCGACCTCGGGAGTTACCCGCGGCTGGGACTTTCCCTTCAATTCCTGCACTGTGAGGGCCTCTCAGAGGTGTTTACTTTGGCAGCGACTCTTCCTGGTAAGCCGCGTGGAAATGAGCAGGAGGTCATGTTTCCACAGTGTTCGTTACCTAATCCAAAGCCCTTTTTCAGTTGCAGAGGTTGGAGGGAGCGGTGGGTTTTTTTCCGCAGAGAGCGCGTCCCGGGCGTCCATTTTAATAAGGAAGGGTGGGGGTGACCCCGACCGACCAGCTCTTGACTGCAGGCTCCCGTTCTGCTTCTAGGTGATGTGCAGCAGTCTTGGCTGAGCATCTCTGCCTCTTTTAGCTTCAGTTTCCTCATCTGTAAATAGGGAGGCAAATTAGTGTTCTCTCTGTGGCCTCTGTTGTTGGAAAGATTAAACAAAATGATGGCTGGCAAAGCACTTTAAGAATGGGAAAATATTACTGAAATACTGCTTTGGGGCATTTTCAAAGCCCTCTGCACTTGATGCTGTGTTTTGAAGGAGAGAGAGAGGGAGAAAAAAAATGTCTTCATCTGAGTGTCCTGTAAGGAAAACAAAAGCTAAACATGATGAGAAAGGCGGAGCCATCTTACCCGGTATTGAATTTTTGTTTGCTTTTCTGTTGGCAACAAGCCTTGTGTACCAGGATATTGATGAATAATTAAAATCCTGGCCCGAAGAGGGGGTGCATTTGAAAGATAAGGCTGCATGATCTATCTAGGGAAACTGTTTCAGGTATTGGGGTCTGCTTTGTCAGGAGACAGGAAAACAGAAGTCAGATTGTCACAGCTAATTCAGGGAAAGCAAAATGGAAGTCTGGAGGAAATCAAGTAATAATCAGAGTGTGCTGTGAGTTATAAAGAGCCTTTGAGAGAGCTGAAAGCTCGTGCTAGGAAAAGCCGGAGTGGCAAGGTGAGTTAGGCATGAGAGAAAGGAGTAGCCTTCCTGCTAGCAGCTGAAAGTGTGTGTGTGTGTGCGTGTGTGTGTGTGTATACACATCCGTGCTACAGCGTGTGATCTTCAATACATTAGAAGGCTTAGCTGAGTAGAAGCGTTTTGGAGCTCATTTTAGATTCGGAAACAAGGACTGCTCTGTGAAGATTTAGTATTCAGAAATGTGGCTCCGCAGACACGGAGCCCAGAAGGAGCAGACTGGAGTTCAGAGCGGGCAACAAGTGTCCTTTTGTTTTCTCTCTGATGTCCGATTTGGCGAAGGAGCTGAGAGTACAGCATCACGAGAAGGAGACTGCCCGAAGCCGGATTCCCCGTTTGATTCTTCGGCCCCATCTGCCTCAGCAGCAGCACAAGGTGTCCCCAGCCTCTGAGTCTCCTTTCTCGGAGGAAGAGAGCAGAGAGTTCAACCCCAGCAGCTCTGGGCGCTCAGCGAGGACCGTGAGCAGCAACAGCTTCTGCTCAGGTACGATACCCACGGGAATGGAGGCAGGAAGTGAGTACCCTGCGGGTGCGTTGTGAGTGGACCTGGAACGGGCCCCTTGGAGTCTCCGAGCAGATGTCTGTTATTAGGATGAATAGTGAGGCGGCATCTTTTTGACTCTTTTAACCTAGGGATACAGCAGTTTCTAATGGTTCAGCCTGATGGAATTTCATCCCTGTTTTTATGTTATTCTAGGTGATAATTTTCTATGTGAAATCTTAACTTCTTTTTTCTATGACTGTAAAATATATTTCTTGGTTAAATCTGGAAAACATAGCTTACATTTCATGCAAGCAATCTTTGCAAGCCTGGGTACTTCTGTTTCTGAATTTCCCAAAGATAAAGCAAGTCCTAATGAATGAGGTCAAGATCAAGGTGGTTTATATCCCAGTACTGACTTGACCTTGTATTTTAGAGGGAAAGAACACAGGCTTTGAACTTACAAGCCTGGCCTTTCTACGAACCCTTACAAGGTGTTGGACCTTGGGCTTAACCTCCTTAAGCCTCAGTTGTTACATCCATAAAATGGGTTGATAATACCTACCTTGTAGACTAGCTGAGAGGTTGAAAGAGACCACATACTTAAATGTATTCCTAGCGCAGGGCCTGCCCTGCAGAGGTGCTTGAGAAATGATGGTTCTTAATACAAGAACATATGTCAGATTTGATACATGTTTAAGGAAGTCTCCTTAGAGCTGTGAGCATATTTGGTAAAGGCACAGATCCCTTCCTACCTCCTAGAGGTGCTGCCATTATCACTCAACAGAGTCTATCATACAGATTGAAGCACGTGACCTAGAAGGACTTATTTTCTTTGAGAAGCATTAGGAAAAATTTGAAGGAGTGACTGTCTTATGATTCATGAAGAATGTTTCACAAAGGATAATTCTTAGAATTTATTTAGGGAAAATGTAATCTGAAGATTAACACATGCATAAAAAGGGACAGATGAATCAAGGTGCTATGATTAATGCCCTAATTAAGCAGGATACAATATTCCATTGTAGTTAGTACCGGTGATTACATTTTCAGGGGTTTTAGAAGTGTAGCTTTAGATTTATTATATACTTTTACAAAATAATTCTACCTAGTACATAAGTTGTATATTAGAAATACTGTGCTGCCTATTTTTAAATCCTTTTCTCCACAATGCCTCAGATTCTCTGTTTGATTTTGAAAATATTATATCAAAATATTATATTTTAAAACTGATTATTGCTAAATCCAGTGTAAAATGGAGACCCACTGATGGTTTGCTTGACATTCTCCCAGGAAGAAAACAAAAGGAAAACTACTGGAGCTGTAAAGATTCCTGGAACTCAAAGTGGCGTTTGCAGAATGTAATGCTGTTTACTTTCACTCCCTTTTCAAGCTCAGAAATCACTCTTGCTGAATGTGGATGAACCCAGGGGACTATCATTTCATACTGACACAGCTTTGTTTGCTTAACTCAATTCCACATTTATTCCTGAAATTTTCTCCACATCATCACCTCTCTGACTGACTTTAGCATGAGCAGTGTTACCAGCAAAAAAGAAAAAGTTGGTCAAAGCAAAAGAAAGAGCCCCAGACAGATCTTAAAAAATATATTTGGCAAACAGATAAAATTGTTAATTTCAGCCATAAATCATTCTTTCCAAGACCCATTTCCTGGATCAACCCTTCTTCCCAGGAGCCCTGTCTCCCACTAAGGCCATAATGCTATACATGAAAATCGAAAGTAAATATTGATCCTTGTGCCATTAACTAGCTGAGCATTGAGTGGCACAAGCGTCTAATGACCAGTGTCTATAAACCTACCTTTTGATCTTCAGTCTCGCATCCTGCCTCCAGATAAGACTCTCTCTGTTCTAGGGTCTCATCTTCCTGCTTGGCAGTTCCCCAAGGTTTGGGTTGGTGCCTTGTCATTCTTTGCTTTCCTCTCCTAAGAGCCTGGTAAAACCCCATGATGGCATTTGAGTGTTATGCTGACTAAAACTGATAGGAGCAAGGTCTTTGGGGGGGCATGTTAATGATGCTTTCAGAGGTCAGTTGGTGGATGAGAAATAAATGGGTTTATTACTATGGGGAGTATTAAAGCTGCAGGCAGTGAAGTTGAGAATGTAAAACACGTCCAACCAGCAGGGGGAAATAGCTTGTTTTAATCCAGCCACTTTAATGCTGAAACCACAAAATATGTTGGTTATCATGGCAGTTAAGTGAGAGACCAAAGTACATGCAAATTGTAAAAATACCATCCGTTGCTACAATGAAACTCAAATAATATAGAGATATCTGTTACTACCATAACTTCCTAACTTTACTGTGATCATTCTACATTAGTTTGTTTTCTTTATTATAAATCATCACCTTTCACTAACAAGAAAGAGGAATTCTTACAATCTGGTAGTTAAATGAGAGAGAATGCTGTTGCTCTATCACAATGCAATTTAATTTGAAAATTACAGTTTTAAAACTGCAAACTAGATTCTTTCCCTAAATCTGTAGCAAAGGCTGTATGATGGAGAGCATCATAAATCCTAAGATACTCAGTTTTTTAAAGAATAGTTCATTGAGTTTATATAAAGTTAAATTTACTTATTATAAAGGATTATCCTTTATTTTGAGAGTCTGGCTTTCCTATCATTTGTATTATAACAAAAAGTCCTGACAGTGGTTGGAGTTATACTTCAGCAAAATAAATTACAACTCTATATTGAAATGTCCTCCACCTCCACCCTCACGTTTTTCCTTTAATTTTGCTGATCTATGAAATTAAAAGCCCGGCACTATTTTCAGAGTAACCTGTCCATTTTTTACCTACATTCTTCCTTCTCTTTCTCCACTGTCTTCTCCCTTTCCTTCCCACAGGAGCCTTGACAAGGAACATTTAATGATTTTATATTCTATATGCTAATTTGTCTGTTGTCTCTGTCTCATTTCAGAGGGAAGAAGCTGTATGTGACCTTTTGCAATTCATGTGGGGTGTGTCCCCAAAGAGCTCTTCTCTTAATAGCTTCTTACTAGCAGAATTTCTCTGAAGAGATGCATATGCTTTGTGCGTTTCGTCAGCACGTGTGTTTTTGCACTTGGACATCATCCTGTTAAAGGAGTCTATTCCTTACAGTTTGTATTTGAACTTAGTCACTGTGACCTCAGGTGGGCGCAGTTAGGTTTATATTGTGTTGGAGGCCAGGCCCTCTTTTGTGTGTATGGCAAAGGAAAAACTGCATTCTTAAAAAATGTTGACTAATGCTTTCTTAGAAAAAATACCTAAGAAAGTACAGTTTAAAAAGTTAAAACAAACAAACATACAACCCTGCTTTCATGTCCGCTCTTTTGTTTTTTTTGTCAGTTTTTTTAACCAATGTTTTCTCATAAAATCGTCCTGTCTTCCTTCCCTCTCCCTCCCCCCTCTCCTTGTTTCTTATTTGAACATGTCCATGAGAAGTGACAAAAACCCACATCTATGATTTGTGTTCTGGGTGTGGCCCACTGAATCTAGGCCTCTGTCCATTTTTCTCTCCCCCAAGCCCCCGCCTTTTTGTTGTTGTTAGGGCATTGCGTTTGTGTGTTTGTCATTGTGGCCACAACTCCGGCCACTATTAGTAACTCTAATGACCTGGGTAAGTCAGTCACTTACAGCAGTCACCTGACGTGATCAGCAGCATGCCACGCAGTTCTCTTTGCTTAGTTGAGGCAATAATTACCGCGTGGAACTGGTAGGCACGTGGATTGCTGGGCTTTAGGCTATTCTCCTTGGGGCGCCTTGTAAACATAGCAGGTGGGGGAAATGATGCATACGGTACACTGATGGTTTTATGGGAGACCAGTGATTGCTCTGAGTTATTTCCATGTTTCTAATGTGCACACACATACACAGTCAAGTGTATGGCCTAACCCATTAAAAAGCATGTACCAGATCAATCAGCCAGACCAGATCAATCACTTCTCATCAGTCAGCATCTGAGAAGCTGATTCTTTGCAGTCTAATTCTGAGTAAGTTGTTTGCAGAAATAACTTTGGTAGTTACAGTGGCTGAGAAGAACTCCATCTTTGGGTGCAGTGACCTAGAGGTAATCATTGTGGCTGTTTGTGGGAAGAACAATTACAGCAAATTACAACCTGACTAGTGCCCTGCCGAGGCATGATAATGCCTTCAAAAATCTGCTTTGCCTTGCCAAACAGAAATATTTCTGCTATGCTTTTGTCCAGTTGAGGAAACTTGGCATCTGGATAGAGTAAGCCTTTGAATATAATGATCAGAATTGAGATGAACTGAATAAACTGAAGTGAGCTGCAGTACTGAATTACACTATAATTGAATGACTGCCAACCTGCTATGAAGGGAAAAAAAAAAAACTAAAACTCTAAGAATTTAGTATTACTTTAATGAGAATGGGACCTAGGCTCTGTTGCATGATACATATTTCTGATGCTTAGCAGCCTCAGCATCAGAAGTAAGTACCTAATGAAATAGGTCACAGATGAAGGGCACATAGACAGTGCTTCTTTGAGGATTTGGTAACTGCAATTAGGGGGACAAGAACAGAAGTTTTTTTGCCATTTAATAAAAAAAGATTACTGTGAACAGCGAAAGGTTGGAGTTGGACCATGCCTGAGAGCAAATCGTGGTACTTACTGTGAACATCTTTCATGCTGTAGCATTCTCTTGTCTATGACGCTGTTTATCACTTCAGAGTGTGGTGTTTGTCTACTGTCAGATCCCCAGGAAAGCTAGCTTAAAATGCAGTTGCCTTGGCACTGCCCTAGCTTGTTATTCCAGGATGGAAGGGCCCAGGAATCTGTATTTTATAGACTTTCTGGATGACTTTTACCTAGTGAAGTCTGAGCCTCTCTATTTGGTGGTCTGCGTGTGTTTAGGGATTTTGTATGAGGGATGTGAGGGGTATGCCCCAGTGGCATTCCAAGATGAACAGGGATCAAAGACGGCAGGAGTGATGCCAAGCTGTTTAAAACTATGGCATGGGACAAGGAAAATGACTCCACAGTTCCTGGAAATTACAGCTTCTCAATCTGTATTTACAATTCCCATGGCATTAGTCTTAGCAATAGTATTATTTATGTCTACATAGTGGGCTTAACTTGTGTTCAGATGGTAGAGGAGTTAAAGGGAGGAGAAAGCATTTCCTTCCTCTATTTTCCTGGATAACCGTCTTTCTGGATATACTGTCTATGGCCAGACTTTTAATTCTTTTGCATTTATTTGTTTTGGCATTAGGATGATTTGAGGTACATTGGAAGCAGTTGTACTGGGTACAACATGAATGTGCCCTAAACACTCAGTAGGTTCACTGAGAGAGATGGGAAAAAAAAAGAGAAACCTGAGGCCTGGGAGTAGCAAGACATTCAGCTTTTTGCAAACTTCCATAAAAACGTATTAATCTAAAGAGCATTTATTCAGTGCCTGCTAAGGATCAGGCTAAGGGTGCAGAGATGAGTAAAACACAGGGATTGGAAAAATCAAGTATTTTACTGCCTTCACCCTGATAAATATCAATAAACGGGATGACATGTGTGGAGGCATTTCCCACACAACTGCCTTTATCTCAGGGATTTTGTATCTGGTCGTTTTTTCCCACCCCCACTCGACACACAAACACTCCTTCCTTGTAATTTGAGTTTGTTGCTCTGTTTATTATCTGCACTGGCCTCTCACATTTCATAAGCCCAAGGGTTTGATGAAGTAGCATTTGTTAGTGTGGTGTAGTAGATAAACATGAGCCTTGGCATCAGCAGACCTGAGTTAAAAGCATGAAATAATATTAGAAAGGTGAGCAGGACCAGAGCAGGAAAGGCTTTGTTTACCTTGTGAAAAACTTGATCCCTGAGGTCCAGGGTCCATACCGGAAGTGAACCAGTAACGTAAAGAGTGAGGCCACCTGGATAGATGACAATAGATTTGGACTCTAGAACTGGACAGTGTGTGCCCCTTCTAACAATGGTCAGAGTTTTTAAAATTCAGTGCTTTTTTTTTTTTCCCCCCACTATATGGGTCAAATAACATACATAAGTAGCTGGATTTGACTCTTGGACTGCCATTTTGCAATTCCTGAACATTGTCCAGAGCCACTGAAGGGTTTTCCCCAGGGAAGGGTTTTTTGGTTTATGACTAGATTTATAATTTAGAAAAATCTTTCTGATTACATGTGGAAGATTGGATAGGAGGAGACAGAGAATGATGGTGAGAGCCTGCCTGGTTTGAAGGTCATTGTGGTGACAGTCTAAGTGAAAAATGATAAAATAATAAGTGTGAGGACTGGAGCCAGAATGTACGTGTCTTAGTCACCAGTTTCAAGTAGAATGGGCCTAAATTTCCACTGGATGAACCCAAATGAAGTAGCAGGACTGAGGAGGAGGATGAGTCAGGTGAATGAACTCAGATTAGGCTTTGCTGCACTTGAGATAAAGGTCTGGAGCTGTGAAGAGAAGTCAGAGATGTTAGTAGCTGAAGTCAGTCAAGGGGCTTGACACAGGTTTCCCTGCCATCTTAAAGCATCGTGTGGAAACTTTTGTGAACAGAAATGGCACAAAGCGAAGAAGTAGTCACCTTCGGACATGTCCTCTAATAGAAACTGTTTGTCAGTCGTGTCTGACTTTCTGTGACCCCATGGACTGTAGCCTGCCAGGCTCCTCTGTCCTTGGAATTCTCCAGGCAAGAATACTGGAGTGGGTTGCCATGCCCTCATCCAGGAGATATAACTGGTTTATTACATGAAAGAAACATTCCTGTCCAGAGGAGTTCAGTGTCTCTAATTGTCAGAAAGAGTCACTGGTGTAAGGGAACAGGCCCCTAGTGCTGTGACAGCTAGAGGAGAGCTCTCTTGCTAAGAAAATCAGAAAATATCCCACTGGAGTTGGTACTTGGAAGCCAGGAAGGAAAAATAGCCATCCAGTTTATGTTTTATTTATGTGTGTAGTGACTGGTGTGTGTATGTGTATATATCTGTATGAGTGTGTGAGGTGTGCACACATCTGTGTGTCTGGCGGCAGGAGAGGTGGAAGGCAGGGGAATCAGCAAAGCATTCTGGAGGAGGTGATGCCTAAGCTCTCTGTTCATGCAACTCCAGTCAGGTTTTCCTCCCCTTTTCCCTGTTAATTGATGCCTGTGAAATTCTCAGGATCCTCACCGCACCACCAAACCTAAGGGTGGATTCTCTGCCTTCACCTCTTCATCCCGCTGAATTCCATTCTCAGTATATGGCACCCACTTCATCTAGATAACAGCACCCCAGTTCACAGTGAAGGAGGAATTCAGGACAAAGCCACATACCCACATTTCCCAGGACTCAACTTGACCCTGGCCAGCCCCCTGCCCCACTGCCCAGGTGGTGGATTTTACTCTGAAAAAGCCCAGGGGAGACAAGACTGCTGGCTGCGCCTGTTCTGTTAGCTGGCTTTGCTAGGACCCACCAAACCTCTGCACCAAACCTCTGCTGCCTTTGGGCTTGGACTGCTCGTGGCATCTCCTGCTTTGGAGACACTGTCGGGCCCCATGTCTCCCAGAGCAGAGACCTTCCCAGCTGCTCCATCCACTGCTAGGTGGTCAAGGTGCCCTCCCTCTGCTCATTGCCTGGGTTATACCCCTCCCACTGCAGGAGGCCAGTCATGTCAGGCTGACTGCTGTCTCTTTTTAGAGAACCCTAACCAAACTTCCCAGTGCTCATCATGGGGGCTTGCCCACCTCTCACCAGCACCTGGTAGAAACCCATCCTTCAGCTTTTCCCTGCTCAGTGTGAAGCTTCCCAGCACACCTCCTCCTTCCCAGCTGGCCCGGCTTCATTGTCTTCTCTTTAGCCTGGGCGGGTCGGGGGGTGTCCCTGAAGATAGGATTCCTTTTAGGTGTTGACCCAGCCCTCAGAATTCTTGAGACCCTGTGTACCTAACCTGCCCTTCTAGTTATCCTGAGGTGTGTGTGAGGGTTATCTTTTCTTTAATGCTAATGATTATATGTTTTCAATTCAAAACTAAGATCCATGTGCAAACACATATGTCACAGTAGATGTAATCACACTTACATTGCTTTTTGCCAACTTGAGATCCTGCTTTAGTGACCCGTGATCCTTTCTAAGTAAATGTTTATCAAACACCTATTGTGGACAAGGTGCTATCCTAGGAGCTGAACAACAGTGATGAACAACCCTGACAGGACTCCTGCCCTCCAGGAGTGTGTATTCTAGACGATACCTGTACCTGTCACTGCTTGTCAGTACATAGAGGTGCCTCCATTCACTGTACTGACAGCTTGGGTTCCACTGGATGGAGGGCTTCATTTATTCAGCCATTCTTCTGTGGATGGACATTTCTTCTCTGAGGCTGACTTTTCAAAATTCAGAATTTCATTTATTGAATGTCACTGAAATTAACTTTATTCCTGAGCATCTCTCTCTCATTTCTGTGTTTGTGTCTTTAAAAAAAAACTAATACCCTGATTCATATATATTCTCTAAAACAATTCTTTTTTTTTTTTTTTCAAATAGAAAGATCAAGATGTAGGAATTAAACTGTATGATAAGCATTGTTTTTTCCTTAATGTACTTCAACATTTCTCCGTTTTAATGCTTTACTGCATCTTGATCATCGCTATCTTCAAATGCTCAATGTGAGAAAAGATAGAAAGGAAGGGGAAAAGATTTGCATTGCTACAAGAGTGCCTCTGTCCATGGAAGTTTTCCAGGCAAGAAATACTAGAGTGGGTTGCCATTTCCTTCTGCAAGGGGATCTTCCCAACCCAGGGATTGAACCTGCAATTCTTACATCTCCTGCATTGGCAGGCAGATTGATAACAACTTGCGCCACCTGGAAAGGGGTTTGCTACAAGAGAGGTCCCTGTAATTCAGGTGTCTTAAGAGTGGTTTCCCTGGTGGATCAGATGGTAAAGTATCTGCCCGCAATACGGGAGACTGGGGTTCAATCCCTGGGTCAGGAAGATCCTGTGGAGAAGGAAATGGCAACCCACTCCAGTACTCTTGCCTGGAAAATCCCATGGACAGAGGAGCCTGGTAGGTTACAGTCCATAGGGTCTCAAAGAAACTGAGCGACTTCACTTTCTTTCTTTCTTCAGAGTGGGTTCAGGTTTCCTTGTTATAAGGTTTTCAAGAGATCAAAAGATAGCTTTCCTGTCTGACTCTCTGTGTGTCTCTTCTTTCCTTCCTACCTGCCAGCTCCCCTCCTGCGATGCCTTTCCCTGTCTGCTATCTTCTCCCAGTAAGGAATCTTAAAAAGAAAAGTCTTTATAAACCCATGATTTAGAAGCTGCAAATAAACTCATATCACTAAGGAGAGGGAAGATCAGAAGCATTAGTAACATCCCTATTTTGGAAAGCTCATAACCCTGTGAAAGAAAGAGCAGGAGAAATAAAAGCTCCCGAGACAGAATTCACCCACCCACCTCCCGGGGCTCACCTGTCTCCTGGCAGTGACCGAGCCACCCTGGCTCCCAATTTCAGCATCAGTTGCTCCCTCACCCAGTCTCCTAGATAAATGTGTCATTATGCTATGCTGACTATTTGGACCAACTTGTTTTCCCTTCTAAACTCCCCCCGTGGTTGCTCCTACAAACGAGACAATTTGGCGCTTGGTGGAAAACCAAGTACAAGCCTTTATTTCAGAGAAAGCAAAGGTCCCGTGAAGAGACCGACTCGCCTCACCTTGCCTCACTACATATCCTTTTTTGCTGTCCAGGGCTGCACCAGAATGACTTTTATGGGAGCACTTGAGGCTCCAAAATAGCTCAGAAATCCCGGGAGTGTTTATATGGGAAATGATCACTTTGTCTCTAAGAAACCAGGGAAACTTTCATTAAATAGTTTCTCTGTTTTCTGCTTGGTTTTTATAGACATAGGTTACATGTCTTAGTGGAGGTGTTTCATTCCAATTGCTCTAACAAGTTCACCTCCATCAGCACATACATATGCTTGTGTTTACACATCCTTCAGAGTAAATAAGCTCCCTTTGACCGCCTCATCGCCTTGCAGCTGCCGTTCTACTTCCCTATTCCTCTTCATGAGCAAAACTTCACCAACATCCTGTCTCCGTAATCTGTCCTTGTCAAGCATGGGAGTGACCATATTAGCAGATCTGACATCCTCTTGTCTGCCGTCATTTTCCTTGATTTCCCAGCATGACTCAATACAGGTGAACAAGCCTCTTTCTTGGGAAAGATGTTCCTCCTTGGCCCCTTTGGTCCACCCTTTGAGAGTTCCTGTTGGCTCTGTCCTGCCCCTTTCCGCCTCACCGTGTGTGCGTGCCTCAGTCCTCAGCCCTCTTCTGCCCTTCCCAAGGGCTCAGATCTTTAAATCCCTCACTTGTAGGATGGAAATGCTCTCCAATCCAGCCTCTCCTCTCAGCTCTGTGTGTGCACAAAGTCACTCCAGTCATGTCCAACTCTGTGCGACCCCATGGACTGCAGCCCGCCAGGTTCTTTATCCATGGGATTCTCCAGGCAAGAATACTGGAGTGGGTTGCCACATCCTCCTCCAGGGGATTTTCCCTACCCAGGGATTGAACCCATGTCCCTTAAGTCTCTTGCATTGGCAGCTGTGTTCTTCACTGCTAGCGCCACCTGGGAAGCCCCCTCTGAGCTTTAGACTCACATATCCAACTGCCTATTTGATGTCTCCAGTGCCTCATATTTAGCATATATCAAAAGCAGAATTCCTCTTTTGGGGGAGGGTAAGCTGGGTCTTCCCTGTAGCGTGTGGGCTATGCATCGACTCTTCGTTGTGGCATGCATGTTCGGTAGTTGCGGTACACGTTTGATAGTTGTGATACGTGCACTCTGTATTGCGGCACATGGGCTTAATTGCCCTACAGCATGTGGGATCTTAGTTCCCTGACTAGGGATGGAACCTGCATCTCCTGCATTGGAAGGCATATTCCCAACCACTGGACCACCAGGGAAGTCCCATCAAAACCAGAATTCTTAATTTCACCCTCTGTAAACTCATAAACCCATTTTTCTCCAACTCAGAAATGACTACCATATTCTCCATTGCTTAAGCAAAGAACCTGGAAGGTATTCTTGACCTCCAGTTTTCATTGTCATATCTGAAGTCATAACTAATGTATCCCAACCCATCTCCTTTTCT